>OY728147.1:786299451-786924451 GCA_963277665.1 Viscum album
AAAGGCATGATAATTCCTATATAAAATGGATTTAATATCTAAATATCCCCAAGAAACTTCGTATATCAAACACATTCTTGGGATAATCCCAAGAAACCACAACACTAACCTTTTCTGGGTTAACAGATGCTTCTGATTATGAGATAATATGACATAATAAGTGAAATCTGTTGATCCAAAATTGTAACTTATAAATCTTAACATAAAGTTGATGTTCAATCAGTGTATTCAAAATGATATCAAGATGTTTTTCATGGTTTCTCTGAGTATGAGAATACACAAATATGTCATCCAAAAAAACCATGAAAAAGGAATACAGATAGGGATGGAAAACCCTACTCATAATATCCATAAAAACAGAAGGTTCATTCATAATAAAAAACAACATAACGAGATACTCATATAAACTGTACTGAATTTTAAAATCCATACATGGTATATCTGAATTCTTGACTCATACCTGATGATAGCTCAATAGTTTAATCTTCGAGAATACACTATATATTTAGAGATATCCAAATAGATAATCTATATGAGGTAATGGATACCAATTATTAATTATAATATATCTCAACTATTGATAATCCACATATAAAAAAGGGTCCCATCCTCCTTGGAAAAAAGCATGGGTGAACCCCATGAAAATGTACTGGTTCAGATAAAAACCTCAGACTATATGTCTTCCAACTATTTCTTGAGCTCTTGGAGATCAGTAGGATCCATCCTATATAGATCAAATGACACTAGAGATTCTCCTAAAATAAGATCAATAGTAAACTCCACCTCTCTCTTAGAATGTAAGACAAAAAAATAATTAAGAAACATATCCCTAAAATGATCTATAACTAGAGGAAAATAATCTAAGTTAAGCCTTTCTCCTCCATAAAAAGACTATAAATATGGGCGATTACTCCACCTCACCAATGATACTATGGTCTAGATCTATTATCCTAGAAATTCCACTCAACCTTGTGAAGATAAATACTTCCCTTTGGTGATGTAAACAATACCCTATGACGATAAAAATCAATAGAGGCGTGATAGGGAACCGAACAGTCCGTCCTGATAATGACATCAAAGCCCATAATATCAAGGATGAAGAAGTACCATAGGAAGGGATATCTGCCCACCTCAAGGGGAAAGTCCATTAATTGAAACATGCCCACTAACCGGACTCCCAAAGGTGTGTCTAGTGTCATCACCCCACAAAAGTAGTAAATTTCCTGCCCAAGTCTTTCCACTGTTAATAAAGAGATAATGGAATGAGAAATACCTATATCAAACAGAGAAGATACAATAGTAGACACTACTAGAATAGTACCTCATATAGTCAATGGTCTTACAATCTAATCCACGAGTTTCAATTATAAAGTAAGAAACTGGCCTGATCCATGACCCTGTGCTATAACTAGACTACCCTGAGCAGGTCTGCTTAGATGTTTCTGATAATAATAATTCTAGATACTTTGACCAAAGAATCCTCCTCATCCTGTTTATCTAGTGCTAATCCAACTCATAGCCTGACATGACATAACAAATCCTACCCCTGATAGTGGAGTTGGTGAATATTATCTTCCATTAAAAGCTGGTGTAAAGGTTCGATGAAATCTTTGAAGATTATCTATATAGCTTCAATCACAACACTCAAGGGGGACTCTATCACACTGATGCTCCAGATTCATCTACCCTCCACACTGATGGAATATAATGGAGTTGTTAGTATGGTTATTTTGGCTGCCACTTATCTAATGAGAAACCTCAAGGCTACGCTTCCTGCTACCAGAAGAACCGCTACCCTGTCTTGGCACTGATTCTATATGCCTAGTAATATCAGATTCTCTTAGCTTAAGCTTAGTGATAAGAGCTTGATTAATAGTCTTAGAAAAAGTAGATAGTTGGAATAAATTCACCTATAAATAGATGAATACTTAATCCCATCCTTAAAACATCTCACACATGATAGCTTATCACCAGTTAAAAGTGGTGAAAATCATTGAAAATCTTTAAAACGTGCTAAGTATTCCATGACAGAAAGAACACCCTACTATAGGTGCATGAACTCTCTAGCTTAGTAATATCTCAACATATGAGGGAAAAAGTAATCATAGAAGGTAGTCTAGATGTGCACCCAGACCATTCCCTATTGATGACCAGCCTAAGTAATCACATCCCACTAGCTATTGGAAGAATCACAAAACATGTAGGTATCAAGATTGAACCTCCTCTCTAGAGGCATCTATAGATGCTTAAAGATGGAAAGAATGAAATCTAGACAAGACTCGATAGCCTGAGGACCACCATCTCCTAAAAAAATAGAAGGATGATACTACTAGAACTCACGAGTCAGATTAGATATAGTAGGTGAAGGTCATGAATCACCCTACATAGAATACATCAGATGTAGGAAAATATCACAAAGATGAGCATCAATGCCCAATTTGGGTATAACAGTGGTTCCTCAAGGAGTAATATTGGATTGATCACTGATGGGTCAGGGCCCACCACCACTATAGCGTGGTCATCGACATCCTCATGGAACATGAATAGATGATTTTGTGGTGGCATAACTCTATAAATTCCAAGAAAATGCCTTAGAGTAGATTGAAGAAGATAGAAACACTAACAAAAGAAGATAATAAGGAAAAGGTCTCACTACCCAAGGTATACTACCCCAACTATCCACTTAGAAGGCCAGGGTAATGGTAAGTGTTATAATTTGATTTACAGGGGTTCTAGGTAGTGAATGGTCAATTGTAATTTTCCCTTTTCATTTACTAAAAACCATTTTATTTTATAAGCCAAGATTTACATTTAGATATTGTATTTTCTTATATACATATAACAAGGTTTGATTAAATGGATCGTCATTCCCTAATAATAAAGGTCCATACACTTTATAAATGAAAGATACACCCATTTAGTTTCTATTTATCTATATTACATTCAGTATCAGAATGTAACATGTAATATATGATGGATCGACTTAGTTAATTAACCATTACAATTCAAAAGGTCCAATACATCTCATTGATTGAAACTGGAAGTTACTCAATCAAAACTAGAGTCCATCTCATGAAAAAAGAGGTACATAGCTGACAAGGGTAGAAACTATCTATTTAAGATTCCACCATAAACCTATGTAGGAAAAAATTATTTAGATTGATACTGACACGTTAAATAACCAATTACCTTACCATATAAAATATATTAGTCACACATGCATATATAAAAACCATAGATCACTCAACAATCATCAGCAACATAGGAAATGAAAGCAACAAAATACACCTATATGGCATGGTATATGCATGGAATGTGAATTATAGGTTCATATAATGATGCATGCAACAATGATCCTTTATATACTAAGATAAATTAAAATATCCATAAATAATTTTAAATACCACAATTCATGTGCATCATCCAATGGTGAAGTTATATCAACTGTAATAAGTGAAATACAAAACAACATTTTTCTATTCCCAGAAAACTTAGTATTTACCCCGAATGAGGGTTAGATACTCCCAGACACAACTTGTAACCAAGTTACAATATATTATTAATTTCATATCTATATTCCTAAAAAATAATACAAAATAAAAGGAATGAAACACCTCTAATACCAATTTGTGACATCCCGACATGGGTGCCACTCAGAGGTGTCCCGAGCCAGTGGGTCACTATGCCTGAAGCAGACCTCCCTGTATGCCATAGGATGCCAACTAGTAGTGAGGGACTAGGGTGTGTCCATGGGGAGACTATTCCCTCATGTCAGAGTGGATAAAAATGGATATATATATATATATATATAATATAATAAATGTATAGAAATATTGGAAGAATAATAATGAATAAAGAAAACTGATAACATAAGATAAGAATAAACATCCATCAATAATAATCAACTGATAAGTTGAATAGAATCATATACAAAATATGATGATGTCATGTCATGTCTCTACCAAAAAAACAAGTATACATGGAAGCTGGTAGTCAGTACAATACATGCTATATAAAAGAACAAAAAGACTAAAAATATCCAAGCATACCAAGATCTAGCTCAATCATCTGCTACAAATCTACATCCTAAACAATCAAGAACGTTAGTGTCTAAAGCAAGACTCTTCCCCCTATTGACACTTGAATACATATAATCTTCTTGGGTACCATCGACATCCTAGATAGGGTGAGAGATAAATCTCAGTAGCCACCACCAACAACGTCTATACAATCTAGTTTTTGAATATAAACTAATAGTGTGAATGTATATATATAAAGTTAAAGTTAGTAAAGAAATGTAAAAAACCCATACCTACTTCATGCTCAACTGGTGTCTAAACATGTATCATTTAATTACTCATGTTTCATTTTATAATAAGTTTCAACTGTATTGTATATGGTATTGATAATGTAATAGTATACAACATGTAACCTAGGTATCCTACAATTATAATAACAATGAATGAGGATCCAAGGTGAAACAAATGCTTCATTGACCTCAGGGGTCGATCCAAATTAGTAATAACATGAATTCTAAAAATAAATGGGGTTTGATTATAATTCAAGTGGAAAAACCCAAGGCATTCTACTGTAAATGATTCTAAATGAGTATATGGATCTTGTATATAGTAATCTCAGGATAATCATGACTAGTCCCAATGGGGTGAATCCATGGTGCCATATGTTTGAAGACATCAAGATATCTAAGGTATCCTAATATCCATAGAGACAATGAAGGGATCCTACAGAATCATGTTGGGAGTCTGCTAGTATATAAGGACCATGTTCTAAGGTGGGTATCAACCTTGGTAACCGGCTCCTTGAATGAGAATGTCGTCCTCTTAGTGATCAAGGGATTATCTTAGTAATCCAAGGCTGGATCAAGTCTTACCACTCCTATAAAGATAAAAAAGTCCATATGAACTAGGCACATTATACTTATATAATTATTTAATTAGTCCATGTAATACTCATGATAATAATAAGTCATTAGGTTCATTCTATTACCTTTCATTAATGTGACAAGTTATATTAAGGTCATGCAACCATTTAACACTTTAATTACTTAATCATTTATTAGGTTCATTCCTTTACCCTTCATAGCCATGAAAAGGTGGGTTAAGGACTTGAAACCAATATCAATTTCATTATAAAAATTTAATAAGTCCAAATGATATTTATAAATATATACCTTCTATTTAAAAATTTAAGATTCATTTATTAAGTTAGAACACTTAACTTAGAAGGGTCAAGTGATAACTATAACATATTTTCCATTCAATATTTTAAAGATTCATTAGTAAATTTAAAACACTTACCTTATCAAGGCCAAGTCATAACACACCCAAACAGTAGCACAAATAGCCATAAATGGGCCACTAAAGGCATAATAGAGACCATACCCTAATTGGGGTGAACAAAGTTAAAGTTACAACCTCTAATGGAATGAATAAAATTTAGTTTAAGGGATATAGAACACAATTACAATAATTTTAATGAAGGAATATGAATTTTAGGGGAAAATCCCAGTGAAACTGACGTGCATACAACAACAGAAATTTATAAATGTCGATGCTTTTAGGGAAAATTCATTAACAACCTAACTTATTCCTTTAGTACTCTCATCATCCAATATTTAAAATTAGTTTAGCTTGGATCAAAATAAAATAGAAGAATAGATCAACACCCTAAAAATAGGGCATATGAGCATCAATTAAAATTATGTGATTAAGAGGAAGACAAATGAGGAAAGGCGCAAGATGAATTGAGTACTTACTGATATACATCTAATGAGATGAACATATATCAAATCATACTTCAGATTAGAGTTTTATCCAAGAACCTTAGTTGGGGATATTGGGAGATTCAAGTGACAAGAAAATAGGTGGTTGTCCGTTGAAATGATAAACCAAGAGGAGCGATTAAACATATAACTCGTTAAGGAAAAAATGGTATTTTTTCCAAAATCTAGGGGGTAAAATAGTTTGGTTTCATGATTGGACAAACAGTTCAGACACCCTTACCTCAAGAGGGAACCCACATGGTTTGGCCACATGGTTTAGGTAACCATACCCCAATCGTGCTATATAGATATGCTGAAAATAGCAGACAACTTGAACGGGCATGTGGTACTTGGTTCATGGTTAGGGAAATCCATGCACCCTGATTTTCCCTCTGAAATGTGCCACACGGTTAGGAGAAACCCTATGGGATGAGATGCATGATTTCTACTAATTATGTGACCTAGTTCTTTCTTCCACCAGCCAAGGTTCCAAGCTCCAAATAAGCCCAGACACCCTTGAAAATTTTGTGACCTCATTAGGAATCCATAATAGGTCTAAGATAAAGAATTAGACCAACATTTAATGGATACATACCACATAGAAAAACTGGGTTCTTATAGATTAAATATTGGACTTTATGTTTGGGGCACATGAAAACCTATATCATCAAGACCTTTCATAAGACTATTTAAAACTACAGGTAGAAACCCATTTAATTTGGAAAAATGATTTGTCTCATGAGACCTGTTGATGCATCAAGGGGATATATAAAGTTTAGGACCCACCATCACTACTAGTCCAAAGTATTACTCATATATAGAATAATTTATTTAATTTATAAACAATGAGTCTTATCATCAAACATCCATATTGAGTAAAAGATATGAATTTATTAATATTTCCTCATTTAGTCGAATAACCTTCAAATTAAACATTGTATGTTCAAATGGTATAAAGTTTAGGAAATAATAATATCCATCATCAAAACTTATGGATATTTATGTTAAATGTAATGTCTAATGAAAAATGATCACATGAAATTTATTGTTTCAAGATAAAGTTAACAATCATAAAATAAAGTGAGATTGTTCAATAACTTTTACCACTTGGTAATTTTCAAGTTAAATCCAATTGAATCATATAATTCAAAGTAAAACTAAAAACAACATGAATAATTAATTTTAATGATTATAAATATCAAGGGTAAGTATATACACCATATATAAGTGAATTGGTGCATAATAACAAATAACTCTCAACAAAATGGAAATTGAGATGAAATCCATTACCTTACGATTTTTTTTGGTTGAATGATCTATAACCCCATATATAATGGTTTTAATAATGTTATTAAATCATATTAGTAAAATATTTATTATATCATATGTGACCCTTTTATATAATATTATCACCCATTTGTTAATAATTATTCATTATTTTCATTGTTTTGGGTGTTAATTGCCTTGTTTTTCATGTGTGTCACAGTTTCCATTTTCTTATCATATTGGAAGAAAGAAAAGTAATATATATTTTATCATTAAATTATCATTTTTATGTCATATATATCACATATGTTTATTAAAACCACCTTTAATATATTTCATGTAAAGCGTGAACGAATCACATCGCCTCACGAGGTGGTAGTTTGCCGTACACACGAACGACGTTACTGTATTCCCAAAAAAATGGAAAGGATGAAGGTATGTGTAATATAATAATTATAAAAGAATAAATAGATCATAAATATTATAAATAAAATATATAAACATTATTTATATCATTATTACCAACCTTGATAGGTGGTAATGGAAGAAAATGACATCGGTTCGTGAGGCGGTAGTTCACCGTTCAAACAAACATTGATTTCATAACCCATTTGATGGAAGTGCGTGAACTTTAATGGTTTAAAATTTTCATAAAAAAATATCAGTATATTTAATATAATTATGTTATTATATATCCATGGTATAGTAGTAATTTAATGAGGTGGATAAGGAAATATAATTAATACGCTTTTAGAAGAACATTACCTCTTCATTGGGTATCCTCTTTAGTTTTTCACTAAAACCTTCAATAGTTTTATTTATTAAAAAAATAATTATTCTAGGATGAGGTTAGGTATTTTGGGAATTTATTTGATACAGTTTTGGGTAATACAAATTTCTTGAGATTTGTGAAGAAGGGGTGAGAGTGAGTGCCCTTTTATATTGGAGGAGTGACAATTTTGTAAATACTAAAAAGTAAACACTATTGGGAGGAATCTCTTACCTAGAGTGCCAAAAATAATGAAAAATGTTATATAAAATAGGTTATATAGTCTAAATATGGAAATAAAATGGGTTTTGGACAAATGTTTGGTCATTTCCACACCTTATCTTTTAAGATCAACCACTAAGTAGTCTATTTTTTACCTTAATCGTTGTGATTAACATCAACTGTTTTTGCTAATCTATTTTTTCCAAATTAATTTGACCTTATTATAAATTATAAATTATTATAATTAAAAATATTTAATCCATATTTCCAAATTTATCTCATAGAAGTGGCATAATTTATTTTGAAATTTATCTCGCAGACGTGACGACAAAACGAGTTTTTAAAGTGAAAACGTTCAAAAGTTTCAAAAGTTTTTATATCTAAATTAAATATAAAAATGATTAGAATGAGAAAAATTGGATTAATAAATATATAATTGATCTAATTCTACTTTAAAACCAATTCAAAATTTAATTTAACATTATTAATTATTTTTATTAAAAGTAAGTTTTCAATTAAAATTCAGTATTTTTCATTATTCATCAAAAAAATAAAACTTCTCATAAAAATAAAAAAAACTCACCATAAGATAATTTTGACCTTAATATATCAAAAATGAAGTTTATTTATTCAAATAAAATTTATAAAATTGTTAAAATTTAGTTTTAAAACAAGTGTGATATTAAAAGGCGGCAAAACCGCCTTTAGAAAAATACATCTATTTATGCGTAAAATTGGATTTGTTATTATCTTATGCTTATAAAATATATTGGATGAATTTAATTTTTTTTTATTGAATATATAATAAATAAATTTTATTAATATCATTCACTAATACTAAATAATTTAATTTATTATGATAAAATTTCTTTGGATCATAAAAATAGTTTTTATAAAAACATTAACTTTATATTCAATCGGTTTTTATATTCATTTCAAATTAATTGGTAACCAATGAATTCAACCATATATTTTCATAGATTACTTAATCCTATTTATAACCTCTAATTTAATTTCTATGAGATATTTTTCATTTTAAATTATAATATTAATTGTATTCAGTAATATTCGGTCTTGCGTGTAATGCAATCCATCGAAGAAAGTCATTGTTTCCTGTAATACAAGATAAAATCAATATTGAATTTAACTCAAGATAAACTCATAATTGTGTGTAATGAAAGATATATAATATATTTAATTTATTAAAAATATAAAATATATCATAAAGTCTTAGGTTTTTATATTCATTTCTATGCTTGGTGTTGTGTGTCATACACGCTATCAAATATGATATTCATATTTTAAAATTTTGAGGTATTAAGTTCTCCCCCCTTAAATAAATTATTTTCTCTAAATTTAAACATGATATTGGTAATCAAGGGTTTGATATTTTTAAATATAATTATTGAAAAAACCATATTGTAAAAATAGTTAACAAAATATCCTCTTAATAATATAGAGAGGAAAGTATGAAAGTCATCTAGAATAATAACATAACTAGGTTTCTATATGGGAGAACATAGGTTGGAAATGAAATAATGGACATGGAAGAGAAAATAACACTCAAATACGGAGAGAGAGAAATAGAGAACATCTTTAGTAGAAAGATAATGACCACAAATCCATAAGAAATAGATATGAAAAAGATCATTGATATCATAAAAAATGATGATAATAAGACAACATTTTTGTTTCAAGACCCTTTTCCCTTGATTTGAGGAATTATTTAACTCTCTAAGAATATAAAAAATATACTTAATTGATACATATCTATATTATAAACACAATTTTATCCTTTGGTTGTGACTCTAAATTTCTATAATTTCACCTCAAAAAAAATATTTGGATAGTTATTCATCATAATTTCCTTTGGTTCCCATGTTACCTCTTCAATTTTATAATTTTTACAATGTACCTTTTCTATCCAAGTTGTCTGATTCCTCAACACCTATTCTTTAGTATCCAAAATATTTATAGGCTCTTAATAATAAAATAAACTAGGTTAAAATTGTATTCGTTTAAAAGTGAGTACATGCGTTGGGTCTGTCATGTTCTTTCTTAATAAAGAGACATGGAACACATTGTGTAATTTAGAAAGGCTAGGCATCGTCTCCAAATGATAATATGCAGCTCCAAATCTCTCCAAGATTTAAAAATTTCCAATGTACTTGGGTCTTAGTTTCCCTTTCTTCTTAAATATTATAACACCCTTCCATGGAGATACTTTTATGAAAACACGATCTCCCACCTAAAATTACAAATATTTCCTTTGATTATTGGCATAGATCTCTTGCCTACTTTGAGTTGATTTGATATGGGTTTGAATAGTATTTAACTTTTATGTTGTTTCCTCCACAAGTTCTAGGCCTACAAGCTTCCTTTCACCAACTTTGTCCCAACAAGTTGGTGTATGACATCTCTTTCCATATAACGTTTCAAATGGTGACATTTGAATACTAGAATGGAAAATATTGTTGTAAGAAATCTTCCAAAGGTAAATAATGACCCCACATGCCTTGAAATTCACATGATCATGATCTCAACATATCTTCTAATGTTTGGATCATTCTTTCTGAATGCCCATCATTTTTAGGGTGATAAGTAGTACTCAAATGTAGCTCAGTATCCTAATATTTTTAAATACTTTCCTAAAATTTCAATGTAAATCATGGATCAAAATCAGACACAATTGAAATAGGTTCTCCATAAAGTCTTATAACTTTATTATTATATATTTTTGTGAGACACTCTAGTAGAAAATCCTCCCTTATAGTGAAGAAATGTGAAGATTTGGTAAGTCGATCAATAATTACCCATATTGCATCATTCTATATTAGAGTTTTTGGAAATCCAGTGAATAAATCCATAGTGATTTCATCCCATTTCCATGTAAGAATAGGCATATGTTGCATGAATCCTCTAGGATGTTGTCTTTTAGCATTCACCCATTGAAAGACTAAACATCTTAATACATAATCAGCAATTTACCACTTTATATTATCCCACAAAAAATGTTCCTTCAAATATATATACATCTTAGTGCTACTAGGGTGTATAGATAAATTTGAGCTATGAGTACCATCCAATAACTCCCTTTTTAGTTCAAGTATAGAGTGAACACAAACACTATTCCCAAATTTCTGAATTCCCTCCTCATACACGAAGTTTTCCAACTTCCCATCATTCAAAGATTTAGTTTTATTTTGAATATTCTCATCATCATACTGAGAACTTTCAATCCTTTCCAATAAATATGGTTGGGAAATTAATTGATAAAGTATTTATGTTTCACCTTCCTTGAAAATTCCCATATCCATTATTGATAGATCCATATACACAGGATCCTTATCAATCCTTATTGTTTTCAAAAATACATGATTCTTTCTTCTCAAAGCATCTACTACCTTATTTACCTTCCCAAGATGGTTGTGTATTGATCAATCATAATCCTTGAGTAGCTTGATCTATAAAATTTTCCTCATTTTGTGTTCTTTTTGTGAGAAGATATATTTCAAGCTCTCGTGATCTGTATATATCTCACATCTTTTACCATAGAGATAGTGTCTATATATATTCATAGAAAATATTACGATTGATAATTCAAGATCATGCATGTTCATGAGTTTTTAACTGACTTGATGCATAAGCAATAACTCTATCATTCTAAAAAAGGAAACAACCGAGTACCCTTTTTGACGCATCACTATAAATAAAAAATCCACCATTTACAGATGGTAGAGTAAAGATCAGAGCATTCATTTATCTCATCTTAAATTCTTAAAAAAATTATTCATATTTTTTCCATACAAACTTAACCCCTTTAAAAGTAAGCTTGGTTAACGGGTTAAATAATTGAGAAAAATTCTGAATGAAACACCGATAGTAACCTACTAGACCAACAAAACTACTTAACTCGATTATGTTCATTGGTGTAGGCCATTCCTAGAATGCCTCTGTCTTCATAGGATGAACTGAGATTCCAACCCTAGAGACAATATAGATAAGAAAGGAAGCTGTTTGAAGCCATAATTTACACTTGTTAAACTTCCCATATAACTATTTTCTTCTAAGAGTCTCGTGAAAAACCAGTAAGTGGTTCGCATGGTCCTCATAGATTTTAGAATATATCAAGATATCATCAATAAATACCACAATTTTTTTCATGATATTACATTAACACTCTATTAATTATATCCATAAAAACAGAGGGTACTTAGTTAGTCCAAATGGCATTACTGTAAACTGTTAATTTCCATACCTGGTTCGAAATTCTGTCTTTAGAATATCTTCCTTCCTCACATGAAATAGATTTTATCCAGATCGAAGGTCAATCTTTAAAAAATATTAAGATATTGTAAGTGGATCAAATAAATCATCAATACAAGGAAGAGGATAATTTTTATTTATTATAATAGAATTTATTTATTTATAGTCAACGCACAACCTCATGGTTCCATCTTTCCTCTTGATAAATAGAACAAGGTATCCCAATAGAGAAACACTAGGGAGAATAAATGCCATATCACTCAATACCTTTAGTTATTTATTTAGCTCCACTAATTCCACCATGTCTAATCAATAGGGAGTCTTTGATATAGGTATTTAATCGGTAATTAAGTTAATAAAGAACTCAACTTCCCACTCTGAAGGATTTCCATGCAAATCCTATGGAAACACATCCATATATTCTTAATCGATAGGTATATCTTCAATTTGAAGATTTATTTTCTCATCCATAGATGATGTTTTCTCTTCCCGCCCAAGAATTTCATTCAGTAGAGCTATTGGGGGTGGATCTAGATAAGAATCAGATAATGAGGTTTCTAAAATAAAGATAAGGGATTCTACATCTTCCTCACCAATCATAATTTCCTTCTTCTTACAATAGATTTTCACCACATATTTTGAAATCCAGTACATACCGAGGATTATAAAATTTAGTTATAGGTATGATGTTAAGGTAAAAAACTAAAGCATATTTATGTGTCATTAAGGGGACTAAATGATACATCTTTATTGCAATGATACTTCCCTTGGGAGTTTTGACTAAAAAATCCTTTATTAAATCAAAAGGGAAATGTCTAATTTTCTTAGAACATTGGGAATATATAAAAGAATTTGATGATCTAGAATCAAATAAATCATTGGTTAAGTTATAATAAATGACTAAAGTACCTTAAACCATATCATTAAGAACTTAAAACTCAATAGTTTTGATTGAATAATCTTGGGATTTCTCCCTTAGCCTTTTTTGGGAAATGTTTCCTTGAAACATAAGACAATATTTTTCATAATGTACCATATATTTAAAATTTTAAAATTGAACATTGATAGATTCTTTATTTCATTTAAAATCACAATCTTGGTGGCCTTTTTCTCCACACTTATAATAAAATCCCATTCCCTTCATGCAAGTACCAGGGTGTTTCTTCCCACAATTATCCCAAGATGGAAATTCAACTCTCCCCTTCTTCCCCTTTTCCTTATTTCTATTTCTAGAGTGTTCAACATCCCTATTATTCTCTTTCTTTCCATTAAATTTATAAGACTTATATAATTCTTTTTCTGTCTTGATATCATAAAAGACTATATCTTTATATGATGATAAATTCTGGGAGATTAGTTCCCTTCGGAAGAATGGTTTTAACCCATAACAATCAATCAATATTTCTCTTTAGATTGAATATGTAATCCCCAACATACCTTAGTAACCTTGTAAAGTTGTATTTATACTTAGAAATATTCTTATCTTCCATTTTCCTTAGATTCAAGAATTGTCTCTCCATATCCTCTCACTGTTCACAAGGGAAATATTTTTCCAAGAAAATTTCTTTAAAATTATTTCATTCCATGTTTTCTATTTCTTCCTCCTCCTTCGTGTTTCGAATCAATGAACACCATTTATCCATATCTCCTAAGAGATGATAGATTTCTATGACAACATTATCCCTTTTGTTACTTCCCAAAGTAAGAAATATATTCTCTAAGGAACATATCCATTTCTCAACTAAAAATGGATTGGTAGCACTACTACAAAACTAGGTTTATCCAGCACTAGTTCTTTAACAACATTATCTAAAAGCATGGTTAAAGTCCCCATTTTTCAGCACTAAAAAAAAGTGATGTTAAAGGGGTTCTTTAATAGTGTTTTTTATATCACTATTAAAGGTGGTCTTTAATAGGGATAAAAAGCACTGTTAAAGGGGGACCTTTATCAATGATTTTTTACAAGGCCTGATAAAGGTCCACCGTTTATCAGTGCCTTTAAAAAAGAACTCATAAATGAGGTCTTTTTTGAGTTCTTTTAAAAAAGAACTGATTAGGGGGGGGGGGGTTATCATTGCTTTTTTAGAAGTGCTGATAAAGACCCCCTTTATCAGCACTTTTAGTAGCGCTGATAATGGTATACTTCAATAACATTATATTTCATTAAAAATAATATATTAATATATAAATATATTTATATTGATATAAATATAATATATATATTTTTAAAAATGTTTTAGATAAGGTAAATAGGCATTTATATTTAATATATAATATATTTAGTGAAAATGGATTATAAAATAATTAAAAAAATATTTATAATTAATAATTTTCTTATTATTACTGAGTAATCATCATTTTATATCAATTTCAAGATAAAAAAATTCAAAAAATTAATAAAATGTCTAAAATAAGTGGAAAATGTAACTTGAACTTCAGACAACCTTACCTTTTGATCCAGTTGTCCTTTTGGTCTCTACCATATATAAAATCAAAGCTTGTAATGAGATCTATTCCATATTAACTAGGGGAACCCAGTCACTATTATTTTGAGGCAAAAAAGGTCAAGAAGGCCTCTAAAATCGAGGTTTTATTTGGGGTATCCCATTTTTTTTAATATTTGATGGATTTTTAGCCTCGTTTGAGGGAGTATTATTTCCTTTTTTGGTGAATATTGGATTTATCCCTAGGTCTTACATTAATATTGATATTATGGTTTTAAAATTTTATCGTTTTTCGTAATGTAATTTAATTTGTAATTAAATATATGCACGTTTTGTTATATTTACTTATAATAAATCACTCATATAAATACATATATCGGCATATTTACATAAAAATATATATTATAATATATTTAAATCAATACATATTCTAAAAATATATTTAAAACAATATTTAACCTTTTTTTACATTATAAAAATATATTTATAATGTTTATATATACATATATGTGTGTATTAATAAACATATATATATATATATATATTATATTCTAGTATATGTAAATTCATATAATATATAATATATTTAAATAAATATAAGTATATATATCACACACACACATATATTATATAAATTTATTTAAAAATAATTATATAAATATATGAATAAAAATTATATATGTAAATACATATATAAATAAATATATATAAATAAATAGAAATATCATTAAAAAGAGAACAAAACAACATGGTTTAGTGGTAAAGGCATTCCATCTTCGAAGGAGAGGTGTAGGGTTCGAATCCAGGTGGGTGCACATGAGGCTAAAAATTCACAAAGTGCTGATAAAAGGGGTGGTAGGGTGAAAAGTGCTGATAAAGGTGGGGGAGCACTTTTAAAGGATTTATGGAAGTGCTGATGGGGGGGGGGGGGGGCTCATGGATGTCTAAAAAAAATAATCTTACCCCCTTTAACTGTGCTTTTTTTGGCACTGATAAAAGTTTAGGGATTTTAGCCACGCTCTGATTATCAGTGCTTTTTTAGCACTGATAAAGGTATATTCTAGCGCTGTTAAAGGAATTTTTTTAGTAGTGTAGTCCCATTGAATTATGATGGTTGTTGTCTCATGGAGTGTTTTAAAATTTTTCCTACACATTTTGGATTAGGATGATCCATATGGGTAAGGTTATTGTTCATAACCTAAGTCTACTATCCCATTATAGTTATAAGTTGTTCATCACCAATTACAGCTCCAGTTGCAACATCATTATCTTGCATAGTATGGTAATCCCTACATGGATTATGTGTGTTGATATGATTTCCATTCCTTCCAATAGGTTCCATTTTTAAAAAATTTCATACACTAAATTAGGTTATGAATTATGAACTAGCAAAACACCAAACATAAATTTAAATTTATTCAAAGGTAATCCCATAATCATAAACATGGTTTATTTGGGGACATATTTACTTTTAAATCCTTCATAATGGTTTGTAAAGAAAATGTGAATTATTCTAAGAATATACCCTAGGAGTGTCAAACTAGGTGTGTAGTAAGGACCGTTGTCATGTATTTAGGTTACCCCAAGTCAGGCCCGAGACACCTTGTTAGAGTTATTACCCCTAGGTACATTTGTGCCAGAACCACATCCACTTATAGTATCCAGACATTGATTTATTTTTAGGAAGACCCACATAATCTCTATGTTACCAAAATTATAGGATGTTATTATATTATTATCCTAAATGTCTATCTTAGGGTTATGTTCCCTAATCTATGTTTTCTAAATATACTTTCCAAGGTTTCTCCTAAACTTTATCTCATACCAACTATAAAAACCCCAACCTGAGTAGACCGTAGCCAGTGCCTTACATTAATACATTGGCATAGATATATGACTCGAATTCCAAAGGATAGATCTGTTCAATATTTTTGGAAGTTATATTACATATATAAACTTTACATTACAACTTAAAAGGAAATACAATATAAAAATTACATTGGAAACACCCATAAACTCCTAGATTCTCTTTTCAAGTCATGCATAATATACATATTCTCATCCTAGAGAAAAATAAAACATAATAAAAGTGTGAGATCAGATTCTCAATAAGGGAAAGAAATAAAATGAAATCTATTACAAACATAAACAATAAGGCATGACGAATAACTATGAACACATGCCATTAAAACACAATATTGAGCATAATATGGAAGGAATAAAGTTGATTAAATAATTCCATAATAAAACTTAACCATGGATATTATATTAATTCAATAATCACATGGACTATCAATTACTAGTTTCATAATGAGGTAATGCATAATTCTTAGCATCATAAACATACCTTCAAGGATTTGGCCTAGACACCATACATAATGGTTAAAAAACTAATCTAATTTATCTCATGAGACCTACTGATGCATCGATGGGACATAGTAGGCCCTGCCCATCACTTACTAAGTCCAATTCATTCCTAATATGAATGTGGTGAAACATAATCAACATATACATCATATTGAAGTGAGAATATGAAATGTAAATAACTTTCCCCAAATAATAAACATAATCATAAACCATCCAGATTAATATGGAGAATGGTATCAAGATAGTACATCCCCAGCCAAAATAATCATAAACTATTCAATAAAATATGGTAGATGATATCATAAAATATTATTCCCAATTAATCATAAAATTTAACAAAGGGTGTTGAAATAGATGAAAATAATCTAATAAAACCATTGAGGAATTCATGAGAGAAATACCCTTTTTTACTTTGTAAATAACAATTATTTTAGAAAAATATTTTCATAAAAGCCAAAATGAACTAAGATAATTTTTTTCATGATAAAAATTTTGTTTTTAGAAAAATATTGGTGACTTAAAATCAATTATGGAGTGTACTTAAGAATGGGTAAGAAATTGGGATGTTCCCTTTAATCAGGCTTGTTTATTAGAAAGAATTGAGAAATATTCCTTATAAAACATATAACTTTCCATCAAAGAAAAAATGATTATACTAGGTACACATCTATAAAAAATTCAAACAGAATTTATAAGGAGTAAATAATATGAATTTATAATTTCATTAGGTTAAAGAGAGAGAAAGCATAACCCAAATGAAAAATGGAGGTTCAGGGAGAATCTCTTACCTTATGTCTGAAAGTGTTCTACACTTGATCTTAATGTCGTGTAATATGAAATTAGATTCATTAATAAATTAATTAAAAACCTTTAATAAATGTATATGATTTATTGTAGTTTTATTAAATCATTTATGGTCTTTTTGATGAGTTATGTGATAAAATTTTGTGGTTAGAGAACATTCATTTCCTTGGTTTTTCATGATTGGTTTACTTGTATATGTGTATGAAAGTTCATGTAAAATGGGAATAGATATCCTGAATTGAAGTTATATGTTATTAATGAAAATATAGAAGATTAAATGGTTATATAAGTAATTTTTTTTATTTTTGGGTGAGGATGAATCATTATATAAGATGTTAGTGATAATATTTTAGATTATTTTGGAGGTTTTTTGATTATCGCAAAGTAGTTTTATTTTATTAATTAAAATCATGCATATATAACGGTTCCAAAATATTATATAGACTGTAATAAATATATCATAATATTTTTTAACCATAAAAATTATTTTATGACCAGTATTAAAGGATTTAATGGAAATTGAAAACTCTTCGTCCTTGATTACGATAAATCAACACATCACATGTGATGTTTTCCTTTTTAGAAAAAAAGGAGAGGGAAGAGAATTGATGATGGATTATTCCCTCAACATAATAAAATTCAAGAATATAAAATATTCTAGAGATAAAATTTCACTTTTTGATAGAGATGTTGGGAGAATATACGAAAATAAAATAACTTGAAAAGAAATTAAAAGAAAAATAAAGAGTTTTTTACCTTTTGATTTTCTCCTCCTTGAGAACCTCCTTAGGGAGAAGGGTTTAGGATTTCGATGAGACTGAGGGATCTTGGACATGGGGGAGGGTCCTGGGAAGTGGATTGGGTAGAAACTTGACATGGATTAAATCTTGGAAGGTGTGAGGAGAAGTGGTGGTGATGGGTGGTATTTATAGGGGAGGAGGGGTTATCTCTCATTAAAAATTCATTTGTTTATCATTTTGGCTCAAGACTATGAGTATTTTGAGAATTATCACTAAATATATTAAAATAATGAAGGGGATTAATATATTATGGTCTTAGATCATCCATACATCATCCATGACTCAATAATTCATGTATTTAGCATTTATCGTAAATTATCATATTTTACTATTCACCAAAAAATCAATTATTTTAGAAAAATCCCAAAAATTCACCCTCACAATTTTTCAACATGTAGAATTAAAAAATGGACTCTATTTTATGAAAATAATTTTCTAAACATGAGAAATTTAATTTTTGATTAAAATCATTTTGTATTAAAAAATTACCAATTTTAATATTATAACCAATTTTATGACACTTTCAAAAATTAACTAAGGTATCATAAAAATATATTATAATAATAAGATAAAAAAATATTAATTTATGAACTTATTTTATGAAAATAATTTTTTTAAGTAAATAAATATTTATGCTATATAAAAATACCAACACTTAATTTATCATTTTGAACTCATTTATTTACTTAAGCTATGATATAATTATATCATATTTTAATTTATTGGATGGATAAATTTTATTTATACTTTCATTGGTGAGGTTAATATTCTATTTCCTGGTTTACTATTCATAAGAGTCACATTACTATTCCAAAGGTCAAGTTACTATTCCATTTTTATAGGATCCTTAACTTCTAGAAATACCTCTTATTTCATTCATTATTATTTTATAAAGTTTGTATTGTGTTATCTAAATGAATTTATGTGATTTATACTATATGAAATAATTATAATAAGGTAAATGTAATTTATATAATTCTTGGTTGTTACACACCCGGCCTGCGGGTTTTCCTTTTTCTAAAACTATATTAATATAACTTCCAAAATAAAAAATTTTACAGACATCCTTGAAATAATGTTAATCACTAAATAACCTTTTAACTATGGTTTTCAATACAACCCCAATACGTAAATACTTGATCCATTTATTTTCATATTGGCCCTTCCTTGGTCTTTAGTTTATCCTATAGAAAAGGGCATTGACTCAAGTAATTCCCAAGTTCCCCACATTTATGGCAATAGACTAAAAATGGATTCTTAGGATGAGTTTGATTTCCTTCCATAATGATCTTCATTTTTCCTCTACAATTATTTGCGTTTTGTCCTTATTTCCCACACATAAATCATTTCTCCATTCTGTTGAGACACTTTCTTAGGTGTCGCCTTCCATATTTATTTCATGATGGAAATTGATTTTTCTTTTCTCCATGGTCTCCACCACTAGAGATCTAAGTAGGCTTTATCCTTCTCTTATTTGGTGAGTTCAAGAGTATATTATGGTATATGTTGTTAATCATATTTTGGGAAAACTGATTAGGCATGAACATGATATCTTTTACTCCTGTCGACATTCTGTTTAGTTTCTCATTGCCACTACCTTGTCCATCATGTTCAATGTTAACATGACTCCTTCGAGATCGATTCATTGACTGAAAATAGAAAGCATAGTGTGAGTAATAGTAGTCATAGTGAAAAAAATGTATTAACATTTATAGAATATTATGACATTATATTTTCAATCTAAAACACCTTAGGTTTAACATAGGTTTTTTATTTTCATCATATATTCATATCTTTCATAATGGTTTGTGAAGAAAATGTAAATTATCTTAAGAATATCCTATTTGGTCCCTTGGTATGGAAGTAGTGACTAGAGGGGGGGGGGGGTTAATAGTCCTTTTTGATTTATTATTAAAAATTATAATTTATTAGAGTTAAAAATAAATGTTAAAAGTTGCAGAAAAAGTAAAAAAATTAACACATGAGATTTTTATAGAGGTTCAGATCTGAAGATCCCAGTCCTCTCTTAAATCTATTTTACTTCTCGAGGAGACTAGCATGCACTATATCATTACTTTTGACTAAGAGTAATAACCCGATTACAAACAATTACAAACATACATTTTTACACCTGGTGTTATAACCCATGACTTTTGATGGACTCACAACCAACCTTCTTTTTGTTCGGGAGGAACAACCCAACCTTCCTTTTAGATGGTAAGAATAACCCAATAACAACTTTTGGAAGAGAAAATATTAAACAAGACTTTATAATTCAAATATATGATGGTAATAATTACAGTGGAGAAATAATACAAAACAAATGAAACAGCAACTTGACCAGATGATGAAGAAGTTCGGTGCAACTCTTGTTCTTTGATCACACATGGGGTGGAAGATGAAACGATGAAGATTTTCAATGATCATAGTAGAAGAACAATAGTCAAAGAAGTTTTTCTTTCAATTCTTTGAGAGAATTAGGAAAAATAATATCATATCCTCATCAAATAAATTATCAAATAAAATCTAATTTGATATATATGGGTACATTTATTTTTATTCTTTAAGTATTCTACTAATACATTAAAGAATAAATCTTCATGAGCTTATCAGAGTCGAATCTCTGCATGACACTTATTAGAGAGTAATAAAAAATGTATGTTACCTTAATTATATTAAATTCGTATTGGGAATAAATAAGAGTCAGAAATATGTTTATTTTTTAAATATTAAAATAAAAAATTTGAAATAGTAAGTAAATTAATTCCTAAAAAAAATAATTGAGAAAAAATAAAAATAAAAATATAATTCGGTAGAATAAATATGCATCAAAATGTTATAAAAAATAGAGCATTGTAAAAATAAATTTTTTCATGAACATAAGTGTTACAATTATTTTTAATCATTGTTTTAATTGTATTTCAACATAAAATAATAAACACTAAATAATGTAAATGAATTTAATAACTTAAAAAAAATTAAGAAAATAAAAATTTTGTAAATAAATTTTTAACTAACAGCAAGTCATGACTCAACATTTAGAGAAGAAATCAGTGAGACATTTTCACCAATGGAAATGTATGGCGGTGACACAACACAAATTTTCATACCATTAATATTTTAATATAAAATAAAATGATTTAACAAAAACAAAAAACATTTCCATGCATAATACCATCAAAAGGTTCTAAGAGAACAATAAAAAACGAATCACCATTAGATGTCCAATGGTGAATCATGACTCACCGTTGGATTCCAATAGCGACTCATGTCTCGTAGTTGGGTTCCAATGGTGAATAAGTATAAAAAAAATGTTGAAACCCCATAAATATGTTTTGGATTAATAAACCAAAGTTAATATTGATTAATATGTTATAAAATAATAAAATTAAACAACAAGATAATAAAACCAATTTATTGCCATGTTTTTTTAAGAACTAAAATATGAAATAAGAGATCGTACCAAAAACCTAATAAAAAGATAATATAAAATAAGAACATAAAGATAAAACAAATAAAAAACTAGAAAATAACATCACAAAAGATGAAAGAACATAAGAAATAGATTGAATAAATCTACTACTAATGATAAACAATGGTAATAAAAAGAAAAAAAGGTGAGTCTGTGAATCACCATTGATCTCTTGGTGGTGTGTCGGTGTCTCGCCATTAGAGAAAAAAATTGTGACAAGTCTCAATAACTATTTGAATAAACCAATGGTGTTAAAAGGATTGTCTCACCATTTTTAAACACAATGGTTTCAAAAAAGACTTATCATTGGTTTTAAACCAAAAATGTCATCATGTACAACAAAAAAGAAGCCTATAATATACACATAAAACAAAACAAATAGAATAAAGAAAAACTCAGAAGATGAAGAAGAGGTATGTTATACCATCAAGAAATAGTTTTATTATAAAAATAAAGCATAAAAAAATAAATATCATGAGATCAAAATGATATAAAACATAATGCCGATGAATCAAGTAAAGACAACAGTGAAGCACTGGAAAAGAGAAAGGTCATCTTTGGTCGGACTGTTATGGTAGAAAGATGAGAAATAGAAGAAATATTGAATAGGAGAAACAAATATATGCATAAGTTCAAAAATAAATGAGCATGGGTTAAGAGGATAGATTGATGGTAGATAAAATTCAAACAAGATCAGATGAACAAGCAAGACACCATCAGAGTTTGAGAGAAGCGGGATAAGAGGAAGCAAAGATGAGTGATCAATGATTGGGATGAATGAGATATGATCAGATGGATGATAATAGATATCTATTTAAAATCCACATCCCACATAAAATTTACAATATGGGAGGCTCACGGTATATAATCCAAAAGATTGAGTAGAATGACCCGAATAAAAATGTACAACACACTAAGACACACAACCTGTGGTCCATGCAGGTAACCTTTTTCCAACCTAGTGGGATATCACCTTGGGCCTTATACATGGTCACATACATTCATAGAGTTCAATGTGCTTAAATTCAGTCAGGATCTATGTGAGCCATTTATTGCTTGAACTCTTAAGGGGTAGACATTTGGGTCCTTTTAAATCAGTGTTTGAGGTTCAGTTAAGTGGATTGTGTAGTAGCCTTAATTTCTAAATAATAATGAAAACATAGAACATAAAAAATTAAATATTAGAATAAAATATGAATAATAAATTATTTTTTGAACAAAATTGAATTTAATAAAATATTATATTCACTTTTAATTTATCAAAACATAAGGGCATATCAAATAATTAATACCCAATTACAAACAATATCACCCTTTTTGTAAATTACAAAACATAATATTTATTAAATTTTCAAAAAACTAAATATAAAATTATTAAATATTCTAAAAGATTATCCCCCTTTTTGAAATGTATTAAAAAGTACATTAACATAAAAATAAAACATTGTTATTTTTAAATGAAATAATTTTAAACATTAATATCTAATTATCATTTAAGTAAATTATAAAATAATAAGAAGATATAGAACTATAAAAAACAAATAGAAAGATACTTTGTTCATATAAAAATGTTACTTAATAAAAATTAATTAGTTCAATAAATAACTTTTAATTAAAAATAAATAGAACAAGTATTGAATTGATTTATAAAAACAACAATTATATAAAGAAATATTAATTCTTAATGAAAAACAAATTCAAACTCCATCTTCTTAAATTTAACAGAATCCATGGGTTTAGTAAAAATATCAGCTAGTTATTTCTCATTTGGAATAAAATTAAGTATATATGACCTTTATTAACATGATCCCTAAGAAAATTAAATCTAACATCAATGTGTTTAGTTCTTGAGTGTTGAATATAATTTTTAGAAATAGAAATAACAATAGTGTTATCAGAGAAAATAGATTTTTTTTCAAAATTAATACTGAAATCATATAAAGTTTTCTTTATCCAAATACTTAGAGAACAATAAATATAAGAAATAATATACTCAGCCTGATCTGTTGGCATTGCTACTAACATTTTATTATTTGAACTCCATTAAGTTATAATTTTTTCTAAAAAGTGACACATACCATAAGTGATTTTCTTATCAAGTCTGCAACCTCAAAAGTCAGAGTCATAGTAAGATAGTAAATCAAAGCAATTTTCATTAGAATAAGATAGTCCAAAACTTAAAATGCCTTTTATGTACCTTATTACCCTTTTTACAACCTTAATATCACTTAATTTCGGTTTGGACATATATCTATCACACATGAAAACAAAAACATAATATCTATCCTTGAAGTAGTAAGATACAAAATACTCCCTGTCATGCCTCTATAAAACTTCTCACTAATAGACTTTCCAGATTCATCTGTATCTACTTTAGAGTTTATGCTCATAGGGGTTCTCATAGTTTTACAAGAATCAATTCCAAAATTTTTAACATGTTCTTTGGAATACTTGTATTGATTTAATAAAATACCATATTTTCATTGATTAATTTTCAAACAAAGAAAAAAATTTAATTCCCCCATTAGAATAATGTGAAACTCATTTGTCATTAATTTTGAAAACTCATTACCTAATTTATAATTTTTAGAACCTAAAATGATTTCATCAACATAAATTTGTATTGACAGTATATCACTGGAAACTCTTTTTATGAATAAGGTTGGGTCAACCTTACCTTTAAAAACATCATTTTGAATTAAAAATTAAGTTAGTTGTTCATACCAAGATCATGGAGATTTATTAAGACCATAAATAGATTTAGATAGTCTGAAAACATTATTTAAAAATTTATTATTTTCAAATCTAGGTGGTTGTTTAACATACATGTCTTCTGAAATGACACCATTTAAATAATAACTTTTTTACATCCATTTGAAAAATCATAAAATTTTTCATAATTAAAAAAGAAAAGAAAATAATAATGGATTCTAATCTAGAAAATAGTACAAATTAATCCTCAAAATCAATAACTTCATCTTAAAGATAACCTTGAGGAACTAATCTTGCCTTATTTCTAACTATATTACCAGATTCATCCAGTTTATTTCAAAAAATCTATTTAGTTCATATAGACATTGTATCTTTACATAACTCAACTAAATTCTATACTTTATTTCTATCATACTATTCAAGTTTTTCATGCATAACATTAACCCTATTAGAGTATTTCAAAGAATATTTGATATTAACATGAAAAAAAATAAGCTATAAAGGTATAATTTTAATATAAATTTAAAATATGATGTCTAGTTATAATTCTAGATTCAACATATCCTATAAAATTTTCTAGAGAGTAATATTTGTGAGTTTTCCAAATTAAAGAATCAGGTTGAGAATAGATATTTTCCCCATCAACTGATGAATCATTAATTTTAAGTTTATCTTTATCAAAATTAAATTCCTTAAATTCTTCATCATTATAAACATAATCATTACACTATTTATAATTATTTTCAATGAATTTATCATGAATAGATTCTTCCATTTTGATAGTTCTTTTATTGCATACTATATAAGTATTATTATTATTAGAGTATCCAAAAAATACATCTTCATCAATTTTTTAACCAAACTTATTCAGATTATCTTTTTTATTTAAAATATAGGTAGTACATCCAAAAAAATTAAAATAAATAATTTTGGGTTTTTGATTTTTAAAAATTCCACACAGAGTTTTCTTTAGAAAAGGTCTAATAAGCAGTGTTAATAGATTCAGTCCAAAAATATTTTGAAAAGATAAATTCATTAAGAATTGTTCTTTCCATTTATTAAATAGTTTTATTTTTTTGTCTCTACAACACCATTCTGTTGTGGTGTTATAAGGGTGAAAAAATTATGAAAATATCCATTGGGTTCACAAAATTTTTCAAATTCATAGTTTAATAACTCTCCTTATTTACTACTTCTAATATAAGAAATTAAATGACATTTTTGATTTTTAATTTTCTTACAGAAATTAACAAATTTTCTTAATTTTTCACTTTTATGATATTAGAAAATAATCCATGTAAATCTTATATAATCATAAACAATTACAAAGAAATATATTTTAGAACCTAAAAAAGTAGTTCTCATGGGTCCAAAAAGATCAAGGTGTATCAGTTCTAATAATCTAGTAAAATTAACCACATTTACGAATCTAAAAGATTCTTTGTGTTTCTTACTATTTAAACAAGAATCACATACACAATACTTATATGTATTGAACTTTGGAAGTTTCAGAACCTATTCTTGTTTATCTATATTTTACAAATATCGAATATGCACATGTCCCAACCTCCTGTGCTACAATATGTGATATATATATACAACATTAAATTACTTTACATTCTACTTGGTCATTTCTAAAAAATCAATTGAATATATATTTTGTTTACTATTAGCATAAAATAAAACTTTATTATCTTTATAAACAATAATTTTATTATATTAAAATTTAACATACACGCCATCATCATAAAGTTGTGATATACTAATTAGGTTATGTTTTAAACCTTATACAAAGAGTAATTTATAAATTATAATAGAAATTAATATACCAAATTCTCCAAAACCTTTAACCATACATTTAGAGTTTTCACTAAAAGTCACAATACCTCCACCACAATATTTAAATGATATGAAATTAAAAATTTCACCAATCACGTGCCTTTATCACCCAATTTCCATGTACCATGTGACTTTAGAACTCTTTAGGCATGTTTCCTACATAGTAAATAAAATTTGTGGTTGTTTTGTTACCCATACAAGTTTGGGTCCAACTGGATTAGTATAAAAAGATTTAGGTACCCATAAAGATGTGAGACATTTATTGTATAGTATTTTGGAAGAAAAATTTTTAGAAATGAAAGTCTTTGTATTGCCTAAAGACTAAGTATACTTCAATGAAGATTCATTTTCATAGCGCCCTTTCATGTTAAATTTAATGCATGTGACATTTGAAATATTCCCATTTATGACTTTAATAAGAGAATTTCAATACATTTGATGAACGTGATCATTAAATCCACAACCCTTTTTATCATATTTGGATTTGTTCATAGCCATTATTTTATCAAATTTATATTTTCCAAAAAAAATAGATAATGTTTCCTTTAAAACAATAATTTAATTTTTAAGGTTTTCATTATCTTTTAGAAAAACTTCCAAGTCATCACATATTCTCACATTTAAACATGATATTTAATTTTTCAGTTTCTTATTTTCAGGTTTAAGATGCTTTCATTCCATTTAGAATTTATCTAAATCATCACAGACCAATTTAAATTTTTTGTGTTGATCTTCATCATTTTTATACAGGAAATATTTTATTTTAACATTATGATATTTAAATTTTATTTATTCAGAATCTAAAACCTTTTTTTCTATATTACTTAAAATATAATCATTTAGTTTTTTATTTTCTTCTTTAATATTCTAATTTTCTTTTTTCAATTCCCTTTATAGTTCATCAATTCTTAATACGTCACTTTGAAATTTATCATTTTGGGAAGTTAATTATTTAAATTTATTTTCCCTATCAGTTTTATATCTATAACTATAATTATAGTCAAAGTATACCTCATTTATGGTAGTTTTCATCAAAAAATATTGTTTATATTCGTTTTCACTTTTAGAACCAACATCACTTTAGTTTAACTCTTCTATACAGATCTATCCAGAATGATATTCCTTTCTCTATTTCTTCTTGTATTGCTTATCCTTTCGCTCTTGTTTTAGTTTGTGACAATCTGATTTTATGTATCCTTTTTTTCCTAAACTCATTGAAAATTAATTCAAAAGAATCATATTTATTTGTTTTACCTCTTTTTGTAAACATTCTATCATCATTTTTATAATCTCTTATAGGATTATTTTTAAAGCCTCTCTTACCCTTCATGTACTTGTAAACGTCTTTGGTGAAATTTTCAATTTTATCCTTCTCTATTTTCTATAACTGAAAATTATATTAATTAGAAATAAAATTTACATTTGATTTAAATTCTATATCCTTTATCTTATCATGATCAATAATATTATCATTCTTCATTTCCAGCTCATATTATTGTAATGATCCTATAATCTCATCCATGGAATATTCAGAAAAGTCCTTGATTTATTTAATAGCCACTTTCTTTGAAATATATATTTTTGGTTAAGGTCATAGTAGTCTTTAAATGAGGGCTTAATTCTTCATGGTTTCTGCCAAATGAACAATTCTATTGACAAGATTTATGAATCTATTGTAAATATCATTTATACTCTCTTGTTTTGTCATCCCGATCTCTTGAAATTTAGCTCAATATATAGCTAACTTAGTTATCTATAACTTTTTAGTGCCTTGGTGAGTGAATTTAAATGTCCTCCAAATGTAAAAAGTAGTCTTCCAAGATAAAATATGACTATAAATATTTATACTTAATGAAAAATATAATAAATTTTTGACTTTGTAATTTAAAACACATTTAACAGCCTTATTACTAGTAAGACTTCCTAAACCAACATTATGTAATTTATAAGGTTTCTACATAATACCCAATAGTCAAGACCAATATTATTTAGGAATAACTCCATTCTATTTTTCTAGTAGACATAATCACTTCCATTTAAGAGAGGTGGTATGACATGATTCAACATATCAAATTATTCATTAACCATATCAAAGTAGTGGATGTTTTCCTTAGATGTCTAAGTCTAGGATAATGGTTAGTTCAGAAATATATAATGAAAACAATTAAAACCAAAATCTTAAAAATAAACCACATTCTGATACCAATGTTTAGGTCCATTGGTATGAAAGTAGTTACTAGAGGGGGTGAATAGTCCTTTATTTATTTATTATTACAAATTCTAATTTATCAGTGTTAAAAAGATATGTTAAAAGTTACAACATAAATAAAACAATTAACATAGTAGATTTTTATAGTGGGTTGGATCTCAAGATAATATTAATCTCTTTAATCTCCTTTACTCCATGAGGAAACTAGTTTACACTATGTCCTTACTTATGATTGGGAGTAATGACATAATTACAAACAATTAAAAATGCACCTTTTCCATACATGGTGGTATAACACTTGAATTTTGATGGAGTCACAACCAACCTTCCTTTTGTCTAGGAGGAAGAAACCGCCTTCTTTTTAGATGGGAGGAATAACCCAAAGACATCTTTTGGAAGAGAAAAGATTAAACGAGACTCTAGAATACAAAAAGATGATGAAAGTAATTAGAGTGAAGAAATAATACAAAGCAAATGAAATAGGAACTTGAGGAGACGATGACAAAGTTTGGTGCATCTCTTGTTCTTTGATCACATGTGGGGTGGAATATGAAGCAATGAATATCTTCAATGATCATTTTATAAGAACAACAACCAAATAAGTTTTTATTCCAATTCCTTGAGAGCTGTAGGATAAATAATATCATATCATAATAGAATTAATTATGAATGAAAATATAATTTGATCTACACGATTACATTTTTTTATTCTTAAAGAATTCTCCCGATACATTAAAGTAGAAATATTTAGGAGCATATCAGATTCAAATCTCTGTATGGCACTTGATATAGAGTAGTAAAAATAAAATGACCTTTACCTTAATTCTATTTAAGTTTCAAGGGACATAAAACATAGTCATACATATTTTTATTTATTAAATATTAAAATAAAACATTTAAAATATTAAATATATTGATTATTAAACAAATCATAATTGAGAAACACTTAAAATAAAAATATAATTTGGTAGAATAAACATGTAGCAAAATGTTATGAAATAAAGAGCATCGTAAAAATAAAATTATACAGGAACAGAAATGTTACAATTATTTTTAAGTATTGTTATATTTTTATTTCAAAATAAAATAGTAAACAATAAAAAATAAAAATGAATTTGACAACTTCAATACAAAATTATAAAAATTAAAATTTTAGAAATAAATTTTTAACTAATAGTGAGTCACGAATCACCATTGAGAGAAGATAATGGTGAGATATTTATCACCATTAGAAATGTCTGGCGGTGAAACAACGCAAGTTTTCATACCATTGATATTTTAAGAAAAAGTAAAATTATTTATAAAAAACTAAAAACATTTTCATGTATAATACAGTCAAAAGGTTTGAAGAGAACAATAAAAAATAACTCATCATTGAATGTCCAATGGTGACTCATGACTCACCGTTGGGTTCTAGCGGTGAGTGATGTCTCACTGTTGGGTCCCAATGGTGACTCAGTATACGAAAAAACAATGTTGAAACACCATAAATAAGTTCAAAATTAATAAAACAAAACTAATATTTCATAATATATTATAAAAAATGAAATCAAATACTAAAATAATATAACCAATCTATTACAATATTTTTTTAAGAAATAAAATACCATGTAATAGCTTGTATAGAATCATAATAAAAAGATTATATAAAATAAGAACACAAAGCTAAAACATATAACAAACCAGAAAATAGTATCCCAAAGGATGAAAAAATACAATTAATGGATTGAATAAATATTCTGCCAATGATAAATGGATACAAGAAAAAGAACCAATAGTGAGTTAGTGACTCACAATTGATCTCCTGTTTATGAGTCAGTGACTCACCATTTGAGAAAACAAAGGTGACAAGTCTCACTCACTATTGGTTTAAACCAATTATTTCAAATGGATTGTATCACTGTTTTTAAACACAAAGGTATAAAAAACAACTCACCATTGTATTTAAACCAAAAACTTCATCATGTGAAACCAAAAACAAGGATTCCCTATACAAATAAATAAAAACAAATAGAAGAAAAAAACTTGGAATAAGAAGAAGAGGGATGTTATACCATCAAGAAACAATTTTATTGTGAAGATAAATGAAAAAAAATAAATATCAAAAGATCAAAACAGTGTAAAATTTTATGTTGAAAAATCTATTAAAGTCAGTGGTGAATTTTAGAGGGATAATGGAAAAGAGAAAGCTTGTCCTCGTTCAGACTACTATGGTAGAAGGACGAGCATAGGAAGAAAGATCCCGAGGGAGAAACAAAGATATGAGGAAGTTAAAAAATGAAAAAGTTCGGGATGAGAAGATAGATTTGTTGTTGATAAAATTATAATGAGATCATACATACAAGAGAGACACTACCAAAGACTAAGAGAAGCGAGATAGGAGGAAGCACAGATGAGTGATCGACAGTTGGGATGAATGAGATGGGATTAAAAAGATGATAATGGATATCTATTTAAAATACACGTCCCACATTGAATTGAAAATGTTGGAGGCTCATGGTATATAATCCAAAACATGGAGTAGGCTCTCCAGAATAAAAATTCATAACACACTAGAATCACAACTAGTGGTCCATGCATGCGACCTTTGTCCAGCCCTATGGGCTATCACCGTGGGCCTTATACATGAGCCCACATATGCATAGCGTGCATCATGTTCAAAATGGGCTAGGATCTATGAGATCCACTAATTACTAAAACTCCCATGGGGTAGACCTTTGGGTCCCCTTAAATCAGTGTTTGAGGTTCAGTTAAGTTTCTTGTGAAATAGCCTTAATTTTTAAATAATAAAGAAATCATAAGACATAAACAAGTATAGATCATAATAAAATATAAATATGAAATTAATTATTAAAAAAAATTGAATTTAATCAAATATTATACTCACTTGTAATTTATCAAAACATAAATAGAGATCAAATAGTTAATAACCATTACAAACATATCCTATAGGAGTGCCAAACTAGAAGTGCGGTAAGGCCCATTGTCATATACCAAGTTACACTGAGTCAGGCTCGATGCACCTTATTAGAGTTGTTACTCCATGGTATATCTATGATAGAACCACATCCACTTGTATTATCCAGATAGATATGTATTTATATGAATACCCACATAATCTCTACCTTACCAAAATTATAGGATGTTATTCCTTATCCTCAAATTCTACCTTTGAGTTATGTTCCCTAATCTATGTTTTTTAAATCTAGTTTGCAAGATTGCTGCAAAACTTTCTCTAATAAAAACTGTAAATACCCCGAGCCCATTAGATCAGATATAATTCCTCAATTTATTACATTGGAATAGATACAAGTATAGAATCCCAAATGACTAATCAATTTAGTAGTTTTTGAAGCTAGATTACATACATGATCCTTATATTATAATTTAAAATATAAATAAAACATAGAAAATTATTCGAGAACACCATTATTATCCTAGGTTAACATTGAATATCGGTCATAATATACATCTAGGCATCCTTGAAAAAATAAAACATAAGAAAGGGGTGATCTCAGATGATCTGAAAGTGTAAGCATACAATAGAAGCTATTATGAATAAATAAGCATAAACCTTAAGGCAATGTCTATAACTAAAACACAAGACATTTAAAAATAATCATGAGAATAATATGGTAAGAATAAATCACATAATTACATACAAATAATCTCATGGAAATTCTACTATTCTAATAATCACATAGAATATCAATAACTAAACTAATAATGCCAGAACACATAATACCGAACATCATAAACATACTGTCAAGGATTCATCCATGACACCATACATAAACGAGTAAGGCCTTGTCCAATACCCAAACTAGTTTTTCTCATAAGGACTAACGATGCATCTAGGGGATATAAAAGGCCACACCAATCACCTATTAAGTCTAATTCATTCCTTATACTAAAAGGATGAAACATAAAAAACATAAACACTTGTATTGAAAAACTAGCATACGAAATGTGAATAATTTAACTATAAACTATGAATGATATCAAAATAGAATATCCATATTCAAATTATCATAAAATCTTCAGTAAATATGGAATAATAAATCATAATAGATCAACCTCAATCAATCATAAGATCCAACAAAGGATGTTGACATAGATGAAAATACTCTGATAAAATCATTAAAAATTTCTTGAGAGAAATACCCTTTTTTACTTTGAAATAATTTATTTAAAAGGCCTAAATTTTTTAAAATAAAATTATATTGTAACCTTATAAATGAATATTTAAGACATTAATGTGTTATGATGGTGGAAAAATCTTCTCATGCTATATAAGTAAAAAAAACATTCCTTCCTTATTTTTTTTTTCAGAAAAATCATAAAGTACCTCACTTGGAAAATGAAAAAATCAGACCATTTTTTAAAAATTAAAAAATGGGTAAAAAAACATTAAACATTTTTAGGATAATAGTAAAAATATTTTGGAAAATATTTTTAAGAAACATGGATATGGATGATATATATTCCCCAGCAGATATTTACATATAAACAATCTCGAATAATAATGAGATTGTAAAATTAACCCTTACCACTTTATAATCTGTAGAATCGTATGCCCCATGAATGAAATAAAATTATCTGGATATTAAAATAACATAATATTCAGAATAATTGTCATAAAAGGCATTCATGTGTAGTATATACACCACACCAAAGAAATAATTATTGTATAAGGCATGTGTCCCACCGAAATAAAAGTAAGACAAAAATCCCTTACCTTGTAACCTTCATTATTTGAATGTGATTTAACATCCTTTATAATTGTTTAAAACATGTTATTAATTTATACTATAACTAAATCCATATTTATGATATCATATATGATCTTCTTATTTCTTTTTGTTAATAATATTCTGTTATTACCCATGTTCGTGTGTTAATGACTTCACTTTCCGATGCATGTTTTGTCGTGTGATACCTATATCTTATGAATAAGATATATATATATTTATATATATATTTCATATAAATAATGATATTAAGTTAATATATATTATATTTATTCATTATATACACTTTTTATAATCATTCTTGAATGGTTAATGTGGAAAATTAGTCTCATCACGTCGTGGAGACGATATGCCATACGTACACATGAGTGGCAATATCATTAACTAAATGGTGAAAAGGGTAAGGTATTGGATGTTAAATTAATTATAAAGAATAAATATAATTCCATATTTATTATTTATATCCATTATATCCATTATTATACCCATACAAATAAAGTGGTGGTGAAAAATAACTTACACCATGATGTGGAGATGATATGCCATTCGTACGTACACACAGTGTTTTAATTTTTCATAGGATGGATAAAAGATGGGATATGGTTTTACCATAATCATAATAACATATAATAATATATATGATACTATATTTATTATTTTATTATAAAAAAACACATGAATAGGGTGTATAAGAAGATATTAACTTGGATGAGTTAGTAAAAACCATCACTTCTTCTTCGACGGTCTTCCTTTATATATCTTCATAAGTTATCTAGGGTTGGTATTTTAGGAATACCAGAACCCACATAACATGTATAAGGATGTTTTTAGGATATATGGTCAGGGTTTTATTAATATATAAGGCTAAAAGTGGTGTGAGGGAGTGAGGTAGAAGGTGCGCTTTTATAATTTAGGTGAGGGGCACTTTTGGGAATTCTCAAAATATTAAATTAATATAAATTAATTTTCAATTTAAAATGGATCCAAAGTGAGTTATTTATAAGATAATAAGAGTATGAGTCTAAATCCTCTCAACAAATTTTTTTTAGACATGTTTAGGTCCCATTCATTCCCTTATTGTTTGGCTTTAACCCTTAGTTAAACCCTTTAACTCTTAGCGTGACAACTTGGATTTTTACTCTTTACGGGTTAATATAGTCACTATAAAATGATAAAATAAACCCAAATGGATAATTGAATAAATATTTATCCTTATTCAAATAATTTTTCTTAATTTTATTATTTTATTATTTTTATATCATTTAATTAAATATTATTTATTTTAGAGTATTCTTAATGTTAATTTTAATACTATTCATTTGTTGAATTTTTAAAAAATATCAAGACACAATATAACTTAGAAAAAAAAACTTTATTAAGTCCATAATATTTTTAGGTAATATATAAAATTCTTTTATTATGTTTGGTTTCTTAATTTTTTCACTTTAATATTTTTAATAACACTTCTTTGATATTTTCATTAGTTAAACAATTACCGTGTCATAATTTTTAAGCTTTATGGTTATTATTTATTTCTTAAAAATTAAAAATAAATTACCTTTTTGAAGATAAACAATTTATATTTCAAATTACAATTTATATTTTAATTTAGATTCCATATAAACTAATATTAAAAATGGTATAGTTATTAAAATATGGGCATGACAGCTTTAACTCTTCTCTAAATAAAACACAATAAATGTCACTCTCACCCAAGTGGCTTAAAAAAAGTTATAATCTCATCCTAGGGATGATTTTGGTAGAAAAAAACTTATACAATGAAATTTGGACATGTGTTAGGGTAATGTTATAATATTTATAATATTATTTTTACCCTCAATTACCCGACTTACCTTTTATCGTGTTAGTAAAAAAATTACTAGTTACTATTCATAATGACCAAAAATAAAAGAAACCTATTCAAATAATTTTTAACCAATGATTTAAAATATGGAATCTATTTTTCAAAATTTAAAACACATATTTGGAAGTAATTAATTTAAAATTAATCTTGTTGGTGGGGTGAGAAAACTAGTTATTAAAGTTTAAACATGAAAAAGATTGAAATGTTTTTATATCTAAATTCAACATAAAATTGATTTCAATGAAATATGTTTTATTAAATGATGAAAAATATTCTAATTATACTTTAAAACCAATCAAAATTATAATTTAAAACTATTAATTATTTCGATGAAAAAAGTTTTTTTCTATTAAAATTTAGTATTTTTCACTATTCATCAAAACATGAAACTTATTAGAAAAATACCAAAAATTCAACTGAATTAATTTTTTATATTCTTCTTAAAAATAGTAAGTTTATTTTATTAAATAGTATATATAAAAATGTCAAAAATTGGATTTAAAATATTTTCTCCTTTAAAAGGTGTTAAAACTGCATTTAGAAAAATATAGGTTTTCATTCATAAAATTGGATTTGTTCTTATCTTATGATTATAAAATATATCGGATGAATATAAAAAATATTTTATTAAATATATAACATATATATTTCATTAATACCATTTAATAATTATTTAAATTTATTATTACTAAACTCCATTTGGAGCATCAAAATAAAAATATTTCCTTTATATTCAAATGGTTTATATTTTTGTTTCTAAATAATTAGTAACTAATAAATTAATATTATATTTATATACTTTAATTAGTTAGTTAATACTATTTATAACTTCTAATTTGAAATCTAGGTTTTATCTTATTATAATAATATTTTAATAATATACTGTTTTTCGGTAAAACTCGGTGTTGTGTGTAACACAAGACATCGAAGAAATTTAATTAAAAAAGAGACATATGTTAAAAATATTAGGGTGTTAAAATAATTTTGATTTGTATCATTACCACTTTTATTGGAAACATTCAGTTTATCCTCCTCAAGATTCTCAAATTTTTTTGTAGAATTTTTATTTTCAATAACTTTCATATCATACGAGTCAACCAAATTTTATAGAAGTTTGTTTCAATGTTTCTGAATACTTATATTCCTTGAATAACCCACAAAAGTTCCTTCTTCAGAATTCTCATCAAAATTTACAAGATCTGAATTTTTTATTTTTAGAAAACATAGAATTCTTAAAACCTTAATGTATTTCAATGAAGGTTTTTTGTTATACCACATTTTGTAAGAAGTCATGTTGATTTATGGTATCATGAAGCATCCATTTTGAACATGTACAATAGTACCAACAATTTATCTCCAATAGAACTTTGAAAGTTTGTATTATTATGACATACTTATTCCATTTCCACAATTTTTATATTCTTTCTTTCTACTACTACATTTTTTTGTGGAGTATTTGGAGCACTATACTAAGGTTCAATACCATGATTTCTCAGATAATTTTCAAAAATATTTCTAGTAAATTAAATACCATTATCTATTCTGAAATTGATTATATAAACCTCTATTTCTTTCTCAAATTCTTTTATATAAAACCTAAACATTTATATATCCTCCGACTTGCGTTTTACAAACATGATGTTTTTCATTTGAGTGAAATCATCAATAAAAGTTATAAAGTACCAATTAACTTTTGTTGATTTATGTCTCGTCAGCCCACATAAATCAATGAGATCCTAGATCTCACTTAATGTATTTTTCTATTTATTTTTCAGTTTAAGTTACTTATTTTGGTTAAATAAGTGTTTTCCTAAGTTTATGTGAATACCCAAGGGTGTTCTGGTGGTTCAGGACATGAAAGAGGAAGAAAAAGGGGGTTTCTGGGCATGTTGCATGGTTAGTGAAAACCGTGCAGAAATACCAGGTAACTATGCGAGGGGGCTATTTTTGGACAGTATCATACACACGATTTTCACACGGTTTGGAAAACTATGCAGGTATACTGTGTGGCCTAGTAACTTTGGGGAATTTACAAAAATTCCATTATGGGATTTTTATGTTCCACTCAGGATTTTCCTCCTCCTCCCCTATTGCAACCATAAGAACGAATCAAAGCTCCCAATATCTTCCAAGGGTGATTCTCCCTCAAATCTAGGTCATTTGGAGTGACTTTAGTTGCGAAATGAAGATCTGAGTACGACTAATCCCACTCTCCCTTCTCTTTTTGGTTTAGGGTTTTCATCTCTTCCTTATCTCCATCTGAAACTCTAAAACCCTCTTTTTCTAGTGAGATCTAGGTTGAGGCTTCAAAGGGTGGTTGAATTGTGATCTAAGAACTCTATTATGAGTTCATTCACTAATGGATTCAAGGTAGGTGGTCTACAAGTTATATCCCATAGTTCATATTTATATTTCTGCATGTAGGGTTTTATTATTGTTCTTATATTGATGTATTCTCGGTTTAATTGAAAAAAATGCAATATATAGAGTTCCTAAATAACGAAATGAACCCTCATGATCCCTATGATTGAGGCATACTTTTAACCTTCCATTTATTTATATTGTTGTGATGTTACAAATGATATTGGCTATGCTTTGTTGTCATGTGGTTAATAGTGGTGAATTATAAGTAATCATGTGCACATGGCTTGGTAGAGTGGGGTATATACTTGTGGTTCTATGCCCACGGGTAGAGTTGGACTAAGGTTATAGATCCACCCCTAAATGAACAGGTTAGGGAAGGGAAAAATGTTCTATTCCCCTAACAATTGCATTCCACCTGGACTGTGGCTTCAAGGTGAGGATTATGAGGTTATTAATATGTGATGCCTAGTGAGATAGGTCTCTATTTGATTCCCATATCCTTGAGAATATTGAACATACCTAATCCATTGTACACATTAAAAGGGTAGATTAAACCATGGGATTCCTAAGTAGGGAACATGGATTCAATGGTAGTATAATTTAAAGGAGCATAGTCTAGAATTTCCTACTGAACTCTTTACCTTTACATGCCATTATTTATCACTTGCATTCAATATATACTTTTACTAGATATTTTGTAGACACCATTGGTGGTGACCTATTGAGTTATACTCACACCCTACTCAGGTCACCGTTGGGTACCCAAGTAGATTTCATGCTTGCAGGCCAGGACAAGGGCAAGGGACCTATGCTAGGGAGTTGAGTTGGACATGAGACATGTATGGGTGAGGTTTTAGACTTGGTGTTTTGACCATTTTGGGGATTATTATATATGTATTTCTTTTGGGGTTTTGTTTACTTGGTACTGTAGAATTAAATGACATATTTATTATTGTATATGGTTGTACCTAGTTTTGGAGTTGGTTATTTATTCATGTTATTAATTTTTTCTTATTGTTTCTTCTATTTAAATTGTGTTCTTCTATGGATTACTCTGGTAAAGAGGCTATTGTCTCCACACATGACCTATTTGACCCTCACTGCTAGTTGGAAAACTCTAGAGTATATGGAGGAATTCTTGAGTTCATGTGGCGACCGAGCTTGGGGAACCAGTTTAGTGGCTCCCGAGTTGGGTACATTACAATGAATAAGTTCAAGAGGTCTAGTAGACTGAATTTTAACTTTATTATTACTTTTATTAGTTATATTAACTTTATGAAAAGTCACAAAAACATTTTCTTCTATTATTTTCAATTCTGGTAAGTTTCAAACAACATCAAACTTAGAATGTTTGTTCATGTTTTTCTTCCCAAGGTGGCCATGTCTTTGGTGTCATAAATTATTCTAATATTCAGAACTTAAGTAACACGAGTTATTAAATTCTAATATTTGGAAGATATTACCACTAGTTATTTCCCATTTTGTAATAAATTTTCCATACTTCACACTTTTAATAACACAAGAATATTTTATGAAGATTACTTCTTTTCTATCATCACAAAGTTGACACACATTAATTAAGTTATGGTTTATACCATCAAAAAATAAAACTTCCTTTGATTTCAACTTTTCTACTTCAATCTTAGCCATTATAATTCCTCTAAATTATAAGGAACTATAATTACCAAATTTAACTGATCCTCTATAATTAATTTAAACCTATTTCAATATTTTTATATCACCTTTTATATGTGATGATCAACCAATATCAAGTATCCATGGTTTGTTCCTTTTACTTGCTTTTAAAGCTGTCCTAATAACAAAATCACTTTCCCCAACTTTATTATTTCCAGATTTATTTTCTTTTATACTATAATATACTTATTCTAGAAGGAGTTTAAACCATCTTTAATAATGATGACCAGCCTGGTCACATCTTCCAAAAACTTCTCCAATACATTAAAATTGATTTTTTTTGGAAAGTTTCTAACATCTTGAGATTTTTATTTTCTAACTTCCCATGAGTTAAGAAAGTTACTCATTCTTCTTCCACCATTACTTTTACTTTATTCAAACCTTATTCCAGGAAGTGAAAAGTTATGAAAAACATTATAAGCCCTATGCCCATAGATTCCAAAACACCTATAGTAGTCGAAAAATCATGATTTTCTATTGAAGTAATATTTTTATTAGTAAAAACTTTATTGAGGTTAACAACTTTTTATTGCTCTAAAAATATTTGGATGTGGACCATATTTACTCCTAAGTTAGTTTTCATCTTTTCTACATGAAATAGGTTTCTCACATTATTTTTCCACCCAAGATTTCCCAACACTTTTCCTAGAAACTAAAATGTAAGAAAAACCAGATGAAACATTATTTTTTATAGTTGAGGATTTCACCTGATTCTTGATTTGAGATCTCTTATAAGATTTAGAAGTCTAAAATTTTACATTAAAATATTTGTTAATTTTTTTTCACTCATCTATCTCATGGAACTTTTAGACTCAATAAGTTTTGATTGAAACTTGTTAACTACTTCTTTGTTAGCTACTAGCTTCTTACCGAGATCTTCAACCATCCTTCCTTACTCAACAATTCTAAACTTATAGCTTAATGTCTCTTAGACATATTCTACTTATTTCTTGAAATCATATTTTTTACCTTCAAAAACTTTTCCACTATATTTATTTACCATTATGATTTCTTTGTTGAGAGTTTAGTTTTTCTCAAGACATATAAGATGTTTTTTTTCTAATATGATACTCTCTATAAGATTCTACACCTCCTCCTTCTTCACTATTTTAGGAGTCTTTAAATCTCAACATTTTAAAAGAATTTCCTAAACATTTTTGAAATTTCATCATCTGAGGAATTTTTTTTTCTGTTGAGTATGATTCAACTTTCTTTCTTAGCTTACTCCATTTTTCTCTAGTAAACTTCCTCTTATATTTGTTGGATGACTTTTCTTATCTAAATATTTTTCTCTAATGCTTCCATTAAGGTTTTTCATTATAATAATATCAATATTCTCCAAATTTATTCTTGTGGAAATTCATATCAATGTGTCTTATTCCAAAACGCTCAAAAATTTTGAGAGGAATTTTACCTCTATACTTTCCTCTTCCTCACCGATAGTTCTTGGATATAAGAGAAATTATTTTTTTATTTAGCTCATTATACTCTTTATCTTCAGTGTAATAAGGATAAATTTTTTTAACATCATGAATTTTCATCTTTCTCAAAGATTAAAAGTCTATTTCATCTTTAATATTCTCTTTGAACATTGGATATTTTATCATTTTGTATTAAAAAAGAAGGTTATATAATTCATTTAGAGATAAAATCATCCTTATATTTTAAAGAAAAAATTTTAAAATCAAAACTATCCAAAAAATTTATGATAAGTTTATTCTAAATTATAGAATATTCTCAGAAATCATCAAATCCATTGATGTTGCAAAAAAATTCATTTAATCTAGTGAAGTATTCATCAATAGTTTCTTTATCTTTCATTCTGATCTCTTAATTCTTACTATGCCAAATTTGTCGCATTTCTTCCTTCAGTTTAGTATTCTCATTGAAAAAATACTTTCCATATTTTACCACATAATCTTTGATGTTTTGAGACCCATAACCTTTATATAAAAATTTTATTATAGGGATATAAGGATATCATTTATAGCCTTTCCAATTGCTTCTATATTTCTATTATCTATAAATTTTATAGGAGAATATTTCTAAATGGGTGGAAAACAAATTGTAATAGCATCAAAAACATCCAAGACAAGATATAAGAGATAAGGATTCATCCTATTTTTTCAGCAATTATAATTTTTTCCATCAAATATAGGAATCACTCTAGTATTGACATAACTGATATTATAAATGATAGTGATTCAAGAAGGTAACCTTCCCTCTGATACTAATTCAGCTTCCAAAGGATCAAATAATGACTGGGGGGGGGGGGTTGAATCAGTTGTTAAATTTTTATAAGTTTCAATACTTTTAAAACATAACCCATAAAACTTATTAAAGTTTATAACCTTATCACATTTTATTAAATAATCATGCATGAAAAGGTAGGAAATAACATAAAGAACATGAGGTTTATAAGGTTCGACCTCATTATGAGGATCTACATCCTTTCCATAACCACTCCCATGGGTATATGGAAATTCACTAATCTGAATAAGTGAATAAAACTTGTGCCAAATCCCATTAGAAACTAGCTATATCACAATAGGAATGATTATATTGACTCCATTAGTTTAAAAATGTTTCTTACAAAACAATTTATTGATAAAAATTATAATGAATTTGTTCAATATTATCCACAAAAGTTCTTGGGTCAGATGAAATTGAATTATATAGCCTTCAATCCAATGAAAAAATATGATCGTCTCAGTAAGATTAACTCAATATAATTATCACTTTCTCATTCTACACCTAAAGAAACTATCGGTTTTGTTCTGGTTAACAAAACTTGTGCTTCTTAGAAACTACTCAGAACTCAATCTAAACTTACTTAGTTTGATGAATTTAGTCTAATAGAATCAATAAAATGGACCCATTCTCACTCTTTATTAATCAAACTCTACTCAATTGCTCAATATGATGTTCCTTAGTCTGGTAAACAAACTTTTAGATGTTTTATCTACCTCAAAGATCTCAATTTGGAAATAAAACTTTGACAAGAATTATGTAACACTCCACTTTTTCCACACGTCAAAAAGAATGAAAACTATGAATGCACTATGAATCTATTTATAGGTGAATCAGATCAATAAAGGTAGGAAGATGATTATTTTCCACTTATTCAAATTTAAAAACTTTGAAAATCACTCACATTTAAACTTCAAATTTGAATGCTTCAAACCTTGTCAATAATTCTCTGAAATGAATCCTCTAGAACATACTAACTTTTATTCTATCCAATGTAACTTACTCATCTTCATTATAATATAGCTTCCTCAGCTTCAATATGATTTAACTTACTTAGATTCATTTTGATGTAAATTACTTAGCTTTATTTAAATGTAAATTTATTACAAAATACATCCTCTTATCACTATGATCTAAGTTTCTTCCTCTTCTCACTACAATATTACTTTATTCCTTAGCTAATTATGATATGGATTTATTCCTAGACTGATTATGATATGATTTTCTTCCTTATATCACCATGATCTGAATTTATTCCTCTGAATCAATCCGATTAACTTTCCTTCTTAGAGTTATTCTAATTAAATTTCCTTCTTAGAGTTAATCCGATTAACATTCATTCTTAGAGTCAGTTTGATCAACTTTTCTTCTCTGAGCCAGTCTAATGAAGTCCTCATAATAATGGAATTCTCATAATGATGAAATTACCATTATAATGGAAATTATTTGATGGTGAATCTACTTAGAAACTTTTATTCTTCAAACCACATCAACTATAACTCATTTAGACTTCTAAAAACTTATACGTCCGGTACTTGTTGATCTCATCTTCTGTGTTCTAGTTTTTGGAACTGATACAAACATTTTAAGACATTTAATAGTCTCCATTATTCAAAATATTTTATCATGATTTATGAGAAGTCCACGACCAGTAAAGAATCATCTGATTTGTGGTTAGAAATTTTTAGAACATTCAAACTTCTAACATTATAGTATTTCTTCATTCTATTCAGCATCATTTTGAATTCCCAAAACAGAATATTTTGTATTTATAATAAAAATTGAGTCTAATGAAACTTGAACTTTACAATGATGGATCTGAGTCATATGGTGTGTCTGTTCAACAACTTTACAAAACTTATAGCTTCCATCTTCCTTACATCTTCTGCGTCCAATACTACTCTGTCTGAAAATCTGTGTCCAAAAGTAAACTTTCTCAAAGAAAAAAACTTTTATCCCACACTGTTTTAGATTAAAAAATTCAGAAAATTTTATTTTTCTTATAAAAAATCATTTCTATAGATTGGGATGGATCCCGAAGTTCAAAAAAATTCTTTTACAAAAAGTTTAGTTGTCAAAAAATAAAAATCATTGTTAAAAAAACATCACAATGTTTCATCAATAATATTTTATAAAATCATCATATAAGGTACTATGAATATGAATATAGTTCTGGAATAAGTTAATACAATTTTTTAAACCATTATACATGAGTTTTTAACACTTTTTAAGGAAGTCGATCATCAGGTTAGAGATTTTCTTAACCCAATTTCCACTCTTTGGGTTAAACTTCTAATTCTTGATAATGTCATGATAATATAATGTATGAAATGAATTTTTAATATATTATGTATTATTTACACCAGTTTTATGCGGATTTAGAGAAGATAAACATATTAAATTAAATTGATTAATTTATAATTTCATGATATGATATTTATAAGGGACTTCGTCTCAATATCCTTTCATTTAGGAATATTTTGATATTATACACCCACCTTCTTTTATGAGGTGTATATATAGACCCTTTTGATATATCATATCATGAACCTTTTTATTATAATTATATTTAACTTTTTGTTAAATTTTATTCCTTAATAGGGTTTATTATTCAAATAATTCAAAGTGGTATGGGACACTTTGATTTAAAAAGCTATTTTTAAATGTTTAATGATTTATTTTAAAAATAATCTTTTCCTCCAAGTCAATATTTATAAGATAATTTTACATATTCATTTATATGAATTTAAAAGAATTATACAAGAAAATTTATTTCTATATTGAATTTATTTTAATGGTTTTCAAAAAGGAATCTTTTTATGTGTTCTATATGGAACTTTTTGACAAATGAAAAAAAGTCTGTTCTATCTTTAACGTACATGACGACAAATTTTTTTTGCCCCCTTGACTATTATTTAATTTATATATTCCCTTGAAATCATATATGTTTTATTAAATGAAAATCCTTCTTTTTTTGGTATTTTGGAAATGAATATGGTTTTTCAAAAAGAAAATGGTGTTTTGGTGATGAAAATGGTTTTTTAAAAGAAAAGGGATTTTTTATATGAAAGTATTTTTTAATATGAGATTATAAGAGTTTTTCAAAGGTTTTTGTGATGAAATTATTTTATTAATGAAATGGTACTTGGGAATTATTTGAGAAATGGGTGAGATTAATGTATTTTATATGAAGGGTTGAGCCCTATTATAGATCACAGGTGAGAATGATATAGCTTATATGAAATATTGATCCCATATATAGCTCATGAGAAATGGGTGAGCCTAATATAACTTATACAAAGGATTGAGACCCTTTTTAGCTCACAGTTGGGCCTGATATAGATTATATAAAGGGTGATCCCCATTAAATATCTACAATGAATTGGGTAATAATAATATCAGAATTCGTTTGTATGGTCATTACAATTAATATGGTTTTTAAATGGTTTTATATAAATTATTCTCTAAGTAACCTAAAGGAGTTTTAAATTTCTTGCTATGGGTTTTATAGGATTATATGAGAAAAATGCGTGTGTGTGATTCATGTAAAAATGTTCTATTTAATTTTATAAAATAACATTAAATGTGTTTTTATTATTTTCATTGGACGAATGGTTTTGTTTCTTTTATGTCCTTTACTAAGATTTTTGTGCTCATCCTGAGTTTTAAAATATTTTTTCATAGGCTTAAAGGATGATTAGGGAAAATGATGAGGACAATATGAAACTTGTGATCTTATATCATGGAAATAAACTAGGTTTTATTTTAGAATGTTTAGTTTGGTGGAAAAAATGGATATCAAGTAAAAGTGTCCACTTATAATTTAAGGGTTTACTTTATAAGAGTTTTACTTAATTCTATAAAACTCTAAACCTAAAAGATATTTGGGAAAATAAAGTGATTTATTGTTTTAGAATAATTATAATATGTAATGTTTAAGTTCAATTACTTAAATTTGGTATCATATCATGGTTTAGAAAACTTTAGAAGTTAGGATAGTGTTAAAAACATACCCTTAGAATATTTTACAGTATGGTTAAAATGAAATGATGTATAAATTTAAGATTACCTTGTTGTTTCATATAATATATATATGTTCAAAATGGTTTTCTGTAGAAAAAACATGGTTTTTGTGGTGGGAAGGCATTGAGTGGAAAACATCCTTCCAAATTAACATCCTAAGATGGTTGGAATCAAAACAAAATAGTTTGTCATAATGATGGATTAATAGGAAGAAGCTATAAATGGTGATGGTATCAATGCTAGAGAGGATCCCTATGTGCCACAAAGGAACATGTCTATATTTTAGCATTTCATGAGGCAATACCACCCATAATTCAATGGATTATATAACCCATTTTTAGTTGTAGGATGAATCAATGCCTTGGAATCGATATTTGAAGTGAGTGGAATGCTAGTGACATGTGAAAATGGGGTGAAGGTTGATGGTGACATATATAGTTGAAATCACTCTATATAAATATTGATGTGAATTTATGTGAATAGGTTTAGGTAAATTAAATCAATGTATGCATAGTGTATTCATATAAGTGTATGTGATTTCAAAAAATATATGCATACTATATGCATATAGTATGAAATTTATTAATCTAGAAGAGGCTTGAGAGGAATACTAAAATTCACGTTGAATGGATTTATACTATAATTGCATACAATATATAATGTTTTAATATCGTTGAAAATTTGGAAATTTTAGGGTTGAAATGGTATAAAAGTAATAGTTTTTATTGAAATAGAAGGATATAAGCTAGAAAAGCTATATGGATTTTTTAGAGATGTTTTTTATTATTGAATAATCTTAAAAATTTAAACTACTGATATGGAAGTAAAACATTTGAATTAATGTATTTTTTTATAGGAAAGTTTACAGAATTTTTAATAAGTTTATGGAAGTCCCATTATTATGAGTGAAAGGAATTATGAGGAGAAACCACATGATCCCATTATAAGTGAAGTCAATCTTGTTGGAGGACCACCTGTAGTAATCTATCTACCAATTCCACAAAATCTGTTGTGTATAACCACATATTGTGAGTTAGAAACTACTAAAGCTGACAATACTGACTTCTAATCTCAATATTTTTTCAAAAGACCTATGTTCTTGAAACTTTTTGTGCAACTGTTGGGGTGAAAATTAACCAATTATTTCCGACTAGTCATTTCAATGTTGAAAAAAGCCTGAATTTCAAAAAATATATAATTATAATATTGAATACTCATATATAATATAGATATCATAAAATTTTACAAGGGTGAATACTTAGTACTTATATTTACTCAGCACTCATAATATATTATGTTTGGATGGTCACAAATTATGAATTAAGTATTAATTATAGAAGAGGTATTTTCACAACCTGGACTATTGAACCAAATACATTTATAGAGGAGATGAAATAATAATAATGAAATTTTTGGATATTTCTTATATATTTTATAAAGTGTTGTGGTATATAAATTCTTGTAATCAATTTCTCCATTCCAATTGGAAAACTCTTAATAATTATCATGGTTGCACAGTTTGTAATATGATATTGTGTGAAAAAAATCATGGTTTGAATGATTATAACTATTATAAAAAACAACAACGATAAACATAATTAACTATATAATTAATATTAAACTTACCATTTAATAATAAATATAATAATGTAAAGCAATTATAAAACTGTAACCACATATTTATATCTATAATGTGTTTTTTATGGGTAATACCTATCTTTCATGATGATTTATAAACTCTAAGGACACATATAAATGATCCCATATTTATATAGAATTGAGAAACACATTAAAGTTACTTTATAATTTCTTAGAAACATATATATAAATATTTACTTTACTAGTTATGGAATGTTACTTTATAGCTTCTCAGAATCATATATATAAATTTCTCAAAACCAATAGTGTAAAGTATATCAATGTCTAATTTTATAGAAATAAATATGGGTAATACCTCTCTTTTTACCTTACTAGTTACAGAAAGTTACTTTTCTATTTATTAGAAACCTATACGTAAATACTTATTGATTATAGAAATATAATACCAAAAAAATATAGTTCTTATACAAATAAATCAATATAAAAATTATAGTAAAATAGTACAGAAATATAATAATTACTAGTAGTCCCATAGAATACATGGTTTTAAGGTTTTCTATATCCTCAGTAAGTGTGTGTAGTGGATAAATCTCGTTATAAAATTATAATAATAAAATGGGATCCCAATAAAATCATTTTTGTGTGAGATAAAAACTAAAAATTATAACTTCATAAAATTAATACAGTTTATCGTCTAAATGTCACTTTCTATTTTTGTACATTTTAATATCTATGTTGTATCTACCTACATTTAGGTTTGTTAACATTGAATGTCTAAGTGAGAATAAGATTAGAGATAAGAAAATCATACATTATGAGGAGTGCTCTAGAATGGAAAATGTATTCCTCACATAATCTTTATGGAATAATCTTATTCTATATATTAATACACAGTACATACAAAGTATATAATCAAAGGAACTGAAAGTGTATTCCTCATATAATATTTATATACTCAAAGGAACTAAAAGTGTATACCTTATGAGGAGTGATCTAGAACTAACAATGTATCCCTCACATTATCTTTATAGAATAATCTGATTTTGTATATGAGTACATAGTACATATAGAGTGTTCTCAAAGGAAATTATATTGTATACCATGTAAGGAGTGCACTTGAACTAAAAATGTGTTCCTCATATAATATTTGTGGAATAATCTATTTCTATATATGAATAAATAGTATATAAAGTGTATGTACTCAAAGGAACTGATAATGTATTCATATACAGAGTATGTGAAAGAAATGTGTATTCATTTATAGAATATGTACTCAAAGGGAGAGTATATTTAATCAATTTATTTATGTATATGAAAACAATTAATATTTAAGGAATATTTAGGTTGGTTAACATTTAAGGTCTAAGTTATTCTATTCAAACACAATACAATTTCAATTAATGATTTTTTTTGAAACAGTGTATCCAAATGTTGACATTTGTAAATAATATATCATGTTATCTAACTTTATTACTAACTTGTAGTGAATATATATCAGAATCATGGTCTATGTGTGTTGAGATTCCTTTTTTTCACATGAGGGTGAGAATATTTAAAGAAAAATATCTCAAGTAATAAAGAGGTGGAGGGAACCAAGGAGAATCAAGGAACTTTCCCAAGTCTACCTGCGTGCACCTAGGCTGTGCACCCAAAGGCTTGTGTAGGCCTGACCTATGCAGCCCAGAAGGAGAATCCACACCTATGTGAGGAACCTACACGATAAACCTATAAGATGGACATATATGGGTGAATTCCTTCACCTAGGGTTCTGAAAGTTTCTATAAATATGACCATGTTGCTCCTAATTTGACATGACTGGAAGATTAGAAGAACCCATGAAGCTCTGATCACCCTAGTCCTTTTCCCAGGCACAATAAACAATATAAGTAGCTCTCTAAAAGACAATATAGGAGGTAATTAATAAGAATAGTGGGATTATAGTTCCTTTAGTGTGTGAAACACAAGATACCAATGCAAGGATCCACTTCCCCCCTGTCGATAAGTACTAGCGTGAAGGTCTTCTCCAAAACTTAGGACTTGTGCGAGACCCATCTAGAGAAACCCGAGGAAAACCTTAGAGCCTAGATCAAGGACTTTACTTGGTATTATTTCATAGCTTTTACATTTTCAAGAAGTCAAATCTAGATCAAGAAGGTACACCCTATGTAAATCACTTCCGGTCTGCCCTATTCTACCATGGATGAGATCTCATAAGCTCGCCTATGCATGCCCTGTGTGAGACCTCTTCAACTCTCCAAGGTCTACCCTACATGATCCACCTTCAACTCACCCAACTCTCACCCTGTTCAATCCACCTTTTGAGATTTATTTTATATCACCCATGGTTGGGAATATATTCCTTTAGATCCCTCAACCAAGGGGGACTAGGACAATAACTCTCCCAAATCCTCCATATATTTGTGATCAGAGTATGGGGAACACCTATGTGTCCTATTGATTATACATTACTATGGTAATGTATGTCCTAAATTTTTCATACCTAATAAGTGGGATCATCATATTGTTCACAATTATACATTTTCATGATAACGAGGACCCCATCCTTGGTGGAAATTCCAGGGACCTCCCCATTTCAGACAGTGAAGGAAGCCACTTTCTTTTCCATTTGATGAGGGCTAATATCTTATCCTCCTCTCATATTCTATGAAATTTTGTCAGGGAATCCCTCATGGAGTAATACACTAGTCTTTATTATGGTCTTTATCCACATGGGTGTGTAAGTCTCGACCCTTGGTCTTGAAAATAAGGAATGATACAATAACATAAAATACATTTCTCTTTACTATATCCCTAACCTCATCCACTAATGGATGAAATAGATCATGGTTTATCAAATCTCACAATTCCTCTTATTTCTGACATAGAACATAACTCGTGTGGTCTTAGAGGATAGTGATAATCACGACATCTGCATGATCTAATACATGTCTCAGTAGAGAATCCTTTTTTCGTATTTTCTTGTTGCCTTCCTTCAGAGGGCCTCCATAGGTGTTGGTCCTCAAAGCCATGTATCAATCTCAAAGGGCCATATCACCTACAAGAAAAACCTTAAAAGGGACTCTATATGAATTTTCCCTAAAATTCATGTATCCATCTCAAATATATATATATCCCCTACAAGACAAACCTTTATAGGGCCCCCATAGGTGTGGTCCCCAATCATTCAAACTACTTAGGCTTTGATCCCTATCCAAATGGGTCATATAGGAAGCCTCACTGAAATTTAAAACCAACACCCCAAACACACCCTAATCTTCTCTAGGTCACAATCCAAGTTGGGTCGTATCCAACCTAAGAGGTTACATCCCTTCTAGGTCCCTTGGGATGCTTCGACATAAGTCCCACACTAATCCTTGACATAGAATTTTTTTCTAGTCATCCTCACTACATGATGTTAAATTACAGAGTTTGTTTATTTCAAAATGACCATAAAAGGTATGATGTGTCTCATTAACTAGAACTTAACTACATGGTCTTTTATTACTTTCATATAGATATATAGTATACCCATCTCATGGGCCCAATCCCAAAATCAAAACAACTCCCATCTTCCAAGATGAAGAAATATTCTAGAGCACACCATTACATGACTTAAAACTAGCATCGTAATAATAAATGACATAAGAATCTATAATATATTTACAAAAGGTAACCATCAATGGAGAACCTCAGACACATACAGATATCTAAAATGATGAAGAACCTCAGATACATACAGATGATTCTAAAGCAAATACATGATGATAATTGATTTTTAACCAAAGGAGAACCATTTTATGTTTGGGATTTAATAAAGGATTCATGAACACGTCTTAAATATATAATAGAGCCATAATATTAGAAATAATTACACCTAAAATGGTGAGATAAGATCAATATACCATATTTTTTACCATTGTGAGTCCCTAAGTGTCGTTGGATCCATTTCCCAATGGCCACCAACCTTTGGAATGCAGGTTCCTGAAATATCTTAAATAAGGGAACCGTTGGGTGTTTTTGGCTCCATGATTTTTTTTGGAAGCCACCTGAAAATAGTGAACCTCACATGAATGATTGTACAACATTAAAACCCCCAAAATAAACCATTGGGCATATGAATTTCATCAAAAACCAAAAATGGTGAACTCGATGTGAATCCTTGACCAAGATGACTATATCGCCCACATGTCTCGCCCCTTTCTAAAAAAAATCAAGGAGGGACAAACATGGATCCAAGAAAATAAATTACGCATGTGTTCATTTATTAATATGATTCTTTTATGGGGTTTTCTTGTTTATTTTTGTAATGAATATTCTTCAGACTTTCAATAGTAACTCTCTTCAATCTAATGGCATCCTTCCAGCTATAAAAAATATATGCATCAGCTACTACACATGCCGAGTCCTCGTCTAAACAAATGACACCATCACCAACCTAAAGTCTTCGATATCCGATCTAAAATGAAATTGGTTTAAGAATACCACCTATATGGTACCATACAAACCCTGGATATCACTCAAAATGACCTCCATCTCATGAATCCCCACCAACTGTCCACTCAATGATGGGTGGTAGCACAGAATTAAACGAAAGTAATCTTTGTCTCAAATAATTTTAGGATCCTATCCCTGGAATGTAACAACATGTTCCTAACTTATCTTATGGATGTATATAAATATGTCACTAACATAATCATATTGATAGCACATAGGTCTCTCCAAAGGGATCCTAAAAGCAGCCACCACCACCACCTCTGTATGACAATGAACCCACAACATGATGAGGGTGTTTCCCTCAGGAGTCCATCCTAGGTCACTCATAACTAGGCACTCAGGACATCCCACCAAGGGTATCGACCCGTAAATAGGTAAAATTAACCTACCTTAATTACCTCTAGAGAATCCTACCAACCAAATACGATGACTAACTATGAGAAAGCACACAAAACTACCCAAACCTACCAATCCTTCCATAGTTTGGTAGCATCCAGAGAAGTCCACCAACCAGATATGGAAGCAAAATGCGAGTAGGAACACACAACTACCTACACCTACCAATGCTTACAGTATAGTTTGGAGGTGTATAGAGAAACCCACCAACCAAATATAGTTGCAAACTATGAGAAAATTCACACACCTATCCGCATCTATCAAGCCTGTTAGCCTAGTCTAGAAGTATTTTGAGAAACCAAATGGAAGATACCAACAAAAAATAGAGGGAAGAACTATATCTATTCCCCTCACCTAATTATTGTTAGTATATACCAATAGTAAATGGATAACAGGAATGGATCCACACCCTTTCTCCAGCCATGGAATGGGTATATATCCTCATTCAAGCTGCCGAAGTGACTTAGTATATCTTGGTGACAATGAAAGGGTATATTCCAACTCTTAACCAAGTCATACAAACCCTCTAGGATATCATAAAGGAAGCTTCAATGGTATAGAATAAGGCATACAACTCTGTCCCCACATTTGGGGCGACACATCAACACAACATGAGGGCCACTCCGAAGTAGACACATATCTATGCTCCCATCCATGAGGTTCGTGGGAAAATTTTCATGATATATGGACAATAATATCAGGAATATAAACTCATTCCAACTAGAGGTGATCGATATATCCCATTGGTCAATCATGGTAAAGAATATATGTAACTCCACAAGTTTTTATGAATTATTATTCTTGAATAAAATAAAACTATTTGATGTCTTGCATTTCATGCTACCTCAAGTTAATATTTTTTTATATGAAACACCAAGTTAATAATTTCTACATGAAAAACTATGTTTTTTTTGTGTTACACACAATACCAAGTCCCTTATATATCTTTATTTACACTCATGACCTAGTTTTATCGAACTATAATATACTATTAATATTATTGTATAATAGTTATCACCTAGAAGTTGGAATAAAGGGTATGAATAATACTAACTAAATTATGAAAACATGATTTACAAATGTTTATAAAATTAATTCTTTGGTAACCAATTAATTATAAATAAATGTAAGAACTATTTGAAAATAAAGAAATTTCTTTTCTGAAAAACTATTTTTTCTATGCACAAATTTTTTTTATCTTAATAAATTAAAAAAAATTTGATGAACGATTTAAATGAAATATGTATATTATAAATCCAATCAAATATTTAGCATTAATATTATGTGTTTTCTAGATAAGTGATAATAATAAATTCAATTTTAGGTATAAATGATTTATTTTTCTAAAAATCGGTTTTATAGCCTTTTAATGACACACATATGTTAAAACTATTTTTGAAACTTCAATAATTTATATTTTAGAAAATAAAATTATTCATGAAATAATAATTTCAAAATAAGGAAATGGTGATTTTTTGGTATTTTTCTTAAAAGTTTCATTTTTTGATGAATAGTGAAAAATACTTAATTTTAATTAAAAACTTCTTTTTGTTTAATTTATTTATATAGTTAAATTATATTAATATTTTTTTTCAAGGCATATTTAGTTCTATTAAACATATATTAATCAATTTTAGGTCATTTTAATAAATTTAATATTTAAATTGAATATAAAAACTTTCTAAACTTTTGATCCTTTTCACTTTAAAAACCCACTTTCTCGACACGTCTACAATATTACTTTTATATTAATTTCTTCCACTTCTATAAATTAAATTTAGAACAATGGATTTCATATTTGGAATAAAAATAATTTATAAATTATAATAAAGACAAATTAATTTTTGACCATAATGATTAGTAAAAATAGTAAAAATTAATCATGGTGATTAAAAGAAAAACAAGTTTACTAAGTGACTAAAATTTACTCATAAGAAAAAAATGACCTTGAAATTTTTCAAAAACTAATTTTATGGTTACATATCGAAAATATAACCTATTTTCTTAAACATGGTTCATTATTGGAGGTAAATGATGTAAGTGAGACATCCCAATAGTGTTTACCTTTTGGTATTTATAAGAATTCCACTCCTCCTCCATTATAAAAGGAGATTCACTCTACACATTTCTTCATACCTAGGAAGCAATTTGGATCAACCAAAAACTGAAAAAATCACTTTTAAATTCCCTAATATCATTCTAGAATACTTAATTTTGTCATAGATTCAACTAAGAAAGTCCTTTTGTTAAAACCAAAAGAAGATAACTGTAGAAGATGTTACTTTCATCAACGAATATACCAGTTTTATTTAATCCTAAAAACCCTTAAATTATTTTTATATCATGATTATAAAAGAAAATAAGTATATTAAATATAATTATATTTTTTTATGTTAAGGGTATGACCTAAAAATTTACACACTTCTATCAAATGGGATTTATAATCATTGTCCGTGTGTAGGGTGGATTACCACCTCGCGAATCGATATCGTTCATTCTTCCATTACCACCTTTCAAGGTTTTGAATAATGATGGATTTATATTTTATATATCACATATATATATATATATATATATATTAATTTTATGATATTATTATATTATTTAATTATTATATCATACATACCTTCATGTTTTCTATTTTGTGGGAATATGATAACGTCTTATGAGTGTACGGAGGACTACCGCATTGTGAAGAGATGTGATTCATTCATGTTATACATGGAATGTATTAAGGATATTTTTAATAAAAATATGTGATATATATCACATAAAATTTATTTTTTAATAATAATATATAAAATATTTTTCTTTCTTTCAATTCAATAAGAAATTAAAAACAACGTTCATACATATGTACGACCCACTGTCTCCATGAATGGTGTATTTCATTTCCTATTTATATCTTTTAGAGATTATTATTAATAAATATATATTTAATATATATTATATTTATATAATGGTAATAATTATTTATATTATCAAATCATGATTTATTTAATACAAAAAATATAACAAATCAATTCATATATGAAAAAAAAGCAGTTATTACCCAAAACGTGACTTTAACTTAGAGTTGTTAATAAACATATAATAAAAGGTCATAAGAAAACCATAAATGGTATGATATATATGAATATGGTTGTATAATATATTTAAAATAATTTTTTTATTATAAAGGAGTTTCTAATGTGTACAAATAAATTCAAGACTTAAGGTATGAGGATTTCTTATCTCACTTTTATTTATGCGAGACTTATTCCATATTCTCCACTCATTTCTTTTGTATGGTGTATATACATCCATATGAAATTTTATATAATTAATTTCTTTTATTTAATTATATTAAAAGTTATAATTAATGTTATTCTTTCATGTATCTCATGACTCAAAAGATACTCAAGTAGTAAGGGATTTCTATCTCACTTTTAATTTTGTGAGACACATGCGATATTCACCACCTATTTCTTCTAAGAGGTGTATATAGTATCGATGAATGTATTTTATGATGATTATAATAATTTTTTTTGGTGTTTCCATCTATATTTTAGGATCTATATTTCATGTGGATTATGTTTTAAAAGTTACCAAATCATTGAGGGAATTTTGTCCCAATTTTCCTTCATGAGATGTACAATATGTTATGCACCTATATTACTTAACAAGGTGTATATACAACCCCATTTACATATAATATCATGAATATAATCATCCTCATGATAATTATTTTTCATTTTATGTTATTTATTTATGGGTTTTAAGATTCAATGTTATTAAAGAGGTAAATATTTTATGTTACAATCTCCTCATTTATTGGGATTGTTTATGATTAAGTATCCAATGTTGAAATATCATGATCCACATCTGAATAATACTAATTAATTTCATTATAATCTATTTATTCATGATATATTCATTTAATGGTACCATTTATCCACACGTTTGTTCTTAATACAATTAAGATTTTTTTAAGAAAATATGACTTTATTTATATTTTCGGTCCAAAATTAATGTTCTTTAAAAAAAATGTTTTATAAAAAGTTTTAAAAATGTTTTAAATTATCTATTATGTCCATTATAAAGGAAAAATATTTTGAAAATGTTTTATAAAAGTGATTCTCAAACTAGTTATATTTTACTTAATAAATGTTCCTAGTGATCTTTCAAAATTATTCTCTATACAAGAAGACATCCTTTGATATAGTTTATGATTAATTGGGAATATGTTCCAAAGAAACCATTATTATTAATTATTTGAATGGTTTATATTTGAGATGATTTTTTTTTATGAAACCTGTTTCTCTTCAATGGGTTATATCATGATAAAATTCTTGTGAAACCCATTTTTTTCATGGGTTATGCTATGATGAAATGATTATGAAACCTGTCTCTTTTTAATAGGTTATGATATGAGGAAATATTTATGATACCCAGTTAATTTCATGGGTTATGATCTAATTAATTTTTATGATATTTTGGCACACACACACACATATATTATTTCATTATGTGATGGGTGTGACCTATTTCCCCCTCCAATTCATTGGATAATGATAAATGTTATATTATCTTAGAGGGTACACGAATTGTTAGCCCAAGATTGAAAAAAATAGGGTACATAAGTTTTTATCCCAATAAAAAAATGTATATGGGTAGTTAACCCGATATTTAAAACAATAGGGTACATAGGCTATTAGCCTAAGCGTGAAAACAAGAGGGTTCATGGGTTATTAGCATAAGACTGAAAACAAGAGGGTACATGGGTTATTAGCCCAAGCCTGAAAATAATAGGGCACACGAGTTGTTATCCCAATCCCAAAAATAAGGGGGCACATGGGTTGTTGTCCCAATCCTGAGGCAGGTACACAGGTGGTCATCCTATTCCAAACATGTTATGAATGTCTTGGTTTTTAACCTTGACCTAATATTTTATATTCTTAGGTGTATTCCACAAGTATATGTTTTATTCCAATGTTATTATCTCAAAACTCACGTTATTTTATATCCTTATGATACATTTCTTAAGAAATTTCAATATTTATGCCATGAATCATGACTATGATATTTTATATGCAGGGTATGATCTTAAAATGTTATTCTCATGTTATCATACCCTTATGTTCATGTTATTCTCACATATCTCCTTTATTTACCCTTACCAACCATCTTAGATAAACATTTATCATGTTTCCTTTTACTAGGATATGAATAAATGTTTTATGTATTCGTACTAAATGGGATGATCTTTTCAGGAAACATTAAAGATATTTATCTATTTTAGAATATTGCATTCCAAGTTTCCAAAGTCACTAAACTATTACGGTTCTCAGGCATGTTTTTATGTAATGAAATGAATACTCATAAAAAATGATGTAATATCTATGTATGTTAATACTAGGTTTCTATATTTGGTATCAAAGGAAAGGTTTATTTAACATTTGTAAAATAAGATGAGAAAAATATAGTGAGATCCCTTGATATATTTATAAGGATATTTCCAGGGATATCTCTAATAATAAGTGCAAGGATGAGTCAATGTTTTGGAAAAATTTCTGGGAATTTTGGTAAAGGATTGAGAGAGCGGTTTCCAAGAAATTACATCCCTATCTAGATACTAAAAGTGGATGTGTATCTGGCACAAATATACATAGGTGTAACAACCCCAAAACACTATATTGAGATAGACTTGACAAGGAACTTGTGGAAAACAATGGACCTTGCTGCACACCTAGTTTGACACTCCCGGGGGATATAATTTGGAAATTCAAAAACTATTTACAAACCATCATAATGGATTTAAATAAAAGATGATTATAAATGACCTAGATTAAGACTAAGGTGTCATTGACTGAAAATAAATTTTTTTGATTTATACATCCTATAAGTGATTTTTAGGATTATGTGGGTTTCCACCATGATTAGTGTTTCTAATTATATTATTTTTTGTTTTAGTTAATGGATGGAACATAAAGGAAACATTTTAATGATGAATGTAATGGAAAACGAAATGATTTTACTCTTGAAAAAATTAATGTTATGGGAGAATAAATGGAGAATATTATTTCTATGATCACCCATCTTTCCAAAGATATGAATCATGTTGAACTTCTAAATGAGAAAATGGGGGAACAATGTTCTATTGAGTCCTTCACGAGGCAACATACACCTTATTTTAGTGGTTCCACTAATCGACCAGTTTCTGAGAAATGGACCACTACCACCAAAATGATATTTTCTTTTCTTTAGTTTTTAGAGCCTGAAAAATCCATTTTGGATATTTATCATTTGTAAGGTTAAGCGGATCAGTGGTGGCACCTTATTAAGAAAATGAGGGAATAAAAATAAATTGAATTTATAGAATGGGAAGAGTTTAAGGGGATATTTTGAAGTAATAAATTCCCTCTTATTCTATGAACACAGATAGAGAAGGAATTCCTAGAGCTTAAACAAAAATATTATGAATCTATTGGTGCTTATAAATAAAATTTTACAAGACTTTTATAGTACTCTAGATTTTATCATTCAGACTAAACATAAATTTTACCGATTCTTCAATGGATTAAAAAGAAATATTTGAAGGGTGTTATCCATAAGGGAATTTAGATGTTATGAAGAGATTGTTTGATGTTATATTAATGTGGAAATATAGGGTAGAGTAATGTTTCAATCTTATAGTTTTGATAATAAGAGAGAAATTGAATTCAAAGGTAAATATAAAAACCATGTAGAGAATAATATGATCTATAATTTATGCCCCAAGTATGGGAATAAATATGGAGGGAATTGTATTAATGGGACTATAAAATGTTTCAAGTTTGGAAAGGAAGGTCATTAGGTGGATGAATTCTAAAGTGATTGGAAAAAGTTATCTAATTATGTGAATAATGAGAAATCCCTATAGAATGCACCTCCCACACTTTAGTGTTTCAATTGTAAGGAGTTTGGTCATTATGCTAAAAATTGTCTGAACCCAAGGGTTAATAACAATTATTAATTCCAAAAACCTCTAAATATAATGTAAAAATGGAAATATTCTAAAATCACAATGTATTAAGTGAATAATGATAATTGGGGCACTCCATAGTGGGGAATTTCATGTAAGATTTTTTTGAAAATAAGATCTATGAAAATCATATTGTTTATACTTTAGTGGAACTTGTTATCATTCTAAGAATTTATTATCTCTCTTTATATGTATTCTGGAATAATTAAATCACCTTTATATTATAGCATGTAATGATTAACCCAATATTCTAATAGAAAAGTATTTATAAGATAATAGATAATTGAAATAAAAAAGGGTGAATTATATTTTCTAAGCATGTATGTTTTCAATAAGGATTTATGGTAATTTAGGTTATTACCATGTTTCAAGAGAATATATGATTAAGGTATTCACATGTTGGTATGCGACAATTAAGAGATACATCATGTTGTTTAATGAACTTTTTTATAAAGTTTTGGATTTAAATTATTTTAAAGGTTCAAATGGTTTACCATTTATGAAATGGTTTAAGTTTAACTTTGAATGAGGTTTTATAGATTAATTTAATATTTCCCTATATTAATATTTATTCATACTTTATAACCTGTTCTAACCATTTTGTTTTGATGATACCTAAAGATGGAATGGATTTTAATTTTATTTTTGGTTCTTATGATCTATTAGAGATTTAGGAATAAAAAGTTCACCTTAATTTCTTAAAGTTAGAGATGAAATGTAAATTGATCAAGGCACAAACATAGGGCAAGATTGTTCTTATGAAATGGGATGAAATCAAGTAAGTATATCTTCTCATGAAAATTCAACAAATTTAGGAAAAGGGTCTTGAAATAAAAAGTTGTCATGTTGTCACCATTTTTGATGATGTCAATGACCTTTTTAAGCCTCATTAGTTTATGAATTTGTGATCATTAAATTTCTCCTAAAATTATTCTCTATCACTCCCCATCAGTATTTAGGTGCTATTTTTCCCTTCCATGTTAATGTTTTGACTTCCCACCTATGTTCTCATATGTGGAAACCTAGTTATGAGTTACATTGGGTAACCGTTATATGTACCACTTTATTTTTTTGAAGGAAGTTTTAGAATTTATTTTTACAATTTGGGTTTCCATGAAATGAACTTTCATATATTAAATATTTTATGAACCAAACAAATTTTTATAGTGAAATTTATTTTAGGAGGGTAGAATATAACACCTTGATTTTTTATGAATTATTATTTTTGAATAATTTAAAATTATTTGATGTATTGTGTTATAGAATATAAAAATATAATATTTATTTATATGAAACACAAAGTTAATATTTTTCTACATGAAACACTATGTTTGGATTATGTTATACATAATAAAAAGTCCCTTTGATATCTTTTGTTATACGCAAAACTGAGTTTTACATAACTATAATATACTATTAATATTATTATGTGATAGTAATCACTTATCCATTAGAATGAAGGGTATGTAAAATATTAACTAAATTATGAAAATATTATTTACACGTATTTATAAAATGAATTATTTTGTAACCAATTAATTATAAATGAATCTAAAAACAACTTGAAAATAAAGAAATTCCTTTTTTGAAAAACTATTTTTCTATGTATAATTTTTTATCTCAATAAATTAAACAAACCAAATTTTATTAAATAATTTAATTAAATATATATTATAAATTAAATAAACTATTTAAAATTCATCTTATGTGTTTTATAGATAAGATATAATAATAAGTCTAATTTTAGGCAAAAAGATGTATTTTTCTAAAAGGTAGTTTTACCACCTTTTAACAGGGCACTTATTTTAAAACTAAATTTTAATAAATTTATAAATTATATTTTAGAAAATAAAATTTATTTTCTATATCATAATTTCAAAATTATCTTAGGGTTAATTTTTGGCATTTTTCTGAGAAGTTTCATTTTTTGATGAATAGTTAAAATACTGAATTTTAATTGAAAAATAATTTTTTATTTAATTTATTTATATAGTCAAATTATATTATTATTTGGTTTTAAAGTATATATAGTTCCATTATAAATCATTTAATAAAATTTTGGACATTTTAATTAATTTAATATTTAAATTGAATATAAAAACTTTGTAAACTTTTGATCATTTTCGTTTTAAAAACCAGCTTTCTTAACACGTCTATGAGATTAATTTTTTATTAATTTATGCCACATTTGGGAATTGAATTTGAAAAAATGTATTAAATATTTTGAATCAGTGTCATTTATAATTTATAATAATTCTAAAATAATTTTTTATCATAATTTATAGTGAAAATAATTAAAATTAATCATGGTGATTAAGAGAAAAAACGAGTTTACTAAGGGAATAAAATTTAAATTTAAGGAAAAAATGGCCTATATTCTTGTTCAAAACTCATTTTATGGAAATATATAGACCATATTCCATATTTTATTAAAAATTGTTCATTATTTTAGGAACATGATGTAGGGGAGACCTCCCAATAGTGTTTTCCTTTTGGTATTTACAAGAATTACACTCCTCCTCTATTATAAAACAAAATTCACTCTCCCCACTTATTCAAACCTCTAAAGCCATTGAGGGAAAAAAAAACCCTACCAAAATCACTTCCCAAATTCACACTTATCATCATATAATCCTTAATTTTTATATAAATCCAACTTAGTAATTTCTTTGGTGTAAACCAAAAAGAGATACCTGGAGAAGAGGCAATTCTCATCAATAAACATTCTTTTTTCATTTCCTATTCAAATCCATTAGATTATTTTTAAATAATTATTATAAAATAACCTTATTATATTAAATATACTAATAATATATTATTTTAAGGGTAAAACCTATTACTTTACACACTTACATCAAATTGGATATTAGTCATCATTCGTGTGTATAGCGGACTACCACATCGCGAACCGTTGTCGTCGTTCTTCCATTACCACCTTTCAGGTTGGGAATAATGATAGATTTATAGTTTATATATGATATATATATATATATATATATATATTCTTTTTATGATTTTATTATTAATATTTATTTTTTATGTCACACATACCTTCATGCTTTCTATTTTGTGGGAATACGATAACATCGTTCGTGTGTACGGCAGACTACCGCCTCGCAAAGTGATGTAATTCGTTCATGATATACATGAAATGTATTAAGGATGAATTTAATAAAAATATGTGATATATATAAAATTAAAATTATTATATAATTATAATATATCATATATATATATTTTATTTCAATCTAATAAGAAAATGAAAATAGAGTTCATGCGTACGTACGACCTACCAAATCCATGAACGATGTATTTCATTTCCTATTTATATCTTTTATAGATTATTATAAATACATATATACTAAATAAATATGATATTTATATAATTTTTATAATTATCTAGATTATGAAATCATGATTAATGTAAGAGAACAGAAAATATAACATATGAATGCTTATATGAAAAACAAAGCAGTTATTACCTGAAATGTGACTTCAACTTAGTATTGTTAATAAACGGGTAATAAAAGGTCATAATAAAACCATATATGGTATGATATATTTGAATATGGTTATTTAATAGATTTATAATAAACTTATATTCATTATACAGGAGGTTTGAATGTGTAGGAAGGAAGTCAAGACTTAAGGTCTGGGGATTTCTAATCTTACTTTTATTTCTGTGAGACTTATTCCATAGTTACCACTCATTTATTTTGTGTAGTGGATATATAAGCCTATTAAATTTTATATCATGAATTTAATTTATTTCTTGATATTAAAATTTTCAATTTATTTTATTATTTCATATATCTCATGATTCAAAAGTTACTCAAGTAGTAAGGGATTTGTGTCTCACTTTTTACTTTTGTGAGACACATGTTATATTCACCACATATTTCTTCTATGTGGTGTATATAATTACCATGAATATATTTTATGATAATTATACTAAAATTTATTATTATTTTAATATCCATTTTATGATATCTCTTTTATAGGGATTATAGTTCAAAAGTTACCAAATTGGTAACATAATTTTGTCTCAATTTGTCTTCTTTGAGATGTACGTTATGTTATGCACCTATATTCTTTAATGAGACATATATATAGCCCATTGAAAAATAATATAATTAATTTACTCATATTCATGATATTTTAAGTTTAATTTTATGTTATTCCTTTATGGGGTTTATAATTCAATGTTATTAAAGTGGTAAATATTTTATGTTATAGTCTCATCATTTATTGGGATTATTTATGATTAAGTATCCAATGTTGAAATATCCTGATATACCTCTAACTAATTCTAATTAATTTTATTCTCCTATAGTTATTCATGATATCTTCATGTATTGGTACCATTTATCCACTCTTTGTTACTTAAGACAATTAAGATATTTTTTTTACGAAAATATGACTTTATTTCTCTCTTCAGTAGGAAATCTATTCCCATTCAAAAAATATTTTCTGAAAATGTTTTAAAAATGTTTTAAATAATATTTTAATCTTATTTTAATGGAAAATTATTTTTAAAATGTTTCATGAAATTGATTTTCATATAAAGGAAAATTTTCTTAAGAAATGTTCCAAGTGATCATTCAAAATACTTCTCCATCTAAGATGGAATCATTTGATATAGTTTATTCTTAACTATGGTTATGATCTAGAGACACCATTATTATTATTTATTTTAATAGTTTATGTTTAATATGAAAATTTTCTTATGAAATCTATTTCTCTTTCATGGGTGATACCATGATAAAATTCTTATGAAACCTTCTTCTTTTCATGGGTTTTGCTACTATGAAATGAATATCAAACCTGTCTCTTTTTCATAGGTCATGATATTATGAAATTTTTATGATACCCATTTAATTTCATGGATTATGATCTAATGAATTTTTATGATCTTGTGGCTCACCCATGTATGATTTTATTATGTGATGGGTGAGATCGATATCTCCCTCTAATTCATTGGGAAATGTTATATGTTATATGAGCTCATAGGGTACACGAGTTGTTATCCCAAGCATGAAAATAAGAGGGTACATAGGTTGCTAGACTAAACTTGAAAACAATTGGGTACACAAGTTATTATCCCAAGCCTAAAAACAATAGGGTACATGGGTTGTTATCCTAATACAAAAAACAAAAGGGTACATAGGTTGTTAGCCTAGCCTGAAATCAAGAGGGTACACAAGTTGTTAGCCCAAGCCTGAAAATAAGAGCTTACATGGGTTGTTATACCAAGCCCAAAAAAAGAGGGTACATGGGTTGTTATACCAACCCAAAGTAGGTACATGGGTTCTTATTTTTCCTTTCTCTAGGTTATAAAGAAAGGTTTTAAGTAGGATTACTAAATGGGAAGATTTTTTTTGGAAAACAATGAACATATTTCTCCATGTTAAAATACTGCATTCAAAGTTACTAAATAAAATAAACTATTATAATCCTTGAGAATGTTTTTATATAGTGAAGTTAATATTAATAAAAAATTAAGTAATATTTATGTATGTTAAGACTGGGTCGCTATAACATACCCATTCCAAAATTCTAGAAACCTCTCAACAAATTCTGATAGTGACACAAGATCTAATCAAACAATCTTTCATATATGAAAGCCTCTATCTATAGTAATCATCCCCAGTCTCATCTAAGAGAGAATCCAAAAAGACGACTCACCAAAGGTGATTGGAAAATGAAGATCTAGTCTACGATCCTAATCTAATTAATTCTAGAGTTCTTAAATCCCTCAAATGTTTATCTATCATGGCTTCAAATCCTACTCCTCTATTACTGAATTAAAGAAATAGAAATTACAATTGTAAAGGTCCACCCTACAACTTTGCTGTTAGAAGATCCAGTGGTCCTCCATAGGAATAAAACCATGAATTATCAATTCATGTCTAGAATTAGATATATCATGAGATACCATATCTTTATGAGAATCATGACAACCCTCAGTGTGTCTATAAGATCAAACAGCAAGGAGGACCTTGCCTTACTATCATCGGCCTTGAAGGTCCTCCCCCTGATATAATCATAATTGAACAAAAGACTTTATATTATTTATTTGTTTTTTGGATAATACCATTTTTAACTAAGTTGATAGTGAAACCTTACATGGACTATAGGCCTAGTGGAACAATACCCAATACATGGCCCAAAATCCAGAAGAATGGACACACTGAAACTACACCTCCCCAACACCTACTTTGTTGATGGCACCTAGATCCCCACATCACATGGATGATTGAATATAATTTCCCTGTGCAGAGCTTCATGGTTCCTTCTAGTAGTGGAAGTTTCTATACCTCCTCATTCTTCTTATCTGGTTAGCTTTGTCAGTGGCTTCTACTACTCTGATTCCTTATATGGGGCCTATTCCAATGTTGGTGCGTCTCATTCCTATATATTGGAGGCCTAGTGTCCCAAAATCCTTTGATGGACCAAGTTCCTACTGCATCATAATTTCTAGGAACTACACCCCTTCTTGCATCATTCCTACATCAATGCCTGCCTACGTCATCCCCGCGCCACTGTCACATCATAAATCCTCTAAGGGGGCATGCTCGGATTTGATCATGGGTCATTTGGATTCTAAAAAGGAGCCTGCACCACTTATGTTTAGGATAAGTGGAACCTCCCCATGGTATAAACTATAATAATTTCCCTTATATTCAAAAATCAATCTGTGATGTTAGTCCATCCCATGATGGCATTCGGTGTGAAGGTCCTCCCCACAATAACACTTTACTTTGTTAAGGAGGTCCCCCCTTTCCAAACTAAATATGAAAAAGGCCTCCTATCATGAGGCACTTGGGAAAATTAGTCCAGTAATTCATGATTCCTTATCATTAATAAGTTTCATCCATTCTAAACTGGAAGATAGCCCATGGAAATGACTATTCTCTGAACAACCATTAGATCGCCTGCCATCTAATATGATGGAGGAAATCCCTTCCGATCCAACTATTTATAATAAAGAAGCAGAGAAACATCCACTTTTTTCAAACCAGGTTGAGGAGCCTCTTGAAAAATATAGAGAATACATTTTTATGAGAATAAATTTGGATAAAGAAAACATAATAGTCATTTTTTGGCCTTTAGCCACCCCAATACAACATTCCCAAGGCATTTTGAGAAGATCGTGTGCATGAAATCTACTTGAATATAAGGAACACTCTTTATCTCTTAAAAAACTTATTTCATTAAAATTAATATCTAATCCATTACAAGGTAATATAAGGTATACACAATAAAATTGACTTGGCGGCCCTCCTAGATTCATGACACCTGAAATTGGGAAAACAACAAGGACCCCTTTAACATGTATGTCTCAATGCGTTAAAAGTGTTACGACAACTGATCACTAATTCTCTATATGGTGTGTATATTATAGGATGGGGTGAACATGGGGAATTAAATTTCACTTCACTAATTTGTTAGAAAAGACCTTCTAAGGTGACATCATGTAATTTCAAATCCTCAAGCCTGTTTTGTGAAACATGACTTGTTCAAAATAGATGGCATGATTAGAAAAAACCAGGCATGAATAACTCTAAAAGATGTTGGTCCAGAAGAGAGAGATACATTAAAATAATCATGCATATAGAGTCCAAAAATATTGATCAATCATCCCTCTTAAGGGAATCCAATCACCATGCATCACCAATATCTTTAGAAGTAGGTGGATTAGGTTCAAATCATACATGCACCTAGCCCCAATTCAAACAAAGCTCCATAAAATCAAGAGATCAGCCACATAAGCTTAATACATGACAATACATGAGAAACCCTGGTCCATAGTATGTGAGGAATTTTTAAAACAACCTTTATGGTCAATAAAACAAGCCTAAAAGGTCATGAAAATGGAAAGGGATTGGCCCCAGACCACCGGGCTGGGGGATTTTTTTACTTCAACATCATCCTCAATAGAATTTAGTCTTTTCCCATTTAGGGGAAATATAATCAAATGAATTTTTTTCCTACCCTGTTACCCAACTTCTTCACTGGGAACATGAATGATAAAATTGTCCAGTGATTCTCTTCAGCTCATCGTTCATCAAACTTTTCCAAGAGGACCAACAAAGGAGATGATGAGGCCTCAAGGAGGACACAAAGAAAAGTAATCTCTCATGGAGGCTGATTAAATAATTTAAATGCATTATGTATTAATGAATGTAATTAACAAAATCCTTATATATACTATAGAACAAGAGACTGATATATAGGAACAAAAGGAGGCAGTTTCTATTTGCAATACGACCCACACTAAAATAACTAAAGAAGATGTGCGTAATCGAAACTAGAGGCTTGCTATGAATTTTTGGATTCCCTAAACTAATCCACTAATACCTCCTCAATGAGCACATGAAAAAGAAAAGGGTAGTGTTAAGGTCGCACCCAACCCACATACCAAGAGTTTAAACTCATCACACTTAAGGTAATATTTTCTCAGTAGGAGGGGGAGATGAAGGAGTTGAAAAAATAAATGAAAAACTAATCCAAGGAAACATCCCTACTAGATATGTTCTATAAACATATCCTCAACCCACACTCCTAACTAATGTGCCTCAACAAAGAGGGTTCATCTAAACAACTGAAATGGAGCTAGAACACCCACTCAATGTGGGGTACCGACAACTGATATACTTGGACCCCACAATAGTAAGATATCAAAAGTTCCCTCCATTGGGTCTACAACAAGGGTTGGGTCAAACACATCCTCATGGACCATCCCATGTGGGCTACCCAATGTGGGTACAAACCGAGCCTCCATATATGAACCTACCTGTTGATTCCCCTGTTTAAGATCCTATTCAACTAGATATCCCTCAAGGTATTATAAATACTATTATGTCATTTACAGGTCAATTAGAAGACATGAAATTACTCAATAAACTAGAAAATATGGAAAGGAATCCTTACCATGAATGGGTGGATCCGGCCCCTCCATCATTGAACTTTGGGAACCCTACATTTCCAATTTTCAATGGAATAAAAAAACCATAGTAGTATTTGATGCATTTTGTGCCCCATAATGGGAACACCCACATAACAAGAAGCAGTGAAACTCAGGTTCTTTGTGTAAAAACTACAAGGTACATCCTTCATATAGTATACCCATTTTCTAGACCATCCAATAACATGATAGGAAGATCTCCATAGGCAATTTCTCTTTCAAATTATCTCAATGCTATAGATAAAAACAATCCTCTACCTCTAAAACTAAAAACAGTGTGAGAATAAGTGGTCCTCAGATTTCATTTCTCAGTGGAAGGGGTTGAACTACTCCCTAAACCTATAGCTTCCCCCAAGAAGATTTTTTCCCATATGTATAGAGAATATTCACCAAGATTTGCATACACTGCTCATCCTTGTGAAATATATAGGTGGGTTTTGGGATCTTTCCTTAGTTTCTAAAATATTGGAAGAATACATCTTTTGAACCAAGTCTAAGTCTTTGGTAATTCCTTCATCATAAGGGAAGAGAATAGGGAAATCATATGCCACTACTGTTATGATTATGCCAGCCCCTACACTAGATCTAGATCCAAAATCCGCACCATATCATACAATAACCCCTCCTGAGCATCAAAAAATACCCAACTTGTTAGGATGAGTGAAAGGAGTAGACGAGAAACCATTTTAAGGATCTAAAGAAGAATGTTTATTCTTTTCGAGATGATCAAATCCCTATCTACTTCATTGAGAATTTGTAACAAAACATTATCAAGTGTCCAAATCCCAAGAGGCTCGATCAGGATGGTCTCGTAGATCTCCTGAACTATTTCCCATTTCACATGTAATTGTGGAAAACTATCCAAGATTTTTTCCCAAAGAAATTCCATAAAATATAGTCAAATCAAGGCATGCGAAGCTAGGAAATCCACACACACAAGTAGTGACTGTTTCTACCACCAATATGGAGGAAGAGGGTGAATGGAAGCAAGTTACCAACAAGAATATATAGAAGTTTAGTGATTGGATGACTATAAAAAAATCAACTGGACTAATTATATCTTCTAAAAATAGTTGAAACAACCAACTATGCCCCCAACCAATTATACTATGGAAAATATTACTCCATCGACACCAAATTACTCTAAAGTCCAATATTCTAGAAAATTACATGGATGGAAGGGCATGAAAAAATGTAGGAAGGTGAAACTGTACCAAGGAAAAATATATCTTTGAATATCTTGGTATTCATGCCTTCATTCAAAAAATAAGAGGCACCATCCCATTAAACAATACCATAAGGTTGACCAACCAAACAAAATCCTCATCAGATGAGGAATTAATATTCAGTTCCATTAATTTCATGCACTTAATATATCTATTATTTAATGATGAATATGGACATGAAATCTAGTTACCTAGATCTGATTGGGGAACTAGTGTAAGAGGCCACATCAACTGGGGATATAGGGGAATATGTGGTCATGAAATAAATCAATACTCTAACCAAATCCACGATCTAATCATTTATGCTTTTGAAACTTGTGGGAGAGACCTCTAATGGGCCTAATAGAAGCATAAAATTTACCACACATATGATAGGATTCAACCTATCCCGATATTCTTATATTATTGATTAGAGGGGGCATCGTTCTCAGATCGTCTTCAAAAAGTAGGGAGACCTGTTCATCCTAACCCACCTTGGGTAGAAGTTCTTTAAACTATTGTTAAAAGGGCCAATATATATACATGAAGTTCCTTAGTTCCTAAAGCACCAATGAGAGAGCATAGTCATGTTAGGAAGTGATGAATTTATCCCATAATTACGACATTCTAAAGAAATTGTTCCTAAATTTGGCCAAATATTTGATCCTGGATACTCTAAGTATATTTAAGGACCTCTAGTAAGCATTCATAATATTTTTTGAGACCTCAAGAGTTTGAATAAAAAGTTTCCAATGCTTAAATATATTTTACAAATATGGATCTTGCTAAATTCCACACAATCATCTCTTTCACGGAGCAAGATAAATATGTCGATATATAAGGAGACATTTGACCCTTGTATGTGTCTGGAAAGATAAATGAAATTTATATACAATGTTATTTCATTGAAAATGTCTCTGGAGTCAACCTCATTCCAGTAAGAACACTTTTTCAACTGGGTTATATAGAAGCCCTTTTTTCGCCTTCCACTCTAACACTACAGGGTTATGAAAAGAGTGAGCAAAATTCCCTTGGCAGAATCAATATCATGGCTCAATTTTGGGACCTCATATATGACTCATAATTTCTTGTAGTCCATCAAGATATGACCTTAAATATTCTAGAAGGAAGGTATTAGTTTCATTAGCATGTAATAGTCCCCTTATCCTACCACCAATGGATCAAATATTTTATTAATGGTAAAATTAGAACTTTTCATGGTGATAAATCCCCATTTGAATCCATTAAATCACAATATAATGATACATGATTCTAATACAGGGAAGGGAAATAACCCATTACTGATGAAGTTTCTCGATTCACTACCCCAAATAGCCTAAAAATAACCCCAATAAATCCTTTCAAATAGCTCAGTAAAGAATATTTTCTACCCATCAATCTGATTGAAGACATGGGACCAAATTTGTATGCATATTAAAAAATTTTCATGATATCATTCAAGATGACTAATCCTAGTAGCACTAAAAGGCCCTGTAATTTCTAGATAGTGGACAAATCTTGGGTTAAAATGCTATCATTCCATCCTATGAGCTTCCACAAATATTTTCTTCACCATCTAAATTATAAAATGTTGTCATTACACTAGTAGTGAGTAAAGACACTACTTTCCTATCCCTCATATTCCCTCTATAACTTCAAATAAACCCCACATCATTAGTTGGGTAAGATGAAGCTACTTTACCTTTTGGATTTCAATAATGTTGACTTCTCTCCTAACTCTAATAAATTACCCACTACCCTTAAGAGTAAGTCATAAGTGGAAAATAAAGGGGAAAAGAAAGAGTGAGAGAAAGAGGAGGAACACCTCAAGGATTCCCCTGTAGATTTTTTGGAAGTTGTATGTACCACCATTGATGAACTCAAACAAATAAACCTAGGTTTAGAGGAGGACCCATGGCCGACATTGATTAGCATGACCATGTCTTCCAAATAATAGTAGGTATATAACTCCATCCTAAAGAAGCATCGGGTCATGTTTTCCTGAAATTAAATAGAGATGTAGGCTTTGATCCTAAGATGACCACTCACCACATTGGATTTCCATAAAACCACCGGGGATACAAACAGGTAGCCGGAAGGATGCACCCAACTCACACCACCAAAATTGAGACTGAAGTTGAAAAAATTATCAAGGTAAATTTCATTTAGGATGTCGATAATCCAAAATGGCTAGCCAACATAGTCCCAGTATAGAATAAGAATGGGAAAATCAGGGTCTGCATCAACTTTATAGATCTCAATTGGTACTTTCCAAAATATGACTTCATGTTTCCGATTATAGAACTTTTGATCAATGAAAAAATAGGCTATCAATCCCTATATTTCATGGATGTATATTCAAGGAATAATGAAATCCAAATGGCCCCAGAAGATTAATAATCCACTACCATTAGGTCCCCAAGGATTATTATTCTACCGTGTGATGCCCTTTGGATTGAAGAATGTCGGTGCTATGTATCAATGTGTCAGGCATCTCATCTTCAAACACTTTTGGGGAGGTTTTTCGAATACTACATTGATGATATGGTGGTTAAGTAACGATAGCATTTTAAACACTCAGATGATACCAAGACCATCTTCCACAAATTTAAACAGAATATCCTTAAGATGAACCTCTTGAAATTCACTTTCAGAGTTACCTCTAGAAAGTTTCTTGGATTCATGGTATTCCATCATGATTTCAAAGTTGATCTAGAGAGGAAAAGGCTGTCCATAATGTGTAACCTCCTCAAAACCTAAAATAGTTAAGGGGATTATAAGAAAACCTTTCCTATATTTAACACTTTATTGAAAATCTCACAAGAAAGTATTTTAACTTCACTAGGTTAATGAAAATGGAGGTCACATATTAGTTGATAGAAAACTATCAGGAATCATTCAACAATATCAAGAAATATCTTTGGAGTCCACTAGTGTTAATGTCACGTATTGAAAGAAAATCACTCATTTTGTACATGATAGACCTAGAATGATCACTGGGTGTTATCCAGTAAAAAATAATTATATTAGGAATAAAAATAAAATTTATTATCTCAGTCAAACCATGCTTAATACCAAGAATCATTACTAAAAAATTGAGAAGATATTTCTGGGATTAATCTTCATGGTTAAGAAGCCGAGGAAGTACCTGAAGCACCATGAGGTCCATTTTGTTTCTCACAACAACCCACTCAAAAAAATATTCATCCATCCTATGTTGATAAGACATTTGGCATGTTGGGTAATGATCTTCTAGTAGTTTTACATTCAGTCTGTGCCTCATAAAGAAGTAAAAGTAAAGGCTTTGAAATAATTTCTTATAAAACATCCACCTACAAAAACAATTCTGTTGAATACCAAATTTCTCGATGAAGAGATATTATCTTCTCAAGAGGCCCACAAGACATAATAAATGTACATTAATAGTGCATCCATATTCCCAATAGGGAATATAATGAAAGACCCCATGCTCAATAAAGTCAGGTTGGGATTCATACTCATTTCCCCAGAAAAGGTAGTCTTTCCATACTACTTCATGTTTTCAGAAGGTTGCACAAACAATTAGGAAAATTATCAGGCCCTCATCATAGGGATATACTAGAAATTTGAATAAAAATGGACCACTTGAAGGTAAAAAATAATTCATAGTTGGTAATCAAGTAGATCAATAGTGATTATGTTATTATAAATAAATAGATATCCCCCCTTCTTGAATATGTATGAGGAATAATGGAATAATTCCCCTTATATAAGTCTTTAACCCATGTTCCATGATCAAAAAATGCCTAGGAAGATTCATTGGAGAATGAATCCACAACTTTGGAAGATTCATATTAGGATAAAATAGTCACCATCATTGCACACCACCAAATAGTCTCTCCATTTATTTGTGTTGATATGGAAGAAATCAACACAGTTAATTCTATTTCTAAACCACATGGTCCTAAAAACATATGGATGATTCCCATTATGAAATACCTTTAAAATGGAGTGTTCTCATAATACAATGATGAAAATGAGAAAAGCAAATGATGAGTATACAAATTCACTCTTTATGAAAGACCAAATTACCAGAAATTCCTCTATAAATTGGGCTTTGATGGAGTCTTTCTCGGGTGCATTGACATAGAAGATACTATTTTTGTCATGAACGAAGTAAATATAGAATCTTATGGTGACCACTTGTCTGAGTTTAGGATTTCCCCTAAAATCTTAAGTCTTGGATACTAATGGCCTTCAATGATGTATAATTTCATGAAATTCACCAAAAAGTTCCATTCCTACCAAATGGATTCTGACTTTATTGATCAACCCTCAAAGTTTCAACACACAAAAAAAACAATCCAAGCCATTTTTCATATGGGGAATGGATGTTGTAGGGACGTATCCTCCAGTTACAATCAATCAATTCAAATAAATCCTCACCACTACTAACTTCTTATCCCAATGGGTTGAAGCAATACCCCTCAACAAAGTCGGTACCAAAAGCATTTTCAGATAAGTGAAATTCAATATCATTACAAGATTTGGTGTCACTCATATGATATTGATATAAAATGGCACCAATTTCTATTTTTATGAGTTGTAAAAGTTTTATCAGGAGGATAATATCAAATCCAACCATCCGTATCTCTATCATGAAGTGGATAATACATATATAGAAGCCTTAAATAATACATTATCAAACATACTCTATAAGATGATGGATAAAGATAAAAATCCTTGGAAGATAATATATTTCATGCCTTGTGGACCTATAAGACTACAACCCACACCACCACATGAGAAATACCATATTTACTAGAATATAAGACAAAATCTATCCTTCCTATTGAGGTGTAATCTCTCTCACTTCACATTTCCATATGCGATCAACTATCCATAGATTAGAAATCCCAAAAATGGTTGGATGAATTATAGTGACTTGATGAGAAGATATTGTATACTTTTCATAACTTGGAGGTCCATCAAAAGTGGATAATACAATATTTTTACAAGAAAACTCACCTCTAATCATTCTTAAAAGGAGAGATGGTTATAGTCCATAGGACCTCGATAATACTAGAAAATAAATCTCCAATGTTTGAGCTGAAGTGGGTAGGACCCTATTACATAAACAAGGTCCACTCTAATGGATCTTATTCCTTGATAACGATGTATGGAGATCATTTTATGACCCCTACCAATGAAATACTTCTCATTAAATACTTTATGTGATAAATATACATCTTTAATATTTTCTACACGATGTTAAACTGCATAACATCATTGGTCATGTATTCTTGAATATAAAAGTAACATATTTTATCCTTGTCGCATGATGATAAATGGCATGAAATTTGGTCCTAAATTCAAGAACATAAAATTCCAACCATTTGGTCTTGGATGAAATTCATTTAAAGGAATGACATATGGTCCTCATCACATGACCTGAAAAGAAATGACATGTGGTCCTAGTCATATGAACTAAACCTACAAGACATTATAGTTTGATTTGTAAGACTCTAAACTACATATACTAATTTTATAGTCAAAAGATGTTAAAATTTATGAAAATGTACATAAAATGACATGGTTCACATCTTTATTGCATGACGTAAAACTGTATAACATTTCGGTCGGTACTTGATAAGACCACAACCCTTGGTGCTAGTCTCCCACCACACGTAAATCCAAGAACTTCATGCAGATTGATTTCAATTTAGCAAGATATGTATGGATTCATAGAACTTTTGTCCTAGGACCAACCATAAAGTAGAGAAAATCATCCCTCTCTTGTATATAAACACAAATCTATGTAGGGGACTTCACGATCCGTGGACAATGCTGGTCCAAATGCCCCATTTATGATCGAACATATTATTTCCACACATCACACTCCTTTTCCATATAAATTTTGGATATCCATAATCTTTCCTTATCTTTGGATGATATAATTTATGATTCCTAATAACACATTTATTTTGACTATGCATTGATATGCCATAGTTTTTATTTGTATAAGTCACCACCAAAAGCCCTATCAACAAGAGGCACATTCTTCATTTGGATAAATCACTTCTATCTTTGTAATCCTTAATGAAAACACATTAATAAATTCTTTTTGAACATGATCTATAGTAAATATATGTGTTCTTGTCCCATTTCAATTCTCTAGATATGAGAACCCCCAATATCATGGTTTACAACACTACTAGAAATATTTTCTATACCCACGGTTTGAAACCGTGGGTATAGACCATGAAACCGTGGGTATTGGCTATAACCACATTTTCATGAACCATGGGCTACCGAGGCATTGATATAGCCCTATACCCACAGTTTCTAAAAAAATGTGGGTATATACTAGTGAAATTTCATATTACCCATGGTTTTGGTAAACTGTAGGTATATATCTATACCCATGGTTTACAAAACTGTGGGTATACATTTTCACAACACAAAATATATACCCATGGTTCAGTAAACCGTGGGTATATATTGTTTTATTCACAAAACACATACCCTTGGTTCATTGAACCATGGGTATAGATGGTTTTCCTTGCAGCACATATACCCATGGTTCATTGAACTGTGGGTATAAATGGTTTCCCTAGAAACACAATAGCTGCCCACCTTGATCCAGCCATCCTTCACCTATTAAAATAATGAAAACCAGAATACAAACCAGTTACATATCAGTTACAAACTACAATCTATACATTTACAATATTAGGAAACACTTGAAAACCTAATGTAACATGTCTATAAGTTTGACCAAACGCATTCATAACAGTGGTGAGGTTGGTAGACAAGAACACAAGGTCTATAAGTTTGGAAGTGCAACTACTGGAAAATATATATAGATTTATACTTCCCATCTATCAAGGGAAGCCATTTTTTTATACCTATGGACCATTTTAGGTGCTGTATAGTTGTTTAAAAGCACACTTAAAGTTTTATAAATTTCATAACATACTTTATATTATGAGGTGTATATTTGTACCCTATATTCAGGACTTATCTAGAATTTAGGTTCAATAATAGATAGGATAATAATCATTAAAACACTAGGGAGATACTCATTATTCTATTTATTTACATAGAGTGAAGTCTAAATAGGCAGAGTCATATATTATCATCAAGGGGGATATAAATTGGGATTATATATAATGTTCATACATGACTGTGTCTCATTAATTTAGATCAATTGGGACATAAGTTGTGTGGTATATGCACCCTAACAATTTTCTCATCTATTCAGGTTCATGTAGTGATGTTTTTAACACCATTTTGGATTCTAGGAAGAAGTGACATCCTATGGAAAATATGATATTTTGGAATTAATGTTTGAGAAGAATCATTTCATAAAAAGTGGAATCGATATAGAAGAAGGGAAAGGGGGTGATTAAACTTTGGTGTAGATAGAAGAAGGTATTATAAGATTTAAATGAGATGCAGGAACCCTAACCACTAATCCAGGTGTTCCGGTAAGATGAATTGTCATGCAAGGAAATATCATGCAGCTTTTATTTAATCACATACCCCTGTGGCAGCTTCAGTTTCCACATAATCACATCCCCCAGAACCATCACTTCTTGATGATCTTAAGCATTGTGATTCCACATGATCAATATATCCTCATTGAAATGAATTCTCAGTACAACACCACATATGTTGTCTCTATACTCGAGCTGATAACCCAACAAATCTAGAATGAGATCCTCCTAGAAAAAGCTAGATATCACCTTTTTGAATCGTATAATACATTTACCACCAATGAAATTAGCATCATCCTACCATAAAGGAAAAATTCCCTTTTTATAGAGGTGCAAATCAGTTGGGATTGGAAAAGAATATGGTCAAGAAAAATAGTGATAGCATAACCAAAAACTCTCAACCGTACTGAATTCCACAATTTTATTTATATTATCCTCGTATGTTGTCTGATTCTGAACTCATGGAGTTCTTCACATGTACTAGAAGACAAACTTGTGCTTGAGGGGATGAAATCCATCATTGAACTTTCAATAATGGCGATCGAGGTCATCGAGTTGTTTAATATCCTTATCAGGAAATGTGGACGAGAGATAGGGAATGGGTTGAGAATTAGATACCTTGTGGTTTCCCCAATCATTATTCTCAGTGGCCTCCATCTTTGTTTTATCCATCAACACCAGACCTAAACATCTCCCCCACCCACTCCACCTCTCCCCCCTCACCCATACACAAATGCAGGTGCAACCGCTCATGACCTTAAGTGACATCCTATGGTGGAAAGGAAACTCAAGTTAATGATGATTTGGGAGGACACCAATGTCAAGATAAATTTTACATTCCCAGATGTTGGTGTGTAGTTGATGTTTTAGTATTCAAAAACATGGATTTAATATTATTTTCATAACACGTTATCCTAAAATGTAACCAAGTTCAATGTATCAGATTTCACCAATAATGGAGGATTGAAATAGGGAATACATAAAAAGGGTAGTCCAAGGTGGAAGCCTCTAATTATCTGAGTCAAAAATTCACTCGATCCCCTAAATAACTCATTATTGAGGAGTTTATGCATTATAATCCAATAATAAGGTGATAAATATGGAGGTGAAAATATAGTTCTTGGTTATAAGGATATGGGATAGGAAAGAATATGAACATGGAATGGTTTAATGCCTCACCAACCTATGTATATCTTGAGGGATTTAACCTTTAGAGTAGCTAGCTATTAATTAAGAAAAGAAATGATCGATGGGTTTCACATCAATGTGGTGTATGAATTATATAGATAGGGAATGTGAAATATCCCACAATAATCATTGTTGACATTAATTTAGCAATGATTAGCATATACATCACTAATTTGAATATGTGAGTGCATACTATCAATAAAAACATCCTAACCACTAGGCATGTGTGTGAGATGGTGGACAATGGGAACATCAAAGGGGTAATCAACCAATCTATCAATAAGGAGTGGTATGATTACCTTAAATCTAAAATCATATGATTAAGATAATTTGAAATGATTTCCATTAATTATCATATTAATATTTAAATGATCAAAACTATTCATTTTTTCAGATGAAAAAAGATAACAAGGAACTGATAAATTCCACTTAGTATACTAAGGGTAGATCTTTGGTATGTAGTGTTGTGGGGATGGAAACCTTAAAAGAAAGGTAAATTTCTCCTTGTTAGAGTAGGATTATGGAGGGGAGGGATGATACCCTATTTATCATCTCGCAATAAATAAAAAACAACCAATTAAAATAGAAGAGTTTAAAATCAATAATGTTTTAGTTATGAAATTGAAATTCTTAAGGTAGTAATATAACATGATATCAAATGAGAGTCACATAGAGAAAGAGTAAATATAACATTTTTCAAAAAAATAGTACCTTAAATGACTTTAAAAATTTTGAGGTGCCCTCTAGGCTATAGTCCTAGGATAGTCAATGAGCTCCTCCTTTGTAATTCCAATACCGCTATCCCTGTGATCAAAAGATAAAAATATAAGCATTATCTTGCTTCCCATTTAAAAAATCATCTTAATAAATTACATGTTAACATACATTATGGTGATAGTTCCATTTTCTAGATCGGGTTTAATGCCAATCTCCAGCTCACCAGCATCTCCAAGAAGCACAAGTTTAGTCATGCTTAAGAACCTTAACTTATCTAGAGCATCACTTGCATTACTAAAATAGAAGCATGGAGCAAGGTCAAAAATGTAGTCCCAATGAATAAAAAAATTTATCAATTCACGAACTGGAAAACATGAATAAAGTTAAATTTGAGGCACAACTAGTGTAATACCCTGACCCCAGTTACCCAGAGTCGGTGAATTATTATGTATCATTGGCATGATAAAAAAAGATCAAGTATCAAAATATCAATTAGTTTAGTAGCCTTGGAAGTACTAGATACATTCATAAGGTTTACATTACATCATAAAATGGAAAACTACAACAACATTGTTTCCATAGACAACACTGAGATCGCATAGACTATCCATGCAGGTCAGTCATAATATACTTCTTCGCATTTTGGGAAAAATAAAACATAGAAAGGGGTGAGATCAGATGCTCATTAAGGATAACAATATAGCGGAAACTTTCATAAATAAGCATAAAAATTTAAGGTAATGTATAAGACTAAAACAAAAGCCTTTTAAACTTGAACTTCATCCTAATATGAAAAAGATAAAATCAAAATAATTCCATTTAATTAATCACATGGATATTAAACTAGACGAATAATCACATGCAATATCAATATCCATTTTCATAATAATGGAATGTATAATCCCAGACTTTCATAACCACATAGTCAAGGACTTGTGCCCAGACTACAAATAAGATTTTGTCAAGGCCTTGTGCCAAGACACTAGTTTGTCTCATGAGACCTACCAATGCATCGAGTAGTTATAGCGGGCTCCACCTGTTACTTACTAAGTCCAATGCATTCCTCATATGAAAATCTTGAAACATAACATAAACATTCGTATTAAAACTAGCATACAAAATGTCAATACTTTATCCACAAACCATGAATGGTATAAAAATAGAAAATCTACATTAAAACATAACTCATTAAATACAATGTGGAAGATTGTATTGTAATATATTAACCTAAATAGAGAATAATGAAGGATATTGACATAGATGAAAATAATCATCAAAACTAAATGAGAGAAATATCCCCCCTTTTCTTGAAAACATTTAAAAGTCTCACTTTTATCAAGAATTCGTTTAAAATAGATTTTTGAATCAAAGTGTCCCATAACACTTTCAAAATTATAAAAGGAATTTTAATTTTAAAGCATTAATGTCTATATAAATAAAACCTTAAAACTATTTTTAAAACATGGACGTTAATGAGAATGATTTAGAAGAGTAAAATTTTAAAACATTTGAAATGATATTTTAGTTAGAATTTCTAACCAAATGAGAGATGCTTGAATACAAATAATTGAGGTAATCAAAACTTTATAGTATCATGAGTATAAAGGGATTCATGATATACTATTCCAAAGGAAAGTATATACACCATATACGAGTGAATTGGTGTGTAACAATAATGAAGTCTCAATGGAATGTAAATTGAGAAGAAATCCCTTATAAAAATTATTTCCTTATATTAAGGATAAATCAATTACATAATAATGTTTGAAAAATAAAAATACACTAAATATGATTTTATATTCAGTGTAAATTAATCAGAGGACATTCACACATGTTTTTTAAGACAAAACCAATGACTTGGATGTTTAACTCAATGAATGGAAATTGAGTTAAAATTACTCTTATCAAGTTCATATTGATGACTTGAGAATTTATAAGTGGAGTGATTATGTGTATCAAAATTATATCCACTCAAATGGGAGGGGAAATTACAACATAAATAAATAAATAATGATTCCACACATAATCATAACATGACATAACTATGAATTAGAAGATTAACCCAAGCAAATAAAATTTGGGTTAAAAAGTTCCCTTACCGATTTGGTAAATTATGAAACATACACCATATGAAAGAAGTATAATTCAATTAAGATGTAAATACCCATAAATGAAAGTATGTTACACAAATAATACAATCATGGGTAGTATGTACACCACACAGAGGAAAATAGTGGCAAATATAGCATGAATCTCACGAGAATAAGAAGTGAGATGAAAATCCCTTACCACGTTGTAATCAATCGAGTTGTATGACCAAAAGTTAATAACCACCACATGAATTATGGAATACCATGAATATAATGGGAATCATGATAATATATACCAAATGGCATTACATAATACACCACAATCAAGAGATAAGTGGCCAATAATTGAAATCTCACGGACTTGAAAGTGAGATAAGAATCCCTTACCTTGTACTTTTCCATGGTCGAGGGTTGTTTAACCTCCTGTATAATGGTGAAATAATTTTTATTAAATTATACAAGAATCATATACATTAATATGATATCATATATGATCTTTTAACATTGATTTGTTAATAATATCTTAGTATTATCATCGGTTTGGGTGTTAATGGATTCATTTTCCTTTATATTCATTGTTATGTGAGTAATATTTGTTATGGATGGGATGTATATTATTAATATCCAGAATGATATAATGTTTTTAAACATTATTTTTAATCATGAAATGAAAATTAGTCTTGAATGGATACGATGGGGAATGAATCCCATCGCGTTTGTGGAGACAGTAATCCGTACGTACGCCCGAGAAACAATATCATTCTTTTGATATTAAAATAATATATAATTGGATGATATATCATATATAAAGAATCATTTTCATGTTATATTTATTATTAAAATCAATTACACATCATTATTATACCCATCCAAATAATAATGTATTGAATAACAATTACACCACGACATGGAGACGGTAAGCCGTACGTACGCACGTATAGTGACATGTCATTCAAAGGATTGATAGAATAATGAATATGGTTGTAACATATTTATAATAACATCACAGTATATTGAATATAATGGAGTTATTATTTTATAACTGAAACAACAAAGAAAGAAGAAGTGGAAGAAGAAAGGAACTTGAAAGAGGTGATGAAATATTTACCTCTTCTTCGGGTTCTTCCTTTTGATTTGATCAAAAGGGGTCCTTAGGTTGGATTTATGACTAAGTTAAGGCCTATATGATGAAGTTAGGAGAGTTGGGAGGATATTTGGGTATGGTTTGGTGGAGCCTAATGGATTTTAGAGAGAATAGAGAGTGCCCTTTTTTAGGAGTGGTGAGGGGCACCTTAGGAAAAGCTAGAAATATTATTTTATAATAAAATCATTTTCGGTTTATAATGGCTTGGAAATGAATTATTTAAAGGATTAGGTGGGGATGGGTCGAAAAACACTCAACCAATAGGTTCTAGACTGGTTTGGGTCACTATATTAACCTTATCTTTTAGATTTAACTCTTAGTTAAAAAGTTTGACATTTACCATGTCTCTTTGTATTTTTATATTATATGGTTAATAAACTTACTATATACTTACAAGCATTCCCAAAGTGGTTCATTAATGATACAACTATCATTATATAAGTATTTTGGTCGTACCATATATTTTTAGGAATATAATATCAATTAATAATATAATATTTGTTTTAAAAACTCTTTTATGTCAATTTTGACACTATTTGGTATTTTGTTTTTTCTAAATTCATAAAAGAATTATTACTTAAAAAAAATTCATCTAACCAACCCTAAAATTTCATATTAACCTAGAAAATTAGTTTAAATCATAAAAAGTATCAAATTACATTTATTTGGATATTTATAATATTAATTATTATAATAATATTTCATTAATTAGGTAATTACTGCATCATCCTTGTGTCATAAATAAATTAAGTTATTTAATGTCTAAAAAATATAAATAAAATAAAATTATTTACTAAATATTTTTATATTTCTAATGAATATTTATAATCAAATTTATCTTATGTATAACCCTATATTAAAAATGGTTTAGTTATTAAACTTTAAATTTAACACTTTTAACTCTCCTTTGAATTAAATAATAGTAAATGTCCTAATCTAATCCAAGTGGACCTAAAGGATCATATTTTATTTCTAAGGATGTTTTTTGTCGAATTACACTTATCCAATAGAATTAGTACATGTGTTAGGGTAATAATAATATCATTTTTACCCTTAATTATCCTATTTACTTTTAATTGTGGTAAATAAAAGTAAAAAGTTACTATTCAAAAAAAAAATAGATTTTCATCTTATTGAACCAAATTTTACTTAATGATATCAACCATGTCTCTCGGATTTTGAAATTCAACTCACAAATGTGGTAAAATTAATTTTTATATAAATTTGCAAATGCTCCTAGGAGGTGGGTAAAGGACGGTAAAAAGTTCAATAAAATTTTATACATCTAATTTTAATATAAAATGACTCCAATAAATTACATTGAAATTATATAGGTATTATGTCTATATTTTGACCGAAAATAAATTTAAATAAAATAAATAATTATTTAAATAAAAATTTGGTTTTAAACTATAACTCAGTGTTTTTCACTATTCATCAAAAATTGAATGTTTTTAGAAAAATACCAAAAAATCACCCTAAGCTAATTTTGATATTCTGAATCCAAAAATGAAGTCCATTTTGAAAGATAAAATTTAAATTTTCTTAAAAAGTGTCTATTAATATTCATAACGGCTAGTTTGATTGGTCTCGGTGTGTTAGAATATCAAAGTTGCGTATAATGAAAGCTATTACAAGTTTTAAAGGGAAACGTACCGTGGAAACTTGGGGTGTTACATTCTTCCCCCCTTTTGGAAATTGCGTCCTCGAAATTTTTAAAATTGGGCTTGGGAACATAATTGAAAGTCCCATGTCGGAAAAAGAGTCAATAAAACTATCACTTTAAAAGAAAGAAAGAGAAGTAAAAAGGTCACTCGAGATAACCACACTAGGATTACATATAGAAAAACATGGATATGGAAGATAAAATGAGTGTCAAGTTCTAGTGGAGAGTGATAGAAAACATGATTAGGAGAAATTTAACAATAATAAAACCACAATCTTGTGATGAGATAAATTCTCATTAGTTTCCTAGTAGAAAAGGTAAATAGATAATGTTTTTTGTTTTAAGTTCCATTTCATAAAGTTGAGGAATTTATTTATGAGATTGACTAAGAACATAAAGAGATATACTTACTTTTTAAGTAGAGTTTCATCCTTCAATAAATTCTTACCACTAACTCATCTTTTTTTTCAAACGATGAGTATTCAAGATGACTTGGTCACACCTGAAGAGCTAGAATCAACTTCTAGAGAATCACATAATACACAAATGATAAACTATATATATTTACCTTGCCTTTAGAGATTAACCAAAACCAGAATGGTTTGTACAAGAACAGATGATCCCCAAAAATGAAAATCCTTTAGAGAAATAAATACTTATCTTAATTTCTAAAATTAAACCAACAATACCCAAAGTTCAATAAATACCATTCAATAAACACTTGTCCTTAAAATCCTTCAATATAATCCAAACTAATACTGAAACCCAAAACTTAGAAGAATTTGGTTATGTAGTCTTACTATTAAAGTCAGATACTTAAAAGTAATTATCCTAATCACATATTATCTATTATAGGTTAATCATTTCCATAAATAACCCAAATCACTATAAATCCAAAATAAAAACATAGATAAAAATCCCCCATTACTCCTCAAATGAATCCCATAGTATTCTTTTTTCCTTAGGCATATAGTGTTCCCAACAGAGCGAACGTCTTATAAAATAACATTTATCACTTAATCACTAAATCATTTTCCAATACTAAGGGCATTCATTTGATAAGACATAAGATCACAAATCAACTTATTATTGATCAATAAAACTATTTAACTAAAAATAATTAGTCACACTAACCAGGGAATTCACGTAGTCCGGTGGTAGGCGATAAATCCCAATCGCACTCTATTTGTGGGTTTTATTCCCATAGCTTTGTCCGACACGACGGGTTTTCACACGGTCTGCATGTTGTACTTTTTCAAAAACTATATTTTATAACATTAACAAAATGAGATAAATTCCTCAAAATAACCATAACATAATTTAACCACAAATGTTATCTGATACCTTTCATTTTCATCCAAAAATATAATAACTTGTAATTTCCTCAAACCCAATGATAATATAAAACCAAATGGTTACTTATAACTATATCCACAAGGAAAAAGATAATTCTTCCTCAAAAATCATTTTCACATGAAAAACTGCTGGGTTACAAATACAAGAGAAAATTATTCCAAAGTAATCCTATCAAAAAGGAGCATTAAACTTTTAAATGTTTCTCCAACCATTTATTTCCACATATCTTCTTCTTTGACCAAGGGGTTATCCTATAGAATAGGGCATTCACTCGGGTAATGCCCAGGTCCCCTACATTTACGGAAAATGATTGTAAATGGATTCTTGGGATCATTTTTATTTTATTTCATAGAACTCTTCATTTTCCTCACCAATTCTTTACTTTATGTCATTATTTCCCACATATAAATAATTTCTTTGTACCATTAATACACTTCCCTAGGTGTCTCCTTCCACATTTCCTGAATGATAGAAATTGATCTTTCTTTTCTCCATGGTCTCCACTGCTGGAGATATTATCATTCATTGCATTTCTCTTCTTTGTTGAGTCTGACAGTTGGTTAATATATATATTGTTGATCATATTTTTAGAAAACTAATTCAGCATGAACATGATATCTTTTACACCTATCAACATTCCATTCCGTTGTTCATTTCCTCCATCGTTCCCACCTTGTAAATCATTTTCAATGTTACTATGACTTCTTTGGAATCCAGCCATTGACTAACACAAGAAAGAATAGTGTGAGTCATAAAATCATTTAGAGAATATCATATCACCTTATTTTCAATCTAAAACACCTTAGAATTAATGACAATTATTTATTCTCATATTATATTAAAATCCTTCAAATAGGTTTGTAAAGAAAATGTGAATTATCCTAAGCATATCCCTCGGGAGTATCGTAACCAAGAGTGCAACAAGACCCATTGTCGTGTACCAAGATACCCCGGGTCAAGCCCGAAACTCCTTGTCAGAGTTTTCACTCCTAGGTACATATGTTCCTGAGCCGCCTCTACCTGCTCGTATCCAGACAAGGATGCATTGTTTAGAAAACCCACATAATCTCTATAATACCAAAATTCTATGAAGTTCTTCTATACTAATCCTCAAAGTCTATCTTAGGGTAATGTGTTCTAATCAGAGTTTATCTAAATCTATATTCCAAGGTTTGTACTAAAATTCCTCTAATACTAATTGTAATGCCCTGACCCCAGTTACCCAAAGTCAGTGTATTATTACGTATCATTGGCACGATCATAAAAGATAAAGTCTTGAAAGATCGATTAGTTTAGTAGCCTTAGAAGTACTAGATACATTCATAAGGTTTACATTACATCATAAAATGGAAAACTACAACAACAATTTTTCTATAGACAACAGTGAGATCCCATAGACTATCCCTACAAGTCAGTCATAATATACTTCTTCACATCCTGGGAAGAATAAAACATAGAAAGGGGTGATCTCAGATGCTCAGAAAGGATAAAAATATAGAGGACACTTTCATAAATAAACATAAACATTTAAGGCAGTGTATAAGACTAAAATAAAAGATTTTTAAACTTGAACTTCAATATAATATGGAAAAGATAAAATCAAAATAATTCCATTTACTTACTCACATGGATATTCTAATAGTAGAATAATCACATGCAATATCAATTTCCATTTCCATAAGGATGAAATGTATAATTCCAGACTTTCATAACCACATAGTCAAGGCCTTGTGCAAAGACTACAAATATGATTTTGTCAAGGCCTTGTGCCAAGACACTAGTTTGCCACATGAGACCTACCGATGCATCGAGGAGTTATAGCGGGCTCCACCCATCACTTACTAAGTCCAATTCACTCCTCATATGAAAAGTTTGAAACATAACATAAAAATTCGTATTAACACTAGCATATGAAATGTTAATACTTTATCCACAAACCATGAATGGTATAAAAATAGAACATCCACAGTAAAACATAACTCATTAAACACAATGTAGAATATCGTATTGTAATAGATTAACCTCAATCAAGAATAATTAAGGATATTGAAATAGATGAAAATAATCATCAAAACTATATGAGAGAAATATCCCCCTTTTTCTTGAAAACATTTAAAAGTCTCACTTTTATGAAGAAGTAATTTAAAATAGATTTTTGAATCAAAGTATCCCATAACACTTTGAAACTTTTAAAAGGAATTTTTAATTTGAAACATTAATGTTCATATAAATAAAACCTTAAAACCATTTTTAAAACATGGACATTAATGAGAATGATTTAGAAGAATAAATTTTTAAAACATTTGAAATGATATTTTAGTTAGAGTTCCTAAACAAATGAGAGACGCTTGAATACAAATAATTGAGTTAATAAAAACTTTATAATATCATGAGAATAAAGGGATTCATGATATACTATTCCAAAGGACAGTATATACACCATATAAGAGTGAATTAGTTCATAACAACAATGAAGTCTCAATGGAATGTAAATTGAGACGAAATCCCTTATAAAAATGATATCCTTAGATTAAGGATAAATCAATTACATAATAATGTGTGAAAAATATAAATACACTCAATATGATTGGATATTCAGTGTAAATCAATCATATGACATTCACACATGCTCTTTTTAAGACAAAACCAATGACTTGGATGTTTAACTAAATGAATGAAAATTGAGTTAAAATTACTCTTATCAAGTTCATATCAGATGGCTTGAGAATTTATAAATGGAGTGATTATGTGTATCAAAATAATATCCACACAAATGGGAGTGGAAATTACAACATAAATAAATAAACAATGATTCCACACATAATCATAACATGACATAATTATGAATTAAAAGATTAACCCACGAAAATTAAAATTGGGTTAAAAAGTTCCCTTAACGATTTGGTAACTTACAAAACATACACCATATGAAAGAATAATAATTCAATGAAGATGTAAATACCTATAAATTAAAGTATATTACACAAAGAATACAATCATGGGCAGTATGTACACCACACAAAGGAAAATAATGGCAAATATAGCATGAATCTCACGGGAATAAGAAGTGAGATGAAAATCCCTTACCACGTTGTAATCAATCGAGTTGTATGAAAAAATGTTAATAACCACCAAATTAATTAAATAATACCATGAATATAATGGTAATCATGATAATATATACCAAATGGCACTACATAATACACCACAATCAAGAGATAAGTGGTCAACAATTGAAATCTCACGGACTTGAAAGTGAGATAATAATTCCTTACCTTGTACTTTTCCTTGGTCAAGGGTAGGTTAACCTACTATATAATGGTGAAATAATTGTTATTAAATTATACAAGAATAATATACATTAATATGATATCATATATGATCTTTTAACATTTCTTTGTTAATAATATCTTAGTATTATCTTCATTTCGGGTGTTAATGGATTCATTTTCCTTTATATTATTTGTGATGTGATTCATATTTTTTATAGATGGGATGTATCTTATTCATATCCAGAGTGATATAAAGTCTTTAAACATTATTTTTAATCATAAAATGAAAATTAGTCTTGAATGGATACGATGAGGAATGAATCTCATCGCGTTCGTGGAGACGGTAATCCGTATATACGCACGAGAGACAATATCATTATTTTGATATTAAAATAATATATAATTGGATGTTATATCATATATACAGAATCATTATCATGCTATATTTATTATTTACATCAATTACACATCATAATTATACCCATCCAAATAATAATGTATTGAATAACAATTACACCACGATGTGGAGACGACAAGTCGTACGTACACACGTATAGTTACATGTCATTCAAAGGATGGATATAATAATTAATATGGTTGTACCATATTTATAATAACATCAAAGTATATTGAAGATAATGGAGTTATTATTTTATAATTGAAACAACAAAGAAAGAGGAAGTGGAAGAAGAAAAGAACTTGAAAGAGGTGATGAAATATTTACCTCTTCTTCAGGTTATTACTTTTGATTTGATAAAAATGGGTCCTTAGGTTGGCTTTATGACTAAATTAAGGCCTCTAGGATGAAGGGAGGAGAGTTGGGAGGATATTTGGGTAGGGTTTGGCTGATCCTAATGGCTTTTAGAGAGAAGAGGGAGTGCCCTTTTATATGAGGGGTGAGGGGCACCTTAGGAAAAGCTAGAAATATTATTTTATAATAAAATAATTTTCGGTTTCTAATGGCTCAAAAATGAATTACTTAAAGTCTAAGGTTGGTATGAGTTAAAAAAACTCAACCAATATGTTTTAGACAGGTTTGGGTCACTATATTAACCTTATCTTTTAGATTTTACTCTTTGTTAAATAGTTTGACATTTACCATGTCTCTTTGTATTTTTATATTATATGGTTTATAAATTTACTATATACTTCAAAGAGAACCCCAATTGGTTAATTAATGATAAAAATATCATTATATAAGTCTTTTGTATGAACCTTATACTTTTAGGAATATAATATCAATTAATAATATAATATTTGTTTTAAAAACTCTTTTATGTCAATTTTGACACTATTTGGTATTTTGTTTTTTCTAAATTTATAAAATCATTATTACTTCGAAAAAAATTAATATAAACAACCCTAAAATGTCATATTAACCTATAAAATTATCATAATTCATAAAAAGTCTCAATTTACATTTATTTGGATTTTTATAATATCAATTATTTTAATATTTCATTAATTAGGTAATTACTGCATTATCATTGTGTCATAAATAAATTAAATTATTTAATGTCTAAAAAATATAAATAAAATACCATTATGTAGGAAATAATTTTATCTTTATAATGAATATTTATAGTTGAATTTATCTTATGTATAAACCTATATTAAAAATGGTTTAGTTATTAAACTTTGAATTTAACACTTTTAACTCTCCTTTGAATTAAATAATAATAAATATCCTAATCTAATTCAAGTGGACCTAAAGGATCATATTTTATTCATAAGGTTATTTTTGTTCGAATTAAACTTATCCAATATAATTAGGACATGTGTTAGGGTAATAATAATAACATTTTTACCCTTAATTACCCTATTTACTTTTAACCGTGGTAAATGGAAGTAAAAAGTTACAATTCACAAAAAATTATTTTCATCTTATTAAACCACATTTTATTTACTGATATCAACCGTGTCTCTCTGATTTTTTAAATTCAACTCATAGAAGTGGTAAAATTATGTTTTATGTAAATTTGTAAATACTCATAGGAGGTGGGTAAAAGACGGTAAAAAGTTCAATAAAATTTTATACTTCTAATTTTATTATAAAATGACTTCAATGAATTAAATTGAAATTATATAGGTATTATGTATTAACTTTGACCTAAAATAAATTTAAATAAAATAAATAATTATTTAAATAAAATTCTGGTTTTAAACTATAACTCAGTATTTTTCACCATTCATCAAAAATTGAAAGTTTTCAGAAAAAAACCAAAAATTCAACCTAAGCTAATTGCGATATTAAGAATCCAAAAATGAAGTCTATTTTGAAATATAAAATTTATAAAATTTCAAAAAGTGGGTATTACTATTAATAATGGATAGTTTGATTAGTCTCCATGTGTTAGAATCTCGAAGTTGCGTACAATGCAAGCTATTACATTATTCAAAGGGAAATGTACCGTGGAAACTTGGGGTGTTACAGCTAGTAACATAACCACACCTTACAAGATCTCATAGAAACACCTCATTGTGGCTGTATAGGCTATGAACTATCAAATCTAACAACCTACTGAACTACATTGCATTTCAACTTTTAACTCAGCTCATAGAAAAAAGGAAAAACAAATCAAAAAATTAAGTAGGGTGAATATGAAAACAATAAACTTATTAAAGTAGAAAGTTAACCCTTAAAAATAAATTCATATACTCTACAACCTTTCCAAAGCAGCACAACACAGTTTAAGTCTCTCTAAGCCAAAGAATCCTTTTTTAAACTTATTCCCCAGTGAAGACTCCAATTCAATATTTTTCTTCAAGGACTATCATTTAAATAAATTTATTTCCAAAACCATAAAATAAAAAAAATACAAAAGAAAAGACATTATGAGTGGCATGAATATAAACATGATGTGACACTACTCCAATAGAAGAAAACATATCTTAATTTAATAAATAAACATAAATACTAAGAAAAGGTGTAATTCATGATTAAAACCTGAATTGAGTGCAAAATAATTTTTTTAAATACTAAGAAATCATGTGTTCTATTTATCCTATCAATAGCATTATGCATTATTTATTATGGATATTTTTTAGAATAAAAATCATATAGTGCATAATACAAAACATCGATTAATTATTCATGCTACATACTACGTAATTCTTAATGCTCATAATGAGAGAATAGATTCATAATGAAAAATGAAAAAACAGAATGAATATTAAATAATAATGAGGATAAATTGGATAAATTAAGTTTATATTTCAAAACAAAAAAATAGAATGCATAATATATATTTCTCACAAGGAAAATTTAATAAGTATATAACAGAATTAAAAGAAGATGGGTATATGATTTTGATATATGTTATGGATAACAGTTAAAAGGTAGAAATTTTAAGTGACTGATCTATAATATGCAAGTACCAGATATGACGCTTGGAATATTTCAACAATTTATAGATAAGCTATCTATAGATTCCTTCATCAAGAATGAGTAGTTTGGTTCCATGCATGATGACTCCCATGAAATTTGGTATTCCTCAACATTATAAATTCTTTAATTACCACTACAAAACAAAAGGATACCACATAAATAAATGGCATAAAAGTGTATTTTCAATAATAAGAAATTACATAAGTGATAAGAGCTATAATCAAAAGTCTTATACAAGTCTTATATAACACTTAAATAAGTGATAAGTACTATAATCAATTTTCAAAAAGTTCTGTGAAATGTAACCTTATACAAATCAAGAAATAAGTATTATAAACAGTTTTAAGTAACTAGTGTAAAAAAATCCCAAGATTTATAACCACTTTTCACTAAGTAGTTCCAAGAATATCTCTAATGTTAACATTGTGGAAAAATTAGTGCTTTTGTTAGGTTTCCTTATTTACAAAAGGATTTCAAACCTTATCTATACTCCCACCATTTTCTTAATCCTCAACATGAACCCCCCTCAAACTACAAATTCACCTATGCACAAAATTTCAATTTAAGGTATCAAAGTCATTTATTCATTTTCCTCATTTGTGACCATTTTCACAAAAATTATATAATCCCTAGCAACACATTACATTCTCCAAAAACTTACAATCATGCCCTATAATCACAAAACTCTAGATAAAGGTATACCCACCCACCCCAATCATGTGTGTGAGGACTAATTTGGAAAATGTAAAATGAACATCATAGAAAAATTGAACCTTCACCTATAAAAATTATATAAAAACACTTCATGATTGGGGAAAACATTATCTAAAGACTTATGGTCTGAATCCAAATCTTGAGGGAGAAAAATATTAAAAGATTCCTACCTGAGAAAGTCTTACCTTTCTGATTAAAGTAACACACAAGAGAGGTAGAGAAGAGGTGATATTACTATATTGGATAGTTATATCCTCCAAATCTACATGTAATATGTAGGTTTAAGTGGAGTCAATGTATATATAAGCTTATGTAAAGTACTGTTGTTATTCTGGAATACCTGGCTAGACATATTCTTGATATTAGTCCTTTTAATGCGATGGTTGTGGAGTAGATATTCAATGAAACCAAAGTCAAGAACTTATGAAAGGTGAATGAATTGACTAATGAATATGTAAAATTACCTAAAGAATTATCATTTAACACCCCTGATGAAAATATAATCCAAAATTCATTTCATTTCATGAATAAATTCACATCATACAAGTAGTCCACTAGTCCAAAAAAATAAATAACTCCAACACAAAAAAACCACACTACTCTTGTAAATCCAATAAAACATACATGTATATCCTAATTCATAAAAAAAGTCAGTTAAAGTTATTAAAGTACTTGTACAAGTCTCTTTGCAAAGTTAAAAATGGAGGGAATTAATATCCCCCCATCGCCATCATCCCCATACCCATAACCATGCCCATAATCATCATCATCATCATTATCAACATCATTAGAAACATCCTCACCAACCACACCATCAAAAACATCAGCAGTACTCTCATCACCAACAATAGCATTAGAAACATCCTCACCACCAACAAATCTATCGCCACCACCTTCATCTCCACTAGTACCCTCATGGGAATAACCCAAGCCATCATATAAAGAGTACATTGACACCATAAATGAATGAAAAGTAGCAACATCCTCTGATGGTAGAGACTGACTCAAAACTGACATAGATTTCATGAATTGGTCGGTCATTAGTTTACTTATTTTACGCTCCTCTAAATCTATTTTATTTTCCTTACCTACTAATGCATGTGTTCTTTCCAGATCAAAGGTCTGAGAGGCTTGAGAGGAGCCTAATGTAGACCAATACCTAGAGGGGATGATGTTTTTTCCTGGTCTAGATCAGTATCTCCCCGGGTGCTCCACACCTAACACCTGACTCAAATAATCATGTGAACCTAAGTTATCAACTTCCTTCTCATCGAGGGACTCTAAGGATGACTGTTGAAATTATAAAAAACATATTAAATTATGATTTTTTTTAAATATTTGAAATATAAATAAAAAAACATATAATATTTTCTTGTGTCTGTGCATTTACTGCACTTCCATCCTTTTTCCCACTAGAGAAAAATAATTTGGTACAAGGTACAGGACCTTCGATGCCCAATACAGCTTTCTGAAAATGACAAATGCAAAAATATGGATTACAACTACATATGAGAAATTAAAAAATCTGGATTCAAGTAATATGCATCAAAGACCTACAAACATTGAGGTAAATGACACTCATAAATGATTGGTGGTTTTCTGAAGTGGGTTTCAGGGAATTTTTCTACTTTTGTAGAAAAAATATAAAAACATTCTCCTACTGGTACAATATGTCATTTATAAGAAACAAAGACTAACAGAGGGGAAGCCACGATGAATTTATCAGGAGATGTTATCAATGAAATAAATTAGTGAACAAAAATCCACCAACAGTTCCAATAAAAAACATTTATGAAGAAATTTTGTGGTGGTTCTTTTTTAACGTTTTTTCTTCTGTATACTGAGGTGTGTGATCTTAGGTTTGGTCCAATTGGACATGAAAAGGTAAATAATTAATAATATATTTGAGGATATTATTTTAATTCAGATAAAAGTACCAGGAAGTTCTCATGCTTGGGCATTGTAGTGCACCCCAATGTTTGTACATATTTCATTCCATCTTTGTTCATGTTGTTTTTCTCTGACGCTTACTAAAAAACAAAAAATCAATACAGGTAATACAAATTAAAATTTACATACAAACCATTAAATATTGGTAGTACTTTTAACTATTCAGTTTTCCAATGTGTAATCATTTTTTGATATGGACTTTTTGGACAATCAGGGTACGTGGGTACACCCTCTAAATGAGTACCCACTCCACTCCTCTAACCAATATGTAATTCATGCTTGTATGACCTCCAAAACTATCCTAGATCACTCAACCTAGAAGCCTTGACATCTTTAATGTTAGGAAAGATAATCTAACTCTTCAAGGAACATGTTAATTCATATAAATACATTACTAATATAGATATAAATTTATAAAATTTTCTTACCCATATCTGTGCCCATGACCCATCCTTGATGTCATCACTGAAATTTCTCCTTGAGACTGGTTCCACCAGAATGATATCATGGTATTTGGATAAAGTGGCCATGAAACTTCTACAATTCCTATCATTTTTAACTACCATTTGATTTTGAGAATTGTAATCCACCATAATATGAGTTTCTCAATTCCAGGCTTCCCGCATATGAGTGCACCCACATCGCCTACTAGAATATCCCACTAAATAATATAATAGGGAAAAAATATGAGTAAAGTGATGATACAATAAGACAAAAATTAAATGATATAATTTTACATAGTAATAATAAAAAAACATGATGCAGGCTCCTGAATAGGCTGTGAGGCATCCTTGGACTATGCTAGTTTAGCGGCCTATGAAGGAAGTATCTGTTCCTGTGAATGCTCTGGATGATATTTATGCATTGGAGTGGAAAATAAAGTAATAGACTCAATATATGTAGGATGTATGGTAGGAAAAGGAGGCTACGTAGACATGTCAGTATATGGGTAGTAGATCTGGGGATACATGTATGGATATGGAAATGGTAAAGGAGGGAACATCAGTTGATTCGATGTAGATATGGAATGGGAAGAAGAGTATAAATGAGATGATGGAGGGAGAATAGATTTGAATATACCAGGAGTATCAAGAAGAGTATGGACATGTGTGGTATATTGGATGTCCACTGATGGGTCATTGTGGGCAGTGGTAAGACGGGTGCTCTATATAGGTCTAGGAGGATCCCTACTCAGACCCATGCTGGTAGGAGGAAGATCTAGAGCTTTATATCCCTAATTTTTTTATAAAGAATATGAACATGAAATTATATGTAATGAAAAAGATAAATATTACAATTATTATACTCACAGAAGGTAACCCATGCTCACATCTATCAGGATCAACATCAAATAACCTCTTCTTGTGAGATTCTTTAGTTTTCTTTATAATCTATATAAGAATGAAATGTACATTTTTTAGAAACATTTTTTACAAATAATTCATACAAATAAAAATAAATTAAAGTAATTACATTAATAACAACCTAAGAAAATCATTTCAAGGTAAACTGAATAAACTCTAAACATATATGGTTGCTTCTATATATTAACCTCCACTACCTTAGGTTAACATCGACTATCACAATGGTAAAATTTGTGTCATCAAATGAAATATTTTGGTCAACACCGATGGGGGAATAAATGCTGGAAATTTTATCCCTAGAATCCTGAAAAATATGTCTTGGGATTAATTCATTAATGATGTCGTAATCAGGTATCATATGATCTTTCACATAAAACACTTGTTTTTCCATTGATACCGAAATGTATGGTTCATCAGTATACAGGAATCGACTCATGTCAATAACTCTAAATCCACAATAATCAATAAATATACCATATCACGTCATTGAATCAAACCATTTACATTTCATCATAGTGACTTTACTATGAGAGTAGTAATCCAATAACAATATTTTCTCAAACAGTCCATAATAATACACATCTTTATATCGAGGTCGACTAGCTGATGCACTGGCATAACAATCCATTGTAGTAGTTAACATAACTCCATCATGATGTTTTATCATTTTTACTACTCTATCAATTGTAACAAATTTATATCCATTGATTATTAATGATTTTCAATCATGAACCAAATAATTGGGACCAAAAGCTAAAGATATTAATTATTAAGAAATAGAGTCAGTCGATAAACTCAATAACTAAAATAGATATGAGTAATAAAATTAAATGGATATATATATATTAATCTAATTAAAGTAATAGTAATGCCTTTGATTTCAAACAAACTAGAAACTCTAGGTTATGTAAAGCCTCTCTTCTTCTCAAAGGCAAAGATCGATGAACTCTACTTATAATTTGTTTATGTTCCCTATATAAAATGATAATAAAAGTCTAAGGTATATGTGAAATGATATAATATGAGATAACATATAGATATCGAAATTACATACTTGATATAGTCATCGAACAAACCAAAATTAAACAAGACTGTGCGATGTGCCATATCCCGCTCTTCAAATCTCAATGTAACTAATGTATATGACCCGAAATTCCTTCTATTTGGAGAAGAGATGGAAAATGAGGGATGAATTTCTACATACTACTCATATTCATTTCTCATTGGACGATTATTTCTTGTGCTCACATCATACAAATATATTGAATAGAAATCCATACATTTTTGGACCAGATAACCCCTTACAATGGAACCTTTAGGATAATTATTATTTTAGACATATGATTTCATTATGTGCATATTTATTTCAGGGGGATACATCCACCAAAAAGTGACCGGTCCTCCAAGAAGTGTCTCAGTTGGAAGATGAACTGTTAAATGTATCATGTAGGTGAAAAAGGATGGAATAATTTTTTTTCCAACTCACACAGAATTAATAGAGCCTTTTGCTACATTTTTATCAATAATAACTTCGATAAAATTTTAACACAAAGGTATATAAAAAAATGGTACAACCGAATCACTATCACCCTTACATTATTGGATAGAAAATTTTGAATTTCTATTAGAATCAATTCATGAATAAGGATGTAATAATCATGAGTTTTTAGGGATTTCATTTTCAAATATATTCTATTGAATCATTTATATATATTTCTAGAATGGCCATCATGAACCTTGATATTCTCAAATACTACCAGAAATTGATCTTTATCTACCAGTTTCATCACATAAGAAGCATAAGTAACTTTCCATTTGTTTTCACCGATACACGGAGGATGCAGTTTTGGTTGAATACCTCAATCCAACAAGTCCTGATGACATAGGAAGTCGTATTTGGTCTTCCCGTTGATATTCAGAAGAATTTCAAGAAACATTTTACAAATATTTTTCTCATTATGTGTTACGTCTAAATAATAATGTTTCAAATTGGTATACCAATATGGAAACTAAAAAAAAAACTTCTCTTTTTCCAATTGTAAGTGGATTCAGTGTCAACATTCTTCCTATTTTAAGATTTCAACTGGCCTTTCCCTAATAAAAAAACTTAAATCTTTTAATTCATTAAGTACATCACTTCCTAATATATGTTGAGGGGGTTGTTTAGTGTCAAAAATATTATCAAACCTTCAACAATTATTCCTGTATTGATGATCCATCTGAAAGAATCGTCGGTACCCCATGAAACTGAAACTATGGTGATATTTAATCCTTCTAGACCGTGTATTCTTCATACAAATAGGACATGATAGTTTTTTTTGGTGCTCCACCCACACATTATTTCATAATAATGGAAATAGTTTATAGTCTAAATAAGGGCAGGACATATATGAAACATATTATTTTGAAGAACCATCGAATGACTACACACCCAAATCCCAAAGTTGTTTCAACTCTCTTATTAAAGGCTGCAAGTAGACATCTATATCATTATCAAGATTAGAAGGTCCTGATATCAGTATACTCAAGAAAGTTAAAGGTTGTTTCATACACATCCATGGAGGAAGATTATAAAGATGAATAAGAACTGTCCATATGCTGTGTGCAGTAAGAATCTTAACAAATGAATTAAAACCATCACAGGATAGACCAAACCTGATATTACGCACCTCAGATACAAAGTTAGGATATTTTTCATCAAATGTATGTAATGATAATCTATCTATAGGATGAACCAACTCATCATTACCTTTAATTATCTCAGCATCACGCCATCACATATTGGTAGAGATTTATGCAGACATGAATAGATTTTTAAGTCTCGGAATCAATGGAAAGTGACACATAGATTTTTATGGCACACAAGAGGTGTTTCATCTGAATTTTTCTTCTATAAAGATGTAACACATTATTTAAATTCATTACGATCAGCTATTTATTCCAAAAATAAACTACAATATTTCAGACAAGCACATACTTCATTAGTAGCAAATCCAATCTTTTTAATTAACTTCCATGCCCTGTAATGATTTGAGGGAATATGTGCACCATCAGGAAGAAATCATTCAATAATTTAAGAATATAATCAATGAAGGTATTAAAAATTCTATACATGGTTTTCTCATTATATAACTACATTAAAAATTCTAACTTGGTCATTTTAGTATATTCTTAATATACTGGATTTTTGGCATCATCCAATAAATTTCTCACTCTATCATCATCATCTTCAGTATTTTCCTCATGTGTATTGATATCATTTCCTTCATTCACTAGAACACTATATCTCTTTTAATTATGCACAAATGGAAGGCAATCAAATATCAAATTCTATATGCCACTTCTTTCATTTTGTTCATGAACAGTAGAACCGTGACTTATCTCTCCATGGTGAAACCAAACATAATAGTTTGTTTGAAATCCAAATTTTGTTATATGGTAGATAATTTATTCCCTGATTAATCATTGTATTCCAAAAAATTTATATCATGGAAAATATATACATCCTCCATCTGAAGCATTGTTAAATGAAAAATCTAAAAAATTCTCCAAATAATTTTGAAACGCCGTTGAAATTCGATCGGTATGATACATCCAGCTTTTATCCATTCTATAACAAGAAAAAAAGTTTTCTTCCAATAAACAATGTAATTGATAATTAGAAAATGGATATGTACTATAGAAAATAAAAATCTTAGAACATAAAAACTTAATAGTTAAAACTAATTCACATTTGTATTATAAGTGCCTTATTTTTAATCACCAATTTCAACCCTTTTAGTATCAGAGATAAAATTATTACCTCTATCCTATAAAGGGATGGTTAAAAAGGTAAACTATAATGGGTTAAGGAAGGTTCCATGTCTATGATATAGTGGTATGTGTCATTGTAGTTGAACTAAGGGAGAGATAAAAAAGTTTTTCCTCCATTAGGTGTAACATAAAAAAAATCAACTTTTAACATTAAATCACACCCTTAAATATAGGTTATATCTTTTAAAAACCAAGGGAGAGATTAAAACATTAAACTATCATAAAAAATATTTTAAACGAGCCCCATATTCATTTAATTTAATATTTGGCATGGGTAAAAATTTAATTCAAAGAGGGAAAAGAAATTTAATGAAAACCACCTCATCTCCAAGAATGAAAATAATTTAGATAGTTTATATAAAACAATCATGGGTATCAAATATTGGTATAAATATTATAGAAGATGAATTTAATAAACTAAGTCACTTCATGAATTTTTTTAATAAAATAATTACCTAGAAACACCTACTACATACAAAGTGGAACAAGTCACAACAAGACTCTTAAAAGGAAAAGGTCATTCTGGTAAAATGAATGAATTTAAAATCAATAGAAAAATAAAATACACATTATTATATTAATATTTAACACTAAATTTTAGACACACCATGATTAGGGTTCTTATAATAAATGAAGATGAGGTAAATTGAAGTGAAATGTACATGGGAATCTCTTCTGTGATTTATGTAATGGCTTATGTATCAAATGTCATCGATTAATGTTTTGGATTCTTATGAAATACCCTCATTTAATTTTGAATGATGAGTTAACTAGATTATACTTGATCTATATGGTTGGAATACCTCCATTGTAAGCTATGGGTTATAATACTACCATTATTCTAAATGTTAAGGATGGTTCCTTAACTTTAGACCAGAAGAATGGATTTGGAAGAATGTAAAGGATCACCCCTTTGTATTTTATATGAGTTTTATTGAGAGATAATTATATATTGATCCATGTGGGTTCTCTCAGATTATTATTCCCTTGGTTTCCTTGGTTTTTTACATTATTACCATTTAGGATTTGACTTGTACCATGACTATAGACTCTCTAGTGATGGAAAAAGTAGATACAAAATGATGTTGAGTGTAATTGTAGTGATTGATCATCAGAAGTATTTTTATTAAACTTTTAATTAAATTATAAATATGTGAAATATTAATACAATAATCAATAATTGATTATTAAATAACATCTCAATAAAAAACAATTGAATTTTAATTTCAGGGACACCATTTTTGGAGTCTTACTGAGTTATATTAAAACCTTTCACTTTATGCCATGGAACTTGGGCGCCTAATCTGTTATCATTGTTATATTGTATATTTAGATTTGGGGAATCACCTGATGTTTTTTATTGCATGGTTTCTAGGACTAAGTATGGGTGTTGGGTCTAGGTTGATACTCAAGAACATTTGTCATAGTTTTCATAGTTTTATCTTCTATTATTCCTATTATATTATGTCTACATGGAATGTATTACGTAAAATTAATTTTTTATTCATTGGATTATTTTGATTATCATCGAAACATTTTATTGTGACATTAAATATATTGTTTACATATATTTATATTAGTATGATTATTTATAATATTTTTTAAATCAAATATACTGGTATAGTCTCCCCACCATACTACTTGAGACCCTCACTATTAGTCAGCATCCTCCATCATATGGGGAGGAATTCCTAGGATATTATATCTACCAATGGTCCAAGCACCGATTAGTGGTATGTGGTGACAAGACCTAGTAAAATGTTATTCGGTATTTTTTTAGTCTTATTATTTTTGAAAGGTACAAAATAGAATTAGAATGTGTCAAGACATGGTATGGAGCTTTTCATTGGGACTAGCTAACCCATGTATAAGGAAGGCCAATGTTATCTAAGAATAAATTTCTATTTATACTATTTGATTATATAATTGATATAATTTAACCACATGTGATACACTTGATTATGAGGCGAAGGAATGATATGATTCATCTCATGGCATAGTATGAAAAGAGGGGGTGTGTTCAGGAATCTTATATAGAATGTAGCATTCTTGTGAATGATGGAATTTTATTGTTTACGTGAACTATGACTTGAGTCAGTTATTTTAAGTGTTTGAGAAAATTTATATGTTTTTTTCATATAAGTTTATGGTTTCATCTTACACATACAATCCCATAAATTATAAAATACATGTTCTATGACTACTTGTAGATATTATCAAAAGGTTCTAACTAAAAAAAATGTCAATTATTACATAAATAATTTTTTCCTAAATCACATGAAATTTAAATCTTATTTAATTGAAGCATATATATGGAAATTTCGTTAAAAGTAAATGGTTAAAGTATATTATTATTTTCATTAACATTATTATTATGAGTTACTATCTAAAATAAAATTCAATGTACAACATAATGAGAGTTTTGATCTATAATATTTAATTTAAATTTCATTTATCTAATCCCTTATTGTGGAATTTTTGGGTTAACATAAAATTTTAAAGTGTAATGAAAAAAATTGTGAATTATATATATATATATATATATTGGCGACATGGTGGGTAGTATATGTGGACACTATGTTTGGGTGGTTGGGGATGACACTATGTTTGGGTGGTTGGGGATACTAAGAGTACCAGAGTTATGTGGTATCCCTATGATGAGGAGGCTCTAAAACTATAATAAATTTTTATGTAGGTAATAGTTTGAGTGAGCTTGTTTTGAGATTTGTAGTGATTAATTGTGAAACTATTGGTTTATGCTTGAACTATGAGTGAGTAAGTTGAGATTAATTTCAATAGGTGGTTGAAACATAAAAGTAAGTATTTGGAATGTTAAATACCCTGTTACCTTGAGATGTGGATGAGTGTAAACCATAGTTATAACCAATGTTAGTAATAATGTGTGGAGTAGGTTTTAGAGACTGGTTACCTTATTTAGCATGACTCCAGGTTTTGAATTTAGTACATTTTGACTTTTGAGGGTAACCCATCAGACTGGTTGGAATTTTTTTGGAAGATTTAGGTGTGTGAGGCATAAGTAAAAACTTCAGTTTATGATATCAATTCACACAAATTTTATAATGTATTTCTGATAGGTGTGTTAGGCGACTTGGGTTCTCTAAGGTAAGTACATATGTTCTAGTTCTTTTATCCTTATGGATGGTATGGGGAAGGGAAGTCTCATTTATATTCCTAGCGTAGGTGACATCGGTACATGTTAGGCAGAAGAACTGTATTAATGGTGGATAGAATGTGAGGTACCCATGGGTAATAATAGTCTTAGAGGAGTTTGGTTTTAGGCATATGGATATACCTAGTGATCTTGAGATGAATATACTCTGTGAGTTAGTATTTCGATAGAATTTATAGTTTTCAATAGAAAATTGATTATGTGCATGACCCTATAAACTCATGATAAGATTTTAGAATAGTGATAACACTATGAATGAACTCTAGTTGAATTATAAAATGATGATATAATTATGAGTTTTAATTTACATGGTTTGACATAGTGAGATGCCTATGGTTTCAAGAAACAATAAGGGTTCTCTATGATTGGTGAGATTGGAATATAGAATAGGAATGTATATTTTCTGGGGCATATGGGGATAATATAGATTTAATGTGGGTCATTGGATCTTGAATATAGTCTTTATGATTAGTTTGTACATGAGAATGTTGCCGCTGACTTTTGATGTAATCTTGAAGCCACCCATGAGTAGAGATACAATATATTGTTTCACTTATTGAGTAGTCTTACACTATATCATGAAAACTAGAACATAGAGCTGTATTGATCTTGAATCAAAATGAAAGTTAAAGATTTCACGGTTTTTATTTGTCTTGTGGAAGGTATAGACCCAAATAATTTTCTTTATAGTATAATATATATTTTATAGTAAAAATTAAAGAACCACTAGGGAGTTTTAGTGATCAATAAATGGGGAAACACTCAATAAAAGATATATGTGGATAGAATATCACTAAATATAACCTCCCAATATAGATTTGAACATTTAGTGGAAGTGTGTGGTATATGTAGATAATGATTTCATAAATATTATTTATTCATGACCAAACTCTCAGGATAAATTCCTTGTGGTGTGAGAGGGAAAATTATTCTGAAGAAAACTCTAGATATGTTATAAAAAATTAAAGACGATAATAAGGTAAATGAGAAACCTTAAGAAAATGAAGAGAAATTGAAGAAAGTATGCTTTATTATTTTTCCTAACCTACTATCCCAGGATAAATAAATGTTGAAAAATCAATATCATTCTAAAGTAAAAGTAAAATAGGTTTCTTTTCATGTGGAGGTTATAGATAGTTAGGATGCATCACTAAATGGTGGATTGAATAAAAAAAATGTAAAAGGTGTGATAAAACTATGTGTGGAACAAAAAATTTCCTAACTATCCTACCAACCAAAGAATAATCTATGAAAAGGATGTTTTAATAACAATGTGAGGAAGTAGAATTTACATCTAAGGGGAATGCTTATTTATTAAAAAAACAATTCAAAAGATAAATTGTGTATTCAACTTGTTAAGGCTGTTTATATAAGAATAAGTAATTAGTTCAGAAAGAATAAAAAAAGAAAGGATGAGAAGAAAATCCAAACCTAGATGTAATGAATCCGGCGGGGACATCGCCGATGGAGAGGGAGCTGAGAGGGGGGGGGGGGGCGTCATCGAAGGTGAGGGAGATGATAGGGGATGGGGGTAGTAAGGCAGAGGATGGGACATTGAGATAGAGGTAGAGGTTGGGAATAGAGGTGGATCCATGAGGCAGAGGTCAGGGAGGGGAGGATTTGATCAGGAAGCGGTGGTCGGATGGTTGGGAGGCGGAGTTCGGAGAAGGGAGGAGTGGATTGGGAGGTAGAGGTCGGACGGTCGGGAGGTGGAGGTCAGGGAGGGGAGGAGAGGATTGGGAGGTGGAGATCGGGGAGGTGAGGGTTCAAGCAGGGGGATCATGATGGATAAGATAGGTTGAGAGGAGAAGCCCGATGGAGGGTAGAGATTGGGGCATTGAATACCCATGATTTTAATAAAACTGTAGGTATAGAGTAGATAAAAACACATATACCATTGGTTTTTCTAAACAATGGGTATAACTGTGTAGGGATTGACCCCTTTTCTTGTATTTCAATTTCCTCCTTCACATCCAAAGTACATCGGAACATCCTTGTCCTGATAGGAATTATATCACTCATTATTTCTACAAAGTATTGTCCTAAACATATTACTTAAAACTACAATACACCTTCATAATTTCTACATGATGTTAAACAACATGTTTTCCTAGAACTACGTGCAACATGATTCTCATTAAAATTATATACCTAGAAAAAACCGTATCATATATCTCGATCCAGCCATCATAAGATCATAATTCCATTGTCCTTCCTTTTAATCACCAATGTGTAGTGAAAGAAACCTTTGAAACTCTTTATTTATCACTCCAAGCATAGATCATGTGGGATTATGATTTTTGGTAAGGGATTCCCCATGTGATCAAAATGTATCAGTTCATGTAAGAGTTATCATGGTCCTAGATTCAAGACCTTAAAATTTATATCGAATGTCCATTCCACATGTTGTTAAACTGCATGGTTGACTTCTATTGCAATAATTAAATCCAAGAACTATGTGTGGAATGACTATTTCTTTGATGAGATAAGTAGATATGACTGGATCCTATTTATTAGGCCAGTCCATAATATAACCCCCCTTCCCTACGTATAGGTAAATCCATCATAGGTAAAGTTTTACCCCATTCATTGGTGATTTTTACATGAAATTATTATTCTATACACACGAAACTTCCTTAAAAAACCAAACTCTATTTCTGGGTAAATCTGAATATCCATAAGCTTTATCAGAATATCAGTGATAGAATGTCTGATTCAGGAGGATATATTTGTTTTGACTATGAATTTATATTCCCTAGTTTGGGTTTTCATAAGTCTAAATTAAAAGTCCTATCAACCAGAGGTCGTCATTTTTTGACCATTCATTGATATGACCCTATTTGGATTTTCATAAGTCACCATGAATTGTCCTGTGAACCAAAGGCACATCCATCCTCAATAGAAACCTCTTATATCCACATAAGACCTGAAAAAATAATACTAGAACATAATTTTTGAACATGGTCCGTGGTCACTCCTTACTTACTTGTCCCATATCACTTCTCAGATCTAGAATGTCCTAGATTACAGCTTACAAATTTCCATATTCATGCCTAAATATAATATTCAAATTCTTGGATAGATCACCATGAATGGAAAAAATTGATAATATTTTAGTAAAAGTTAAACAACCATAAATTATAGACCTCAACATCCTTATCATAAGACATTAAACTACACAGTCCATGTCTTGGTCGCACGAAATTAAACTACATGATGATTCAACCCTCATCGGGGTGGAGTATTTTACCCTAAAGTTAGTCATCAACAACATCACCCTAAAGAACTACATACGACTTGATGCTCATTCCATTAAGATTCATAGTAATTCCTAGATTCTCCAATATAAGCCCCAAATTATACAGAAGCCAAAATATTTCGTTCCTCCATTCATGGACACAACCTCGATTTGGGTGGGAAGTTATGGATTTCTATTAGGACCCTTCCGTTTCAATATTTTAGTGAAAATTGAACACCCCTTCATCATATTCAAATTAAAATTATATATGATAATTTTATCATTAACATCCAGTGCCAACCCATATTATTCATTCCTTCTCTGACACATTCCATTCATAAACTACCCTCCTTGGTCTTGAGAAATCCAGATCCTTATAAAATCCATAACCATCAATAATAGAATGCTCAATACCTGAGGAAACCTTTTTCTTGACTATTGATTAGTATTAATTAGTATGGATTTGCATAAGTTTTCCCCAAAAGGTCTATCAACCAGAGGTCCATTCATCCTTAGGAGAAAATTATTCTATCTCTATAAGCCCATCCAATATCATGATGGAAACTTCTTTTTAAACATGGTTTGGGGTCATTCCTTGCATACTTCCCTCATGTCTTGTTTCGGATCTAGAAATCACAAAATCTTGACATAAAATTCCCTTTGTGTTTCTAAATAATTTCAGAACATTCTCAGTGAGCAAGACCTTTGTGGATAATCACGCCATAAATCATGTTCAAAGTTTTTTTGCCTATAACACCATTTTAATTAGTCCAACTTTCAAGACTCTAACCTACCCAGAAAAGATACATAGTACTCTCTAGGTTGAAAACCCACAGAAGAGAATCTAGGGAAATAGTTGAGTATTAACTCTCTAAACATGACCTTCTCATGGTTTTGAAAAAAAAATCGATCAATTAAAAGAAAGAGGCATACAATTTTTTAGGCTGAAAACCTGAAAAGGGTAGACTAAAAAAAATCCAAGTATCACTCAATAATTTTTCTTCAAATTTTATTTAGGTAAAAATTAGGGTGATGAAATAAAAGGTATAATTCTTTTAGTGTCTATCATATGACCCTAGAAACTATCAAACTATGCTAAATAGTTCTAAAGACTTAGGAAAAAGTCAGATCACTCTCATTATTATGATTGTAATTATAACAAATTCATATAATTAAATTCAATCAAATGATTCATTTTCAATGTTTTACTATGATTACAACAAGGATAGGAACAAAATAATATATGTTTGGGAATAAAATAATTTTCATCCATATATTAAAATGAGAAGGAACTTCCACATACTAGATCCTCTCCACTAAGATTAACAAGTGTTCCTTGACATAGGCTTTTATCTGTTGGACTATGGCTTGATCATTATATGTAGTTTTCTGAAACCCAACCAATTATTTAGAAACAAACTCCTCAACCTGATGAAGTTTCTCCTTCTCCACACAACATAATATCTTCCTTGGGACACGACCCTATTCAAGGATTGGTCTCTTCCTTTAAAACATCTAATTATTCTTGAAGGCGCAACATTTGGAGATATTTTTCATCAATGTGATGTTGATTCTCCTCCACCTCATTTTCATGGATAAGATCGTCCTAGGATACAATATCTTCAAGATCTTCAAATTTGTCTACTAGATGAACCTCATCCTACTACATTTTTTTTCTCCTCCCATGCTGAATTATTGACACCCCAATATAGTGGATCGTGCGTTAATAAAACCCACCAAACCAAAAAATGGAAAACATGTTTGGAAGTCAGTGAATTCACAATGGTAGATAATTGAGAGGAATCCTTGATATTATCTTCCAGATATCATACTATAAAAAATGGCATGAGGTGTGAAAGGAATTATGTACCTCTAAGTATGATTCAGAACCGCTTTCAGAGGGAGATATGAATTTTGAGATTAATTAACTCAATGAAGAATTTTTCTATTATCTATCTGAAAAAATATCATCTTAACAATTTACTATCAACTAAATTTGAAATTTGGATTCTCCCTTAAGCCCAAATGTTGATGTTGATGGAACTAGGTAGCATATGGAACCCCTCACTAACATTATGAGGTTTACAGATAGAAAGGGAAGGGAAACAACCCACAAAATTAATAACTCTAACACTTTGGTGGATCAAATGAAAGGATTGATGACTCACTAACACCAATGGTCTCAATGTTCTGAGTAAATATCTCCTAAAAAACATCATCCTGAGTTTCCCTAGAAATCGAGATAGAGGGATCTCAATAATCTCCCATTTTAGGGCCCTCATCTATTGTTCCCTCAAAAATAGGATCATGATAGACTTTGATGCCTTGGTCATGGATCTCCTTGTAAATGTTCTATATAAAAATCTGAACAATTCAATATCTAGTGTAATAAATCAAACATAAGGAGGTCAACCATGTTTGAAAACATAGGAAAGAGAAAACTCACATCCGTCCAATTCCTTGCAAAAGTCCTAGAACTCCCCTAGAGTGGTGTTAATATTAATATTTTTCAAGATATCTTCAAATTACATTAGTTCATTATATAATACCTCACATATCATGGATTCCTCACCAATAAAGGCATCATAGGTTCCTAGATCAAGAATAAAATTGGAACCACAATCGATTATGTCTGCCAATTTGTTAGAAAGATTAGATTATTTAAACATTATAGAGTTAGGACCAGCATCAACACCTTCATAAAAAACTCTAAGATCCCTATCAACCACTTATATAATGGTGAAGGGACCATTGGTGGTTGTTGAAAGTTACTCTAGTGTATTCGATGGATCTGTAATATCACGAGGAATAAAGTTAGTGATTGGTACATGACACCTTATGATGTGAATCTAACATTACTAGGACCCTACTCTCTCTCTACAGTAATGGGAGTAGATGAAACTTTATCTCATTGAAATTATTCTATCAGTGGTATGGATTTACCATCATGAGTCTGTGCCTCATCTAAAATACCCCTCAGCCTAAGAAGGATCAGTACTAGAACCATTAAAGGAGGAGAGTAAATAAAATCCTACAAAAGGAAAACATGATCAAATTGGTACATCAAGTGGATTATAATACTAAATGATAACAGTAAGGCTTATTATGGAGGAAATTCCTTACCAACTTCTTTTCCCTCTTTCATTTCTTCCCCTAAGATGGAATGGGCCCTATGTGGGTCCTCTCAGTTTTGGGTACTAGAGGTGTAAATTGAGAAGTCCCTCCCACCATATCCTCCTCCATCATCCTCTGACCTTAGGATAGATCTAAATTTTTGGACGTTTTACCCTGAATCTGATAGGGCTTCCCATTAGCCCATATTTTTGTGATTTGAGAGCCACCCTTGGTACCACTTCTCCTCCTCCCAATTTCAAGATAAATCCCCTCGAAATAAATGATGTTGGGTGAGAGAGGGGAAGGATAAGGTAAAAGAGAGAGATTCCTCACTAACATCATTGAAATCATCCCATTCATCTATTTCTTCATTAGTCATACCTTCAGTAGAACCTCATTTTATCATATCTTCCACCCACTTTGTTACTATAATCTATCCATTTATGGAATATATTAGCATCACTAGTTCCCAAATATATTTCCGTACCTAAAATAATTGGAATTAGGGTGATTATTAGACGGTTATCAAATATCCTAAACCCATAAGATCTATACGGTGGCTTAGATATATACTAAAACATATATAATATCACGGGTTAAGAATTTCTAGGCTTGGACCTCTAGAGGATACACACAATACAGATTTTCCATAGTTGACTTCAAGGAAGACCTCACATCCATTAAATATGAGGCCCTTTTAGGCATCTCTACTCTAATAAAAGACTAAGAAACTAGATATTGGGTATCCTTGTGGTAATGGTGACTAGAACTCCTCAGATTAGAATATGTGGTCTTTTCAACTCAGTCTTGCTCTGTGTCCCTTTCCCAATATTGTTTTGAAGACTTTGGAGCTTTAGAATCGTCACCCCAATGATAAACCATTCTATCGCGCTTTCCATACCTACCAGTCTTCATGGAATCAACTTGAAGAATGATTTCTATAAATGTACCTTGAGGGTAGGAATAAATCAAATAACTAGTGTATCCATAGCTTAGCCCAATTGATGCACTAGATAGTGGTAGCATGATCAGAAATTGGGACACCTCCAAGGCCATGAGGATCCAAAATTGTTGGGCCACCATTGAATGTTTCTCAAACCAAAAATGTGTGGGGGGAGAGACATTTGGATATTGAATACACATGGAAAAGTGATAAAATCAATATAGAGTATATGCCTCACATATGATATCACTATTAATATGGGTTTCCATTATGCTATCTCTAAATACAATCATGTACAACCTATGGTTTCCATTACATTGTCCATTTTCAATGAATGTACTAGTATTTGGATCACCATATTGGAGAAAGTTAAAATCTCACAATATCTTTAGATTATTTATGGATTTTCTATATTTCAAAGATAAAGGATGGATACCAGAAACAACTTGAATGAATGGGAGAAATCGACCTTCATGAACTTGAACTCTACTCAAAATGACATAAGAGATGAAGTGTGATTCAATCCAACCCCATGAAACTTGAAATGAATCTTAAATTCGATATGGGGCCTTCATAGTGTAAATGCATAGTAAACACCAGTATATTTTTTCTAGAATTAGGTTAGCTAGCCCTATGTGGTTCCCTTATGCTAATTTGGACTCTATGATGAACGTCTCTGACCTCACACCACCATTAGATTCACAGACCTACAGAAGGAAGGTACCAAACCACATTTCAAGAAATACATAGAGGTGGGTATTTGTAGCGACATCATACTTAACATTATAACTCCTTTGGTTATATTGACCATGCTCTAATGTAGGCCATAATATTTTGGGAATTGTTTTATTCTCTAGTGAAGGGAATCTTATTGGGACTAGAAAGTAGGACCTTGTTATTTTTTCTTGAGAAAGGCCTTTATCAATGCTTCAGAATGGACATCGCCCCTTTGGAAAGGGTCTTACTTATTAATCTTCTAGGTCATCTTTAATAGTTTACAAGCCAAAATAGGTTTCCTTTCAGCATCATCCCTGATGGAATTCAATGGGATGAACTCATTGTACATCTCTCCAAGAATGGGTACCCCCAATAACTTATAGATATCCCATAGGATAATCCCAAATTTTCCATGAATCATATGAAAATTATTTTTATGAGGGATCTATCAACTCAATATTTCATAGATGATGTCCAAGTTCTTGTAAACATACATCTACGCCACAAAAATAGCTTGCTAAATACCAATGTTTTGCATCATAGTCCTAAATTCTTCTCAGGTTTGGTGCAAAAAGTATGCCCACATCCATTGGGATTGAATCCCACTATATAATAGAAGTCCAAATCCTCCTTCTATCCTTATGATTAGCCTTTCTTAGAAGCACAGAATATTGAATGATAATAGTGAGGTTTTGATTCATAGGTATGAGGCTTCATATTTAGGGGACACCGACTATGGTGTATGATGCATACATCAGGAACTGTTCCTTTATTAATACATACACCCTTGGAAGATACATTGGAAGTGGGAAAATTATTGAATTCCACAAACTGGGACATTGGAAAAATAACTCTACAACTTTAGGATGAGTGAATCTCTGAAATGTCTGTGATTATACAGAGGCAGATAATCACTTCAAGGGTACTCATGCTGGTACTGATTCAAGTATTTCTCTATGTATGGGAGGGTGGAGTTACACATGTTGTAATAATCCAGAATGATTTTTTTATCATTTATGAAACACTTGAAGCATCTTGTTCTTTATAGTACCTTTGAGTTTCTATTATAAATCATCAGAGAAAACACGATAAGGTCCACTAGCTTCAAGCCCTTAGTTTGGTGTTCTCTATAAAAAAGGGATGAACATTGAAAAAAATTTGTCCTAATATAGGACACCCACTCAAGTGGCCTTGCCCATATCATTTTATCAAGTTTCCTCATATAGCACACTCACCTAAGTGGAATCGTGTTGGAAACTTCATCTTGTGTTCAACATGAATATGGAATTTATGTATAAGGATAATCATGAATGAGAGAACAAGGGAAAAAATGTGAATGACTTGTGTAATGGGAGTAAAATATCAGAAGAGAGTCATAATTATTTAGAAAAGTGACCTAATTTATTGACACCTAGTCACCCGCATGGATGACATGTGCGGTTAACCTTCACATCCAAAATGTGTGGCCTACATACACAAACTACTTGTGTAACTCATTTGATCTATTGAAATTCCTGTTACTCTACCTCAGGATTTGATCCTCTTGTTCCCATTGGATCCAATACTGAGGGGGGGGGGGATTTTTTGACACTATTTTTTCATATGAGGGTGATAAGATTCAAAGGAAAACACCTAAAATAATAAATAATTAAAGGGAACCAAGGAGAATGATGGAACTCATCAAAGTTAACCCACATGCACCCAACATCTGTTCCAAGAGACTCATACAGTCCCGTCTAACATGTCCCAAAAGTAGAAGCCAAACCTTCATGAGGAAACTATGTGATGGACCTATATGGGTTAATTACTTTGCCTAGGGTCCTAAATTGTCCTATAAATAGGGCCATGGGGATCCTCATTTGAGACAATTGGAATATAAGAAGAATTTGTAAATCTATCCTCAACCTATTACTTCACCCATTCCCTCAAAATCATCCATATAGCTCTCCAAAAACTGAGATAATAGGGAATTAAGGGGAATAGTTGGATTAGAGTTCCTCTGGTGTGTGAAACAAAAGATACACGTGCGATGAGACGCTTCACCTAGTCAACAAGTACTAGCACGAAGGTATCCTCCCAAAATTTAGACCTACATGAAACCCTTTTAGAGACACCAGAGGAAACCCTTGAAGCCTAGATTAAGGACTTGCCTAAGTGTTGTTTCCCAAGCTATCCATATTAAATAATTCACCTCTATCTTGCACAAGTCCACCCTACATGAAACATTTGAGGTCTTCTTAGCTTTACCCCATACGAGACCACTTCAGCTTACCTAATTCTACCTTGTTCAAGACCTCTTTACTCTCCCAGGTCCACCTTCTGTGAGACAACTTCAACTCACCCAAGTATCACCCTGCAAAATCCACCCTTTGAACCCTCTTTTATACCACCCATGGTAGGTAATCTCTTCCTTTGGATCCCACGTCTGAGGAAGACCCGGCCAAGACCTCTCCTAAATCATTCAGATACATGTGATCAGAGTATAGGGTACACCGGTATGTCCTCTCGATTATACATTCCTGTGGTAATGGAGGTCCTATATTTATCCCACCTAATAGGTGGGATCCTTAAAAGGTTCTTGATTATACATTACCATAGTTACAAGAATCGAAACCTTGGTGTAAATTCTTGGGACCTCCACATTTTAGATAGTGATGGGATCCAATTTCCTTTCCCTTTGATGAGGGTTAGTGCCTTATCCTCCTCTCATATTTTCTAAAATTATGCTTGGTGATCCCTCCCAGAGAAAGGCCCTAGTATTTCTTGTGGGCCGTATCCACATTGGTGCATAAGTACTAGCCCTGGGGCTTGAAAATAAGAAAGGAAATGGGAACATCAAATCCCTTTCTTCCTCTTATACCCCTGGCCTCGTACATCAGTGGAGAAAGAAAATTGTGGATTGTAGATCTTCCAATTCCTCTTATTTCTCACATAGTGGATGAATCACATGGGATTAGAGGTTAGTGATGATCATGACATACACATGATCAAATAAATGTTATGCTAGAGAATCTTTTTTCGTATTTTCCTCCCACCTTCCTTTAGAGGGCCTCCATGGGTGTTGGTCCTCAAATCCATGTATCCATATAAAAAGGACATATTCCATATGAGAAAACCCTTCAGAGGGTCACCGTATGTGTTTGTACTAAAATCCATGTATCCATATCAAAGGTTCATGTCACCTACAATAAAAACCTCCATAGGGCCTCCATAGATGTAGGGCCCAATCATCTGAACTATGTGGGCTTTGATTCCTATCGAAAATGAATATGTAGAAAGCCTCCCTGTGGTTTAAACCCAACACGACAAACTCAACCTAATCTTCTCTGGTCCACATTACCAATGGGTTCATATCCATCATATGAGGGTATATCCTTTCTCATTCCCTTGGTTTAATTTTACATTATTCCCTCACTAATCCTTGATTATCAATCATTCATCTAGATGTCCTCACAACATGATGTTAAACTATATGGTTTGGTCCTTATCGCATGACCATAAAAGTTTTTATGTGGATCATTAATTATAATAGAACTACATGGGTTATGATTCATTTATCAAGGATATATAGGAATCCCATATCATGGGTCCTATACCGATATCAAAACATATCCTATATTCCAAGATGATGATAAATTCCAGAGCACCCCACTACTTAAATTAAAACTATCATCACAATAATAAAGGCCATATTAATCTATAATATTTTTACAAAAGGGTACCATCGATGGAGAAACTTGGATTAATATAGATATCTCCATTGATGAGGAACCTCATATACATGCAGATGATTATAAATCCAATACGTACTGATAATTGATTGTTAACCTGAGTGTGACACTTGTTATGTTTGAGATTTAATAAAGGATTCATGAGAATGTATTAAATATATAAGAGAGTATTGGAGTTGGAAATATTTCCCCCTAAAAGGGTATGATGTATAACAACCCAGTCTTAACATACATATACATTACATCATTTTTAATGAATATTTCAAAAATTACACAAACATATGCCCAAAGACCATATTAGTTTAGTGCCTTTGGAAAATTGGAACACATTATTCTAATTTGGTGAAATACATTCAACATCTAATATAAATATATTCCAATTTAGTATTCCTACCTAACACCTTTATTTATATTCTAGGGAAAATAAACATATGAAAATGGTGATCTCAGATGCTCAGTAAGTGTAAAAAAGGAAGATATCAAGAAAAACATGAGCATAAGAATGTAAAAACATGAACATAACTTTTAAAAATATTAACTTTTATAACATATATAATAATATTGAGTCATGAAATAAATAATATAAGTTCATAATACATGAATCATAAAAAAAATGAAAGAATATAATTTAAGGTAGTAAAACACAAGACATGAAACCGTGGCATACACATAAGCATATAAAATCATTTATTTAGTTGTCAAGGATATATTAATAGACTACCATAGTGTAATGGTTTCACTCCACAAACCATTGTAGTAGATAAATTCATTTACTAAACTAGGTTCACTCCTCATTCCATCCATGTACTACTGAATTGATTTTACTCCCATTCTAGTCTTGTATTACTAAACTGAGTTGAATTCCCATTCTATTCTTGTTTATCTCATGAGATATAAATCATTATCCAATAAATTTTAGGTAGATATCAGTACCACCCTTCACATAATTAAAACTATACACATGTTTTCAAAAAAGAACATAAATCATATCAGAACCTACAAAAATAAATGAGTTTCATAAACACTTCATCATAACACAAATCATGGAAAAGAAACAGGTTTCAAAAATATTATTTTATCATAAACCTAAACCATTCATAGAAAGAATAAGAATGGTATACTTTGGTAATATCCCTGGTAAATCATAAGTAACATCAAATAATGTTATCTTAAATGGAAAATGATTTTTAAAGATCATTTGAAATAAATCTTGAGGAAAATATACTTTCTGCTTAAAAAAATAGTTTAAATCATAAAAAATTTCTAAAAACCTTTTCATTGAAAATGATATTGAAAAATTATAAAGGAATCTTTGAAAACCAATTTAAACACCTTAGAAATCCTTTTTCTTGAAAATGCATAAAATATCATTTGAAATAATTTTAAAACATTTTTAGAAAACATTGTTTTGAAGGAAAACAGATTTCTAAATGAATAGAGAATAAAATTACATGATACTTATAATATCATGAAAATAAATTGATTAATGATAAAATATTTCAAATTATATTATATATATATCTTAAAATAATACAGGGGCATAACATAACATGTGTCAGAAAGAAGGAAAATTGAGACAAAACTCCCTCACGGATATGGTAACTTTTGAATCGTAAACCCCATAAAAGAGAGATTATAAAATAGATATATAAATAACAATAAATTTAAGGACAAGGATCATATAATACATACATGTTCAGTATATACACCATTCAAAATAAATGATCAGTGAATACGACATAAGTCTTGTAGAAATAAAAGTTAGACTAGAAATCTACTTACCTTAAGACTTTAATTCCTTCATATAAGTTCAAACATCATATATAATAAATATAAAAAAGAAACATATTCATATATATAATACCATATATGATTTAAGTTTTACTTCATATCACTCTCATATTAAAAATTACATGTTTAAGTTATGTTTTAGGTAATAACCACTTTTTTCGTACTTGTTTTGACTTGTTACCCTTGGCCCTATTACATAGATCATTATTTAATAATATCTAGAATTATATTAATGATTTTAATATAATATATACATATATTAATTATATTTTTACTCATGGTGATTCATAAAAGTTAGAGATAGAAAATAAAATACACTGTTCATGGAGACGGTAGACCATAGTACACATGAACATTGTATTAATTTACTTATCATATTAAAATAAAGAAAATTATACAATATATTTTCATAAAATAATAATTTTTATGTTATATATATAATATATATTCATAAAATTCATCATTATTTCCATCCATGTGAAATTCATATGAAAAATAAATCACATCACATCATAGAGATGGTAAGCCATACGTACGCACAAGCGACATTATCATTTCCCAAAAGATTAGATGGTAAAAAGGTTGATATGATAATATCATTAAATAAGTATAATTATGTCATAAATTTCATATATAAACATAAAAAAATCATAATTCCCACTCATAAAATATTGGGATGGAAAATAAATTGTATCGCTACGTGGAGACGGTAAGCCGTATGTACGCATGAATGATACTTTCATTTCTTGTTTGATGGGAAAGGGGATCTATAGGGGTGTTTTAATAATCATAATAACATTTAAAAATATTTAGGATGATTAATTTATCATTTTATGATATATATATATATATATATATATAATATTTATAGGAGTTATAGAAGAGTATTAAAAAAGAGTGACCAGTTAGGGCGATTACCACTTCTTCGAAAGGACTCCTTTTGACCTCCACTAAAAGACTATACAGTTAGTCTTTTGGGAAGAAAATAACCTATATATTATGTCTAGATAAGTGGATAAGAGAATTTGGTAGATTTTGGTCGATATATAAGGCTAAATTTGATGTTTAGAATTGATGGAGGAGGTTCCCTTTTATTATTGAGGTGAGGGGCACTTTTGGAATTTTCTCAAAATATTAATTTATAAAAAATAAAACCTTAGTAAAAATACCTAAAAAATTCAATGTATTCAAATATAAGATGATATAAGGTTGTAATATCATCAACCAATATATTTTAGACATGTTTTGGTATTATTTTAAGCCTTATCATTTTGATTAACCCTTAGTTAACTTATTTTAGTTTTAACTAAGGTAACAACTTTTTCAATATTAAAAGGTTGTAAATTTTAGTTATATGATGAAAATTAAGTAAGAAATAAAAAATTTATAATATTTTAGACCATATTATATATATTTTTTATTTTTAAATATTTTTTATGATTTTTATAAAATTTAATAAAATATTATTTGGATAAAATATTATTAGTGTCAATTTTGTCACCATTTATTACATGGAATTTTAAAAATTTCACAATAGTAAGTTAATATAAAAAAAATATTTTATTATATTCCTAATATATCAAGTGAATCTATAAAATTATTTTATCACTATAATTATCTCAAAATATATTTATTTTAATATTTTTATTAACATTAATTCAATATTCCATTAATAAAATAATTACTAAATCAGTGTTGTGTAAATATTTAATATACTTATCTATAAACTAAAAATTAAAAATAAAATACCATGATGAATATAAATATTCTATATATAAGAATAATATTTATAATATAAGATATATTTTTTGTAAAACTATATAAAAAATGATATATTATTCAAAACATGAATGTGACATCTTTAAATCTTTGTTAAAGAAAATATTACAAATAAAATAATTTCATCTATGTGGCCAAAAAATTAAAAAATAAATTTATATAATAAAAAAATATTTGTTAATTTAATAATGTATATTTATATTCATTCATAACATAAATTTTCCCCCATGTGGACACATAAGGGATATTAAAGGCAAAGAAAGTGACATTTTTTTTGAATTTATTTTATTTAAATATTATATAAATCATTTTGATAGACTAGTGTCAATTAAACAACTTATTTTTAATCCTTATGTGTTAATGTTCAGAGTTTATTTATCCAGTAAAATTTTGGCATGCGTTAGAGTTATTTTATAGTCTTTATCATTTTATTTTTAACATAAATTACCCAATTTACCCTTTATCGTGGTAACAAAATTTACAATGGTTATTATTCATATTACCCAAAAACAAAAGGGACCTATTTATTAAATTTGGAACTTATGAATAAAAATATATAATCCTTTTTTCAAAATTCAAAACAAAAAAGTTTCAGAATTTAATTTAATAGAATGCGGGTAAAATCCTATGAAAAATAGTTTTTTATGAAAATTTTTCTTTTAAAACAAAAATATTTTTATAATAAATTCATGTATAAAATACTTTTCAAAAACCATAATTGGATTATTTTAAATTAAAATTAAATAATAAAAATTTAAAACTAATCTAAAATAGTATTTGACCTTGTAAACAGTTTAAAAGAGAATACATTTTTCAATAAAAATTATTATTTTCACTAATCATCAAAAGATGAAACTTTTCAGAAAAACCCCAAAAATGAAACCAAAGTAAATTTTGATATTCCTATATAAAATAATAATTTTATTGTTTTTCAAATAGAATTTATAAAAGTGTCGAAAACTATATTTTTAACAAGTGTTCCATCAAAATGTGGAAAAACTTCTTTTTTAGAAAACTACTTATTTTATGCATAAAATTGGATTTGTTCTTTTATAATGTCTAGAAAACACATATGAAGAATTTTAAAAATTATATTTATTATAATAAAAAATAATAATTTATTTATTGGAATAAAACACAGTTGTGTACATTTAAATAGTTAGAAAAACATTTCCTTTTCTATTTAAAATAAGGTTATACATTTATTATTAATTAATTGGTCAATGAATTATATATACACATGTAAACCATAATTTCATAATTCAGTTAATCCTTCTCATACCTACCATCATAATGACTAGGTTATAATTTTCTTTTTTAAATAATTTTTATAATAAAAATTTGTTTCATAGATACTTAGTGTTGCATGTAAAGCATGTTAAGACAGTATTGTGTGTAACAAGAGACATTAAATAAATTAAATTATTTTAAAATATATATATATTCTAAAAATATTGGGGTGTTATATTCTACCACCCTTAAAATGAATTTATCCCTCAAAATTCGTATGGGTTATCCAAGGTTTAATACTTTAAAGTTTCGTTCATAGAGACCCACATCATAAAAACGAATACTAAAAATTCATTTTAAAAATTAAACTTAGAAAGATAAATATTACCCAATGTAACTCATAAATAGGTTTTCATATAGGAGAAAATAGGTGTAAAGTGAAAGCATGGACATGGAAGAAAAGTGTAAATAAGTAAAATGATTGATAAAGATCACTAATCAAAAGAAAGTGGGTGATCTAGAGAAAGTTAAAAATCACAAAAACATAAACTAAGTAAGCAAGAAAGAGTTCGTTGATATCATAAATAATGATAATAATATGAATTTTTTTTTTAAGACCTTTTTCATAATGAATAATTTTCACTAGGGGATATACTTACTTGATTTCAGGACAACTTCACCTTTTTTTGTGCCTTGATCAATTTCCAATTCATCTCTTATTCCAAGAAATGAAGTTTAATTTTTAATTATCGAAGAATCTAAAGATCATGAGATCTATAAATAGAATTATAGGCATTCCATCTATCTTTATCACAATAAAAAGGTTAGAACAATTTATCAAATATGCATAAATCCACCTCTAGTAAGATAATACTTTAATCTCAAAAAATTCATTCTAAGTTTAACTTAACTTTCCATAAATGGGTAACCTTATAATCTTTCTAAAAGATTTTTTTTAATATTTAGAAAGAAGTTCACTAAATCAGATTTACATTTACCCCCCATATATCATAAGTCAGCTCTTGGTTTTCACATTTAAAGCATGTGAATACCTTCATCATGTATTATCTTGAAACATGGTAATAACTTGAATTACCATAAATCCTTATTGAAATCATGCATGTTTCCTTAATCCAAATGTTATTTCATATATTCATTAAGTCCAAAAAGTTGTAAACTTCATCCATGATAGAATAACCCACTTGTCAACAAATCCTTCATTAGTTACAAGATAACCAGTATCGTCCAATTTAGTTATTCAAATCCAACATATCTTAATCCAAACATCATTATATTAACATAAAGAACATATTAAGGGTTATATTTAACTTAATCATGTGTTTCCTATGAACATCATCTTTCCATTAAATCACTTTTCTAGTTCATTATAACCATTTAACATATTCCTGTAAATTCGTAGCAAAAAACATAATCTAAAAAATCCTTATATAATTCACCATTCATATATTCTGAATCCACATACATGAACGTTTCATTTATTCTACTTAATCCTTAAGCTATTAACATGGATACCTTATCATATTACTTAATAACTTTTTCCTTTTACATTTCATTGGTAGCCACATCATCATCAATAATATAACCATTACTTGTACCGCCTTGATGATTCCTTTAAGGATATTTTCTCTTAGGACATCATTTTTCATAAATCTAATTCATTCCACACACATAAAATACTCAGCTGTTGATAATACCTTAGGGAGGACAATTTTTCTATCCATTTCATCAACTATAATTTTCATTTTCTATCCCCACCCACCTTCACCAAGATGATGGAAGGGAAAAAAAACTGCCCCAACCTTCATTCTTCATGTTGAAGGAGATATAATGACCCCATGAGTGGAAACTAGCACCAAGGGTATAGAATCACACGTAAAATAGAAGGAATTACCCTTTTTATAGAACAAGATCATAAGATAAGATGTTATATCCCAAACATCTCTAAAAGTTGAAAGTAAAAGTAACTCCAAAATCCATTCACTTATGCATGTCCAAAATAAACTGATACAAATTACAAGAAAAAATCCAAAGGAAAGTACCAAAAGAAAGAAAAAGAAGAAATGTCCTGAGGCCCGAGATAGTAAGGTCTCGTACGTTCCTCGAAGTCCTCCTGGAAACCTAAAAGCAAATTTATATATGTAGGGTGAGTATACATGTATAATCAGTAGGGAAACCAAAAGATCTCGTGCACAAGTCGGGAGGCATTCTACTGCCTCGTGAGAAAAGAGGTAACCAAAACACCAAGCAAGGAAACTGTCCACCCGGCCTCACCAAGGCACAAATTCCAAATAACACAATTCAAGTAAAGTAATAGTAATGGAACATCGATATTTGGGTACCCCACACTACTTTACCACTAGTTATTTAGGACATCCTACGTGTCAAACCTCCCCCACAGGTTCCACTGCCGCCCCAAAAACAACCTTATAGGCCACCACAACCACACATAACCATGCCCACAAACACCTGGGCAAAAAAACCACATGTAACCACACTTACAAACACTTGGGCCACAAAAACCACCACCATGCCTGAAGAAACTTGAGCCTTATCCCTAAGACACTTGGGAAACAACCTACCCGCACACACCTGGGCCAACCATCGCAACACACCCTACCCGAAGGGTCTTGGGACATACTGAACCTTAGTCTATCACATCCTACCCAAAGAGTCTTGGGATACCTAGGAGAAGAAGAATAAAGAATATAATAACCATCCACTCATAAGAATGTTGAAAAAAACCCTCCCCCATGAGATGGGTGTGTTCGACACAAAGTGATCAACATGGGTGGGGTGAGTATAAGAAACAAAAGAACTAAAATATTATACATATAGATAATCAATAACTAATCCCATACTAAGGTTCCTAAAGCATACAACCAACCCTTACACAACCACTCTTGCTGCTATTCCTACATGAACAAAAAAATACACCATAGTCACAACCAGAACACAATCTATTCCTGGAGAATAATTCACCCACTATACCCTTTTTGTTTTTTTTCAAGTGATTTTATTTGAAACATTCCTCCACTACTGGGAAACTAACATGCATAACCACAATAAAAAATAAAAATTGAAGGAAAAAAGTCTAATCAGGATTTTAAGCATTCACACCCGGTTTTCTTGCAAAGTCACAACAACAAAAGGGATCCGTGAGATCCCTCGAAGTAGTGGAACCAAACCAAGCCCCAAAATACATGCCCACATGACCTTAGATTAACAGGACAACAACTTCTCAACCCGAGGTTCCATTCTCTCCTATGTCATCCCAAAAGGCATCAAACAAATCAACCATACATATCCCCAGGACAGAGCAAGAAATTTTCAAGTTTAGCCAACACTATTCACTAAGTACCTTCTTTCTGTTTGTTTAACTGGGGTGACCAAATAGAAGATATTATTCATCAGGAATCCATTTAATCAATGAATTTTATGTTATTAACCAGTTTCTATATTACATCCATTAAATCATAATGTTATCCAGAAAAACAGAGCTTCATTGTAGTGCAAGAAAGGACCACCAATGGACACAATTTTAAGTGGACATGGTCCATGCAATTAACAACATAAAACAAAGGTAAAACACAATAAAATCAACATCATCATTCCCATCCCTTAACTATTTATGGTTCCATTCATTAACTTTGTTAAATTTGGTTTCATATACGTCCAGAGGGAACACCATCATACCAACCCCATATGATGCAAAAGTAAGAGAGACAAAGGAAAAACCCATACCTGGATGATCAAAGATTGAAGTTTTCTCCTCACGCCAAGAACCAAGGATTAAATACTTGTACAGTAAGAACTTTGAGGAATCCAAGGCTGAGAAAGAAGGGATCCAACATGGGTGCACGATTCTTCTCAGAAGGATGTCTCCAGGCGCACTGAGAGAAACTGAAAGGCAAAAGGAAGAGAGGATCTCAACTTAAGAAGATGCCAGATCCTAAAATCAGGGAGATGATTTCAAAGTAAATAAAAGTTAGATAGTGGATTGACCATGTGGTTGGGTGGTTTCATACATTGGTATTAATTGAGATTTAATAATTCTCCTCAGAGATGGTGGAGGTAAAAACTATGAGTTAATATATCCACTTTAAATGGAGAAAAATGCGTAACAAGGGTGAAACTATAAAACACGATAGGGGGTGTGAAACTAAGGAAAAATGACACACATTTTGGTAAATCAAGGGTATCCCAACTATTGGGGGTTTAAAAAATCATTTACGGTCCTTAAAAAGTATTGAAAAAGGGGTATTAAAACACTTTTACATCAAAAGATATGTTACTAGAGAGAAACTGGAATGCCCTAAAAAAATGGGAATAAATCACTATTAGGTGAGTCACCATTGCCCTGGAACCATCACCCTAGCACCGTCTCCCTATAAATGATGACAATTGGTGTTACAGATGACCCATTGGTTCCACCGATAACTATCGGTGCCATCGACGCCCCTTGGTGCCGCCGATGCCCATCGGTGCCACCGACGCCCATCGCTGCCACTGACGCCCATCAGTGCCACCGAATCCCATCGGTGGTGCTAACTCCCATTAGTGCCATCAACATCCATCAGTGCCAACGACACCCATAGGTGCCATCTATGCTGATCGGTGCCACTGACGCCCATCGGTGCCACCAATGCTGATCGGTGCCACCATTCGTTTAACTTGAAATTTGGAAAACAACTTAATGGGTCACCGATGGTCCCCAGGATACCCCAAACACCATAATTTATAAAAGTGATGGAATAAGATGTTTTGTTACAGTACATCATATACCTCTCAAACTATTCTCACCCTGAAGAATTTAAGAGTAAACCCGAAGAAAAGAGAGGGGCCCGAACAACCACCTCATAGCATACCTGTCAGGTAAAAACCACCCTAGATTTGTTCGAAAGACTAAAAAAACTCAATGTCAAGAAATAACTCTTTCTAATCTATCTTCTGATCATATATGGATACACTATCATTATTATCCCCCAAGTAACGACACAAACATATAAAGGTCACACAGTCCAAACTCATGGATTAGGGAGTCTCTTTTCCCACGTCAAGATACTATTCACTTTAGGTGGAACTGACTCACCTGAATGGGTTTAATCGCATCTACCTTAATGCATATTGATTAGGGATTAGGTCCCCCTACCCATAGTCAGGAATTTTCACACAAATTCATAGAATAAGGAAAATAACCCGTCTCATAGTTAACATGGTCAAGCATTACATCACATCCAAGTACAAAAGAAAAACAAAATAAAAAATAAAAACAACTCTAGGTAATGGTCACACATATGTGCCTCCTATTCTTAGGTATTCTCCTTGAGGCCACCATGCCTCCATAACACACAAACCAAGGGAATGGTTTGTCCACGAAGAACCTTCTTCTGGCGGTCCTTGATCCACCTTTAATCAGCATATGAATTCTGCCGGTCCTGATCCACCTTTATCCTCTCACGCACAAGATGAACCTTCTTCGTCGTGCCCTTCACTACCTCCAGGACAAGAATGTCTGCCTTTCCAACCTATGTATTACACATGGGTGAATGACATGGTCTCCCATAGAAGGCTTCAAATGGTGCAATGCCAATGTTAGAGTGATAGATATTTTTTAGGTAAAATCTACCAAAGTAAAGTGTTGTACCCACAATCCTCCGAAGTCCAGAACACATGTCCGCAACATATCCTCTAACGTCTAGATGGTCCTCTCTATCTTACCATCCATCTGAGGTTGGAAAGTGGTGCTAAGTCATAACTGGGTCCCAAAATAATGTTGTAATCCCCTCCATAATCATGAAGTAAATCATGTATCTCAATCCAAAAATGATGGTTCTGGGAACTCCGTGAAGCCACACAACTCCACCCCAGTACTTATGTGCCAAGGCATCCACTATGCTCAACTCCTTAATCTCTGAGAAGTGGGCCGATTTCATTAACTGATCCACCACTACCAAGATGGAATCACAACCTCCATCATCTATTGGTAGTCATGTGAAGAAATCTATCGATACATCCTCCCACTTTTAATCGGGAGATTATAAGGGCTACCACAGACCACCTGAAACACAATGCTCATCCTTCACCTCCTGACATAGTAGACACCTTGTCAAAAAATCCACCACTACCTGTTTCACTCCATGCCACCAAAAATATTCCCTCAGGCTTTGGTACATCTTGTAAACTCCTGTGTGTACCACTAGGGGTGAGTTATGGAACTCCCAGAGAACTCCCTCACACATTGCCACCGGGAAAAATAACTTTCCATAAAACAAAATTCGATTCTAACCATCTTCCAACCATCCTTCTAGAGCATCACCCTTTCTAACAGGATCATGCATCACTTAATCCTCCAAGTTTACCCATTGGGACTCCTCCACTTACTGTACCAACTAAGAATGAACTGTCATCTAAAATAGACAACCTCTACCATCCTCTACCCATGCATCTAGGTGCAAGGCAACCAACTCCTCTATTACTTTCCAAGCATATGCTGACTTCTGAACCACATCCTTCTGTGGCTTCCAGCTCAAGGAATCGGCCACCACATTACCCTTTCCTAAGGTTTAAGAGATCTCAAAGTCATAGTTATGAAGAAACTCTATCCACCTCCGCTTTCACAAGTTCAGGTCTCACTAGGAGAAGATATACCTCAAGAATTTGTAATCTGTGTAGACCACGAAGCATTCCCCAATTAGGTAATACCACCATAACTTTGGTGTGAACACAACTGCTGCAAGCTCCAGGTCATGGGGGTATAGTTACATTCGTGAGGATGTAACTTCCTAGACCCATAAGAGATCACTACCCACTGCTGCATCAGAACACACCCCAATCTTAGACCGGAGGCATCACAGAACACTTCAAACGTTACCCATTATTCTAAAAACCTCAGCACTAACCAAACTTTTTTTCATATAGCTAAAAGCTACCTAAAACTTATCACTCCACATAAAGGCCTGGTCCTTTCTATTCAAAGCTATCAAAGGAGCTGCAACTCAAGAGAATTTGGGTGTGAACTTTTGGTAGTAACCTGCCAGCCCCTGGAAACTATGAACCTCTACCACATTCTTGGGTGATTAAAAAAAACCGCTTTAACCTTCGATAGGTCCACTATTATTCCTTGCTAGGACATCACATGTATAAGGAAGTGCACCTCTAGTGTCCATAAATTTTACTTGGACAACTTCTCATAGAGCTGGTGGTGTCAGAAGAATTCCAAAACTATCCTTAAATTCTCAACGTGATCCTCCAATTATATTGAGTAGATCAGGATGTCGTCGATGAACATGACTATGAACAAGTCCATATACTCGTGGAAAATAGAGTTCAAGAGCCCATGAACACAGTTGGTGCATTCTTAATGCCGAATAGCATGACCATGAACTCAAAGTGTCCATACCTTCATCTGAAAGCAGTCTTCGGGATGTCACCCTCCTTCACCATCAACTGGTGATATCCTGATCACATGTTGATATTAGATAACCAATCTACTCCCTTCAACTGGTCAAAAATGTCATTGATACTTGGGAGAGGGTGATAGTTATTGACCATCACCTGATTCAGCCTTTAGTAGTCTATGAACAACCTGATACCACCGTCTTACTTCTTCGCGAACAAGAATGGAGCACCCCGTGGTGACATGCTTGGTTGGATAAAACCCTTCTTCATCAGTTCATCATCCTGAATACTCAACTCCTACAACTCAGAAGGCTCCATGTGATAGGGATCCATCGAAATCGAGTGGGCACCTAGTTTAGGTCTATCCTGAATTCAATATCACGTTGAGGGGGTAGGGTCACAACCTCTTTAGGGAAGATGTACAGGAACTCACTGAAAATCCCAGGAACTCCCAAAATCTCTGAGTCTATTGATTCCACTGAAAACTCGGATAGCATGGAAGGAAGAGGCTCCACATGTCGGCTTCCCTCCTAGAAACTCCGCTGGCCAACAAAATCTACATGCTGGCCGCCCATATCTGAGAACACAACCCTTCTCTGAAAGTAGTCAATAATAGCGTGCATGTAAAATAGATAGTATACACCCAGGATGACATAATATGGATGCATTCACAACAGAAATAGGTAGACACTAGACTGATGCAACCCTAACATTAGTCTGCATCCTCAACAAAAATCAATTAGGTTGGCCCGATCTCTAATTGGAGTACTCATCACTAGGGGTGTGGAGAGTCTCTCTATGTCTAGGACCAATTAATTGGATAGACTGGGTGTAAAAAAGAAATGAGAATATTCTTAATCAAACAAGTCACAAGAAATAGTGATAAATAAACTGATCGTACCTCGAATAACCTCCGACCCTACTGAAACTGCTGCTTTTGTGGTGCACAACTACCCAGGCCCAACTCCTCTACCTCTCGGCTGTTGACCGACACCCTGGACACACCCTAGTAAAGGTCCCTAAAGAGCATCCTAAGATCACCCTCCTTCTGAAATGTCTACTCTTAGAGGATAGGGAGCTTGCTTCCCCTGCTGCTACTGCTGAAAAAGTTTGGCTAGAAACTACTGCTATTGAGGTGGGCATTGAACTTGCCCACCTCCAATGTACTTCACTTGGTACAGACACTAATTATAAATATTCCCATGACTACCATAGATAAATAACCTCAGTCCTAGGCTTGCGGAGAAAGAGAAAATATTGGGAGATCGAAACTGGAACTACTGGGGCTTGCTCCCCACTGGTCGAATTTTGGAAGTACTTGATGCTGGAGGCCTGCTGCTAACGAACTTCCCCTTCAACGAGCTCAACTGGCTCCCCTCATGTGGCACACCTCCTAGTGTGTGCATCCTCCCCACCACTTCATCATTTTTCTAAACCTACAAGTACGTCAATAGAGTGAAGGGAGTAACAACGTACTGCAGGGAAGGTCGGAGTGCCTCCTCTAAGCGCCTTGCCCACAATTCCTCATCTAGTAAGACGTCTGGAGAGAAATGAAGGAGATCCTTAAACTTGATCCCAAACTACCTCACCATCATACTCCCTTGATGAAGGGAGATCATCTCTTGTCTCTTTTCATCCTTCCTCATAGAAGAAAGGAATTACGCTCAGAACACCTTCTCGAAGTCAGTCCACAAAACCTTAGCTTCCCTCTTCTCCCCAAGATAGAGCGTACACCACTAACTCGCCATTCCTAGCATCTGTCTTACAACCAGAGGAACCCAGTACTCTTCCGGAGCCCAGATCAAGTTGAATGATATCACCAGCTCCTTGTTCTAGCTCTCTGTCTCCATGTACGAGAAGCTTCCCTTATACTTCCTGAGGGTCTTCCACTGAAAGGCACGATACATCTTCAGCCACTGGTAATTCTTTTCCTATCAATCAACCCTCTGCTAATCATCCATTTTAGCCTACTAGGCCTTGATCACGCTCACTACTCATGGATGTCGTCCGAGTGCCATAGCTATATGGTAAACAAGGAATGACTAATATTGAGTAGTGTAAAAGACTTCTCTTAAATTTTTTCGTGAAACTTTTATTTATTTTAAGTTCCCAAAACACCCATAACACACAAGAAAACAAGTCATTATGATGCATGTACCTTTAATAGGGTCTCTACCCCACAATAAGTGTAGCCTCACTTGGTCGTTCGGTAGTTCAGAGTCCTTTCATCAGATCATGTGATGCCCTAAAATCCCGCGTCTTAGCCAGTCTTCCCTTGCCTATTCCATGCACCAAGATTTACTAACACTATTTCCCTACCATACCATGCAATTCTCACCATGACTAACCCCAAACTCCATCCTATATCTCAACAACCTCCCTTTGATACTATTCTATGATGCCCCACCTTCACCAAGATGAGGGAAGGGACAAAAAACTGCTAGAACCTTCCTTCTTCAAGGTGAAGGAGAGATAATGATCCCCCGAATCCTGCCTTCAATAGGCCTTGGAGTGGAGACTAGCACCAAGGTTATATAATCTCATGTGATATGGAAGGCATTACCCTTTTTATAAAACAAGATCAAAAGATAAGATGGTAAATCCCAAAAAACACCAAAATCTGAAAGTAAAAGTAAATCCAAAATCCATTCCCATATGCATGTCCAAAATAATCCGATACAAAGTACAAGAAAAAATCCAAAGGAAAGTAAAAAAAGAAAGAAAAAGCACCAACAAAAACCCCCAAAGCCCAAGCTAGTAAGGTCCCACATGGTCCTCTAAGTCCTCCTAGAAACCTAAAAGGAGTTTTATATATGTAGGGTGAGTATACATGTATACTAAATAGGGAAACCAAAAGCTCTTGTGTACAAGTGAGGAGGAATTTTAATGCCCCATGAGAAAAGAGGAAACCAAATCACCTAGCAAGGAAACTGTCCACCTGGCCTCACCAAGTCACACTCTCCAAATAATGAAAGTCAAGTAAATTAATAGTAATGTCAAATTGATATTTGGATACCCATCGCTACTTTCCCACTGGTTATTTAGGACATCCTATGTGTCAGACCTCCCACAAAGGTTCCACTGTAGTCCCACTACTGACGCAACACCAACCTTATGAGACACCACCACGCATCCCACCCACAGACACTTGGGTCATCAAAACCACACATAAACATGCCCTCAAACACCTGGGGCACAACAACCACACTTAACCGCAATTACAAACACCTGGGCCACAACAACCACCCCATGTCTAAAGACACATGGGCCTCATCCTAAAGAGACTTGGGAAACAACTTGCCTGCACACACCTTAGCCAACCACTATAACACACCCTGCCCGAAGATTTTTGGGATATACTGAACCTTAGGCCATCACAGCCTGATCTAAGAGTCTTATACTACCTAGGAGTGGGAGCATAAAGGATCTATTAACCAACCACTCATAAGAATGTTGGGAAAACACCCTCCCCCATGAGATGGGGTGTTTGGAACAAATTTATCAACATGGGTGGGGTGAATATAAGAAACAAAAGAACTAAAATATTATATATATAGGTAACCAAGAACTCATACCATCCTAAGGGTCTTAAAGTAGAAAACCAGTCCATACAAAACTGCTCTTGCTGCTATCCCTACATGCACAAAAAAATACACCATATTGACAACCAGAACACAATCTATTCCTGGAGAACAATTACTCATTATACCCGTTTTAAAATTTTTTAAAGTGATTTTATTTGAAAAATTCCTCCACTACCAGGAAACTAACAGAAATAACCAGAAGCTAAAACAACAACTGAAGGAAAAATGTCCAAGCATGATTTTGAGCATTCACACCCGGTTCTCTTGCAAAGTCACAACAAAAAAATGGATCTGTGAGATCCCTCAATGTAATGGAACCAAACTAAGCCCTAACATACATTCCCCACATGGCCTCAGATTCATAGGTTAATAAATTCTCATCCAGAGGTTCCATTCTCCCCTACGTCACCCCACAAGGCATCAAACAGAGAAACCATACATATCACTAGGATAGAGAAAGAAGTTTTCAAGTATATCCAACACCATTCATTAAGTACATTATTTCTGTTTGGTTAACTAGGGTGATCACACATAGAATATTATTCATCGGGAATCCATTTAATCAACCAAGTTTATGTGATTAACCATTTTCCATATTACAGCCGTTGAATCACAAGGTTATCCAGAAAAACAGAGCTTCATTAGTGAGCAAGAAAGGACCAATAATAACCATGATTTTTTGTGGACATGGATCTATGTAATTCACAACATAAAATAAAGGTAAAACACAACAAAATCAATATAATCATTCCCATACCTTAATTATTTAAAGGTCCATTCATTATATTTGTTAAATTTGGTTTCATCTAAGTCCTATGGGATCACCATCATACTGACCCCTCATGATGCAAAAATAAGAGAGACACAGGATAAAACCCTACCTAGATGATTAAAAATCAATGTTTTATCCTCACACCAAGAACTGGGGATGTGGGACTTTCATAGGATGTACTCTGAGAATTACAAGGCTAAGTGGGAAGGGCTCCGGCATGGGCACATGATTAGTCTCAGAAGTAAGACTCCAGGAGCACTGAGAGAAACCGAAACGAAAAATTTATAGAAGATATTGACTTAAGAAGAGGCCAGATCCTAAAATCAAAGAGACAACTTAGAATTACTTAAATGTTGGATCATGAATAATCCACACGGGTGGGCTGTTTCACATGTTAAGATTAATTGAGATTTAATAATTCTCCTCAGAAATGGTGGAGGTAACGGCTGTGATTTAATAGATACCCATTAAGTGGAGAAAAATGCATAACAGGGGAGAAACTGTAAAACATGACTGGGGGTGTGACACTGAAGAAAAAGGCCACACATTTTGGAAACTCAAGGGTGGACCAACTCTTGTGGGTTTAAAACATATTTTATGGGCCTTAAAAAGGATTTGAAAGTGGTATTAAAACACTTTTACATCAAAAGATACATTAATGGAGTGAAACTGGAAATTCCTAGAAAAAATGGGAATGAATCACCATTAGGTATGTCACTGTCACCCTGGAACCGTCCCCCTGACACCGTCACCCTGGCACCATCGCCCAAGAACCGTTTCCATGGCATTGATGCCGATTGGTGCTACGGGTGACCCATCACTTCAAACGATAACCATAGGTTCCACTAACACCTGTCGGTGCCAAAGATGCCCATCTGTGCCACCAACACCCATCAGTGCCACCGACACTGATCGGTGCCAACGACGCCCATCGGTGCCACCGAAGCTGATCGGTGCCACCGACGCCCATCGGTGCCACCAACGATGATCGGTGCCACCGTTTGTTCAACCTTAAATATGGAAATCTCCTTATTGAGTCACTGATAGTCCCCAGGATACCCCAAACAATATAATTTTGAAAAGTAATGGACTAGGAGGGTCTGGACCATTACATTTTCCCTTTGAAATTAATTTATTTATGTCCTTATTTTTCACATCCAAAACATCTTCTTGTTCCATTGAGACATTCACTGAGGTGTTTCATCCCACATTCTCAAAATGTAGGAAGGCAAATCTTCTTTCATCAGTGGTCTCCATTACCTGAATTCCCATCGAACTACTTCATTCTCTTCTTTGGTGAGTCTGAGAGTTTGTTAAGGAACACTTTTTTAATCATGTTCTATGAAAACTGATTAGGCATGATCACAAAATCATTCACTCTAGTGATAATCCAATTTGACTTATCATCATAAAATTTTCCATCACATTTAATGTTAACCTAGTTCCTTCTAGTTCCTCCCATTGACTAAAACCAGAAAGCATAGTGTGAGCAGAACTTATCGTAGAAAAAAGCCACATAATCATGAAAAACAACTTATAGGATGTCTAAATTATGACACCTTCCTATGAAACCTTAGTCTTATTCTTAGATACATCCCTAGAATTATTCTATGAAATATCCCTAAGGATCTCACTAAGGTTTTTTCATCCTAGTTTCCAAAGGTTAACTAAACCTTTTCTCTGATACCAACTATAACAACCTAGGCTTAATGTACATAGACACTACATCTTTTTTAAGGAATATTTCATACATTAAAAAAACACACACCCAAAGACCATATTAGTTTAGTGAATTTGGAAACATGGAAAACATTCTTCTAATTTGGTGGAATATCTTAAATATCTCCCATAAATATCTTCCCCTTTAGTATTCCTACCTAAAACCATTCTTTATATCATTGGGAAAAGAAACATATGAAAAGAGTGAGCTTAGATGCTTCATAAGTTTATCAAGGCATATATCAAGAAGAACATGAGCATAATAATGTAAAATAGGAACATAACATTTTAAAATATTACCATTTATAAAATATATCATAATATTGATTCGTGTAATAAGTCAATAAGTTCATAATACATAAATCATAAAAAAAATCAAAGAACATAATTCATGGGAGTAAAACAAGAGACATGAAACTATGGAATACACATAAGAATAGAAAATAATTTACTTAGTAGTCAAGGCTATTTAAAAATACTATTATAGTAGAATGGGTTCACTCTACAAACAATCATTGTAGAAAAAATCATTTACTAAACTAGGTTCACTCCCCATTATATCCATGTAATACGGAATCAAGTTTATTCCCATTCTAGTCTTGTATTACTGAACTGAGTTCACTTACCATTCCAGTATTGTATTTATCACGACATAAAAATATTTACCAGATTCATTGGAGGGGTATATAGGTCTCACCCATCACATAATTAAAACCATAAACAAGTGTTCTATAATAAAATAAATCATATCAAAACCCACCAAAATAACTGATTTTCATAAACACTTCATCATAGCATAACTCATGGAAATGAAATAGGTTTCATAAATATTATCCCATAATAAACCTAAAACATTCATAAAAAGAATAATAATGGTATATTTGGTTCATATCCCCAATAAATCAAAATTAACTTCAAATATTGTTATCTTAAATGGAAAATTATTTTGAGAGATCATTTGAAATAAATCTTGAAGAAAATATCCTTTCCTCTTTGAAAAAAACATTTTAAATCATAAAACATTTAAAAAACCTTTTCATTGAAAATGATCTTCAAAAATTATAAATTATTATTTCAAAACCAATTTAAACATATTTTAAATCCTTTTCCTTTAAAATACATAAACTACCATTTAAAACAATTTTAAAATTTTTTCAGAAAACATTATTTTTAAGGAACGAAAATTTATGACAGAAGAAAGAATAACATTAAATGATACTTATTATATCATGAAAGTAATGTTATTACTAATTAAATATGTAAAAGGGTATTATATACACTAATTAAAAGAATATAGGTACATAACATAACATATGTCTCAAAGAAGGTAAATTGAGAGAAAACTCCATCATCGATATGGTAACTTTTGAATTGTAAATCCCATGAAAGAGAGATCATAAAATGGATATGTAAATACCCATAAATTTAAGGATAATAATAATATAATAAATTTATGGGAAGTATATACACCAAAAATAATAAATGTGTTGTGAATATGGCATAAGTCTTGCAGAAATAAAAGTGAGACTAGAAATCCACTTACCATTAATTCTTAACTTTCTTCATATACGTTCAAAACTCCGGAATAATAAATATAATTTTATTATAAATATACCATAGAAAAATATTCATAAATATAATACCATATATGATTTATTTAGGACTTTAAATCACTCACATATCAACAATTCCATGTTAAATTTATGTTTCGGGTAATGACAGCTTTGTTTTTCGAACGTGTATTGACTTGTTACTCTGTCCTATTACATAGATCATTATTTAATCATCACTAGAATGATATTCATGATATAAATATCATATATATATATATATATTCATTATATATATATTCATTTTTATTCATAAAATTTAGATATAGAAAATAAAATAGACCGTTCATGGAGACGGTAGGTCATACGTACGCATGAACGATGTTTTAATTTTATCGTAATATATAAATAAAGAAAAGTATATGTTATATTATCATTAAAAATTAATTTTTATGTTATATATAACATATATAATCCTAAAATTAGTCCTTATTATGATAAATGTGAAACGTATATAAAAAAATAATCACATCGCATCATGGAGATGATAATCCATACATACGCACGAGCGACATTATCATTTCCCAAAAGATTCGGTAATAAAAAGGTAGAAATGATATTATAATTATATAAGTATAATTATATAATAAATATTATAAATAAACATTTAACCTATCATAATTACCACTCATAAAATATGGTTATGGAAAATGAATTGTACCACTACGTGAAGAAGGTAATCCATATGCATGCACGAGCGATAATTTCATTTCTTATTTGATGGGAAAGGGACTCTATAGTGGTGTGTTCACAATCGTAATAAAATTTAAGAATATTTTACATAATTAAGATATTATTTTATTATATGTATCATATATTTAGAGAAGTTATAGAAGATTATAAAAATAGAGTGACCGGTTAGAGGGATTGCCTTTTTTTGAAATGGCTCCTTTAGATATCTTCTAAATAACTACAGAATTAGTCTTTTGGGAAGAATATAACCTCTTGAATGTGTACATAGAATTTTAGAAGATAGTTTTTTGGGGTTTAGTTTATATAGAAGGTTAAATGTGATATTTATAATTGAGGGATGGGTTCCCTTTTATAATTTTGGTGAGAAGCACTTTCTGAAATTTCTTAAAACATTAAATTATAAAAAATTAAATATCATTCCAAATACCTCCATAATGCTATATATTACAAGATAAGATGAGTTAATTTTATAATCTCATAAAACAATATATTTTAGATAATATTTGGTGTTATTTTAAACCTTATCATTTTGATTAACCCTTAGTTAACATATTTTAATTTTAACTAAGGTAACAAATTTTTCAATATTAAAAGGTTGTAAATTTTACTTATGTGATATCAATTAAATAATAAATGAAAAATTTATAAAATTTTCTAAAATATTATATAATTTTTATTTTAAAATATGATTTATTATTTTTAAATAATTTAATAAAATATTAATAACGTTAATTTTGACACTATTAATTACTTGTACTTTTAGAAATGTCACGATCACAAGTCAACTTCAAAAAATATATTTTATTATGTGCCGATGAGGTAAAGTTCATTTATAAATTTTTTTATCACATAAATTTTCTCAAATTATATTTATTTTAATATTTTTAGTAACATTTAATAGATATTTCCATTAATAAAATAATTTCTATATCAATGTTGTGTAATTATTTAATATACTTCTTTTTTCACAAAAAAATTAAAAATAAAATACCACGATGAAGATAAATCTTCAATATATTAGAAGAATATTTATAGTCAAATATATATTTTTGTGTAACCCTATATAAAAAATATTATAGTATTTAAAACATGAATGTGACATTGTTAAATAATTATTAAATAAAATATTATAAATACCACAATTTAATCTATGCGAACAAAAAAGAAAAAAATAAATTTATATCATGAAAATATGTTTATTGAGTTAAAAATTAATAGTTATATTTGTTCATTACATAACCTTTTCCCCATATGGGAACAGAAGGTATATTAAAGACAATGAAAGAAACATTTTGTGACTTTCTTTGATTTAAATATTATATAAGTCATTTTCATGGTCAAGTTTCCATTAAACAAATTAATTTAATTCCCTATGTTTCAAGGATAAAATTTTATCCATACAATAATCTTTTTCACGTGTTAGAGTTATTTAATAGTCTTTATCATTTTATTTTTAACCTAAATTACCTAAATTACCCTTTACCATGTTAACAAAATTTAACATGGTTACTATTAATATTAGCAAAAATTAAAAGGGAAATATTTAATAAATTTAGACTTTTGAAAAACAAATTTGGTATCCATTTATAAAAATTAAAATTACAAAATTTTTAGGATTTAATTTAATATAAATTTGTAAAATTCTGTGAAAAACAGTTTTTTTCAAAAAAATTACCTTTTAAAACATAAAATGTTTTTATAATATATTCATGCATAAAATACTTTTCAAAAAACATAATTGTATTATTTTAAATTAAAAATAACTAATTAAAATATAAAACTAATTTGAAACCTAGTGTTACCTTCTAAGGACTTTAAATGAAAATATAGTTTTCAATAAAAATCAATATTCTTACTATTCATCAAAAGATGATATTTTTCAAAAAAAAAAAAACTAAAAAATTCAACCAAAGTAAATTTTTATATTAATCTATCAAATAATAAGTTATTTTTTCAAATATCATGTATAAAATATTCAAAAACTATATTTTTAAAAATTTCACCATCAAAAGGCGACAAAAACCACCTTTTTAGAAAATTACTTGTTTTATGCATAAAATTGGATTTGTTATTATACCATGTATAAAAAACACATAAGGTGAAGTTAAATATTATATAGAATGTAATCTAATAAGAGTGATTTATTTATTAGTATAAAACACACTGGTGAAAATTTAAATAGTTTTTTCAGAAATAGATTTCCTTTTATTTTAAAATAAGGCTTTAAATTAATTTATATTTAATTGTACAATGAAGTATATATACATGTGTAAACCATAATTTTATAACTTATTTCATGATTTTAATACCCTCTATTCTAATGTATAGGTTATAATTGTCTTGATTAAATAATTTTAATAAAAAATGTTGTTTCATAGAAACTTTGTGTTACGTGTAACACAAGTTAAGTCGGTGTTGCGTGTAATGCAATGAATTAAATAAATAAAATTGTTTTAAAAAATTTCCATTTTATAAAAATCTCAGGGTGTTAAATGATGAGATCAACCGTGCATCCTCTCGACCAATGTGAGTTCCTAAGCATCATTGGAGCCATTTCCCAATGACCACCTAACTTTGGAAAGCATGTTTGTGAAACTTCTAAAATAAGGGAGCCATTGGGTGTTTTTGACTCTATGAACCAAACCTTTTAGAAACCACCTGAAAATGGTTATCCCGACATGAATTATTTTGAAATATTTAGACCCCCACAATCAATCATCAATCACTATATTTCCATCAAAAGTAATGTGTAAAATTATGCTATATATAATTATACATGATATTAAAGTAATGTTGAAAAACCTCCTTTATCAATATTCTTACTAATATATTAAAATATTTATTATTGTTTATAATGTTTTACCTAAATTTCAAACATGTAATATATAATATATATACTTATATTAGTATAAATTAAGTATAAAGAGACACAATACAATTATTAATTAAGTAGAAAGCATATATAGAAATAATGCTTAGCACTGTGTATCTTATATTTGATTTTAGTATTTATAATTACCAATGTAAATATATAACTCAAATTTTCATCAATATAGAGAAAATAATTGATTTTACTTATTCACTAATCTCCCCAGATATACTCATTTACCATGTTACATGTTATTAAATTTCAATATGTTTCTTTGAAGACAACCATCTAGGATTTCGAGACAGTTTCGTGGTAATGATCTGTTGAGCAATAAGGCATAAATTTAGGGACACACCCATGAGGTGTATTATCCAGGAGGGCATCGATTAGTGCTACAACCTATTGAGTAGTGTATGGATACTTTAGTAGATCAAGTATATGATGGTCCACATGTTGAGAAGTCGATGGCTCCAGTAGGACATGATGATGGTACATGCATGCTTAGTGAATTACACAATATCTAGTGACAGATACCACTGAGGTTTTGTGATGACATAGGGCCTCTTGAAAGAGAGGTTTTAATCAAGGTAGTAGTCCTGATTTCCCACATTGTGGTGTCCCTAGAAGATCATATCGTTGTGTGAGAGACCATTCTTCTCCAAGGAGTAGCTGCTGGATTTGGAGGTACTGATAGATGATTCACTTTTATTGAGTTCACATCGCTTGTTTTAGATATAGAGATCACCCATGATTTTTTGTGATCCAAACTCTCCCTTATCATATGGAAGAGGAATGGCATGAGCCTATCGTGAAAATGTACCTCTTACATAGAACCCCTATAGATGGTGGTCCTAGTGGAGAGACTTATTTATGGCGACAGAAATCATCAATAGAGACCAATTTTAGTGATGTTCTATGTGGATTCAGACATGAAATAAAGAGAGGAAGTTCCCCCATCGTGACAAATTCTTGTGATATGATTTAAAACCATGAGGGAGAGTCAATGCCTACCAAATTGGATAGTTTTGAGTTTAGGTGGATGAGTTCCTTGAAATGTATGTAAGAGGTTGTTCTGATGGTAAGGTGTTAGAGAGATCCCTAGTTAAAGAGAATAGATAGGCATGGGAAAAATGGATTAATGTGGTGGAGTCTTGTGACCCCAAGGCTTTGGGTGTGTTTGAGGTGTGGACCACATCTTCTATAAATACAATTTTAGTTTTTTTGTGTGGTCACAAGTTAATTTCGATGGATGTATCCCTTGTTAAAGACCTAAAGATGCTTATGAAAGTCTATTTTCTCAACTCTTGTACTGAAGGATCCTATAGAGAGGTTTGGTATAAGGAACTGTAGTAATAAAAAGAAAACATTTAGGCCATTTGAGAAAATTGGATGATATGTTGTACTATAGAAGGCACTATAGCAGCGTTGTAGTAGGCACTGTAGCAAGTACTGTGACAAGCACTATAGTAGGTACTGTAGCAGATACTGTTTGGTACTGTAGTAGTTGGGAACTATTCATTTGTTTGGGATTTTGGGCCACTGGTTTGGTCCTCAGGTCCTTTAAGGCCTTTGGGCAACCCAATACCTTCGGTCCAGTATGGATTTTGGGCCACCTCAAGTCCGTTAGGCCACCTCAAGGCCTTCGGACCACCTCAAGGATTCCAGGACACCTGAAATTGTGCTTAATGGACCAGGAAACCTCTAAAAGGAGAAGACTCTAGATGAGGATTAAGAGCTATCACATTAAACAGAGAGGATAATGGATTTAGAAGGAAGAAATGGTATGGAATTTCCATCAGGACCAATCTATTCATGCATGGGAAGCCTAGATGAACATCTATGCTTCCAAGTAGTAATAGTCTGTATATTTCCTCTTAGACCTACAGGTCATGTAATCTCAAAGACTACTAGACTTTTAAGGGTTTCCTATCATCCCTTGTAAGGGGGATAATCAAAAATCAATAAAAGTAATGCCTTCAGTCGATTAAGGAAAGTTGGATGCAATGTGGGTTTCCTCAGTATGGGATAGTCTTTCACCATCCATGGCCATATGATTTCTATCTGTCAGTGCATAGGTACTTTAATTTGTTAGTATTAAGTTTCATCCATTGATTAAGAGTGATCTATGGGAAGGGAAGGATGAGCTCATTCATAGTAGGTTATAAAAAAAATTCTTATCAGATCGGTTAGTATTACCCTTGGAGCAGTGGATTCCATGACCATTCAATTTCTTCAAATAGTAAAGGAGTTTGGGGGTATCCATCCTAAGGATATTCTGGGTTTACACCTCCCCCATTGAGAGGTTTTTTGTATGGAATTGCACTCGGGATGACCCAATATCTACACTAGCATATCAGAGGACCCCTTGTAGTTATGAGAGATGGAGGTATTGTTGTAGGAGTCTGTAGAGTATGGGATTTTTAAGAACCAATGTCTTTTCTAGGGCATCCCAGCCCTATTTTGTTTACATAAGAGGCGGATGAGTTCTCACCATCTCCATGTTCGAGAGGTGTATGTATCGAGCATGGATTCCAAGAGTGGATGTGGTTTCTTTTTGTTATTGGTGATACCCTTTGACATGTTAAATTCCCCAAATTATTTCATGAGAATTATGAGCTAAATACTTAACCCTTATTCCATCAGTTCATGGTAGACTTCTATTGTGGTACCCTTGTGTCCTCAGTGTCAGAGTTGGAGTATGCGAGACATAGGAGGATGGTGATGGACATTCTATGGGAGTTCTAGTTATATGATAACTCCCATTGAGTGAGTTATATATTTAAATATAAAATTCTTAGGATATATATTCTCATACATGGGAGTGATGGTGGACCTTGTAGTGTTTGAGGCTACATGATCTTGAGGGATACCCAGAGCATGGTCATGGCAGCAGATACTCACAGTGGGGCTTCCCATCCACTATTATTGAGTGAGTTTATAGTGTAATTGACCTCTTTTTAGGTGAACCTTGTGGGTGAGGGTAGTGTAGTGTACCTCCAGTTGATGGTTGTTACACCTCTGCTACTCGATTGAGTCAGGGAGGCATAACTTGGGGATATTGACTTGGTGATCTTATATGAACAAGAATCCACTAGACATATTCCTGATGGATTCGATGAGGTTGTGGAGCACAAAATCTTAATTTGAGGATGGTCTATGGAACCATTCATGTTGTAGAAAAATAGTTTTTAGGAGGATGTTTTACCTTATATGTACACCAATGAGAATTGTGGTTTTATTGAGACCCTTTGTATTTTGTTTTTTTGCCCAAGGATATTGAAATTATTAATGAGGTTGACTCTTGGTGTCTCACCTGCCTATAAGTGGAGACCTAGGTTCTGGGTAGAAGTATAAATCATATGGTGTTTTTTTGTTCTCATGATGGGGCTTACATGATTTATGAGAGGTTATTATGATTCTTGAGTGATCATAGACTGACTCACCAAATTGACCCACTTCCCACTCATCTGACATCAAATCTTAGTAGAGAGTTTGAGACAGTTGTGAATTTAGGAGGTAGATAAGATTTATATAATTCCATGAAAAATCATTAAAAATATGTTTCTCACTTAACATCATGATTATGGAGAGGATTTAAGAGGCTTTTGGGACTTAACTATATTTGAGCACAATGTTTCTACCCTAGAAGGATGTCCAAAGAGAGTGAACCATTCAAGTTCTGGATAAGATGCTTTCAGATTTCATGTTAGCTTTGGTAAATATCTTGGAGGATCTCCTACCATCATTGGAGTATATATCATAGCATTTATCAATCTACCATTGGTGTAGCACCATCTAAGGCCATGTATTGGAGACCCTACAGGTCATAACTATGTTGGTCAGATCCAGTAGAATTTAGCACTTGTAGGCTTATGGTTAGTGCTAGTGATGGTTATTAAAGGGGTACAGTTTATCCAGGGGTGGAAGATGACTAATATAAAAATTTCAGGAGTACTTTGTGGACTGATGATGATGGAATTTGGATTTTTAATAGTAGATCATATATTCCAGGATATCACATCATGTTGAAGATTTTGAGGGTTTTCCTAGGATGGAAGTCTATCTCTATGGATTGTGGGCCCTTTATTCAATTACTATGTTGGGTTAGTGAAGTAGTGTATCGATTGACCCTGTGATTTCAGTTATACCATATTCTTGTAATTTTACACTTGTCTCAGATGAGGATACATGTTCACGACTCATTTCATAGCGTCGATCCAGATGAGCTGGGAACAAGGTGTGAATATTCTTTTCAAGGTACCCGATGGTGTTTGTGAGATTGATTGGGAAGACCCATCGTGAGCATGTGGATCCCCTAGGTTCATATCTGTAGACTAAATGGTAGCATGTTGGAGTAATCCTGGGAGTAGGAGATCCATATTCTGGCTCATTATCCCCACTTTGTTTTCTTATGTTTTTCAGGAATGAAAATCCTTGAAGGGGTGAATAATGTAGTGACTCTAGTATTGTCATGTAAGGCTTTAGAATATTCCTAGGAATATATTTGAAGCCAAGAACTGAATATACATGATATTTCAAGGTTTAGTGATCCTGAAATTGATGTTATAAAAATATTAAATATATTAATGTCACACAGGCATAGTTTTCCTAAAAAAGTTGAATAACTCCAAAATGAAGCTTCGTATCAGAAATATGAGACCACAGTTGAGTAAAAAATGTGATGTGTACCCTATGGATGATCTAAAGATGGTAAATTATATACATCTACTTAAGGAAGTAATTTTAGGGTTCATTTAATTAAAATGAATAAATAACTTATTTATTTGTTTTATTAAATGACCTAATTAAAATCCTCTATAAATACCCTATTATGATGATTTTCAAAGGGCTAGCCGTATGAACCATTCTAGAACAGATAGGTGGAGGAGGGTATTATTTAATGGAGGATCAAAATTGAATGAAAAATGATGATTAGATTAAGGTGGATCGAAGGGTAGTGAATACAACAGGTCTTTCTTATCATATAGAGGTAGATTGACCCCCTAACATACATTTTTAATGGCTTCCAAACAGCTAAAAACTGATTATTCAGTATATACAAGAACATATAATGTACGATTGAGATGTATTCCAATAACACACATTAAAAAATTAAAATTATTATTTTCCTATGATTTCACATCATTTTTAGGTCATTCTCTTTGGTTTTGACCATTTTACGCACATTTTACTATTTTTAAAGTACTAAAAGCATGTTTCCAGTCATCCCGAGAAAAAGAAAAATCTAATTAATGTAATTTATAATAAAAAATTTCAAAAAACACTCTATGATTGTTTTTATATGATTTCATGGAAATTAAAGCTCATTTTCTTAGTTTTAACCCCATGATGAACTTTTTTAAGGTCGTGAGACTATTAAAAAATTCCTATTCATTCTTTCTGAGAACAATGCATGTATGACTGATATGATTTCTTCTTATAGACATAAAAAAATTACAAAGATGAATTTAATATTATTTCAATTCATTCAGAGTTCATTTTATATGGTTTTGACCATTACACACACATTTTGGTGTTTAAAAAACTAAAACTACATTTTCAGATGTCCTAATAAAATGAAATGTCTGATTGATTTTATGTATAATAAAACATTTAAAAAACCACTCTATAGTTATTTTCAAACAATTTCATGATAATTAGAGGTCATTTTCTTGGTTTGGGCACACCAATGAATGCTTTTAAAGGTTATAAAACCTTTGAAAATTTCTTATTCGTTCTGTTTGGGAACACCACAAATTAAATTGATGTGAATTATATTCGTTCACATAAAATATAATATAAAGATTATTTTCATATAATTTCATTTCATTTAGAGGTAATTTTTTATGTGTTTGACCATTTCATTCATGTTTTAGTTTTTTAAAACATTAAAATTTTGTTTTCTGTCATCCCGAGTAAATATAACATCCGATTGATGCTTAGTCGACTCAAATATTTCAAAAATAACTCTGAGGTCATTTTTTTTGAATTTCACAATAGTCGAATGTTTTATTAATTGATTTTAACCCCATTATGAACTTTTTTAAAGTCCACCAAACCATTTAAAAATACTTATTTTGTTTGTCTAATCACATCACACGTTTGGTTGATGTGTTTTCTACTCATACACATTAAAAAAATAAAAAATTTATTTTACTTTAATTTCATGTAATTTGGAGGGCATTTACTATATTTTTGATGGACACATTCACATTTTAGCGTTTTTAAAACACTAAAAGTGTGTTTTTGTTAATCTTGAGGAAACAACACATCTGATTGATGATCCTTTTGCTCTAACATTTTAAAAACTACTTTAAGGTTTTTATAATATTATTTATTGTTATTCAGATGTTATTTTCTTGGTCTTGACCCCCCTATGCACATTTTTAATAATAAAAAAACTATTAAAAATTACTTATTCAGTCCATCCAAAGATAAAACATGTACGATTAACATTTAAACTATTCATACATGTCATAAAAATTAAAAATACTATTTTCCTATGATTTAACATCATTTGAAAGTGGTTTGATTAGGTTTTTGATGGTTATCCACACATTTTTGTATTTTAAAATGCTAAATGCGGGGTTTTGATCATTCAAAGAAAATGACATATCTAATTGACATATCATCTACCCAAATATTTCACAAATCACTATACAGTTGTATTCATATTATTTCATGGAAATCAGTGGTCATCTAATTTGTTAAAACCTAATGATCCACATTTTTAAAGTTCGTTAAACCAATAAAAATTTCTTATTCATTAATTTTAGGCACACTTCACATTCAATTGACATTCCATATACTCATACATGACCGAAATAATAAAAATTTGGGTTTCCAGTCATTTCACGCCAACTGAAGGTTATTATATGTGGTTTTGATCATTAAATGCACGTGTTAGTGTTTTTAAAATAAAAAAAATCATATTTCTAGTAATCATGAGAAAACAAATTTCTTATTGATGTTTCATCTCCTAAAATATCTCACAAATCACTATAATATTATTTTTTATGATTTCATGGAAATTATATGTCTTTTTCTTTGTTTTTACCCAAAGATACACATTTTTAATGGTTACCAAACCGTTAAAAACTACTTATTTTGTCTGTTCAGGCACAATGCATGTTCGATTGACATATAGTCTAATTACAGAAAATAAAAATATATAAACAGTTTTCCTATGATTTAACATTATTCGATGGTATTTTCTTGGGCTTTGACCATTACACGCATGTTTTCATGTTTTTAAAATACTAAATGTTTTTTTTCTGGTTATCCTGAGAAAATGAAAAATATGTTTGATGTGTTTTCTACTCATAAATTTTAAAAATAAATCTATATTTTTATAAATGATTTATTGGAAATTGGTGGTCATTGTCTTGGTTTTAACCCCCCAACACACATTTTTAAAGGCTATTAAACCATTACATACTGCTTATTTATTTTATCTAAGCACATTGTACATCTGATTGTCATGGATTCTACTTATACACATAAAAAATTATATAAAGATTATTTTCCAAAGATTTCATGTTATTATAAGGTTGTTTTCTATAGTTTTGATCATTACACACATGTTATAGTGTTTTTAAAACACTAAAAGTGCATTTCTGATCATCCCAAACATATAACACACCCGATTGACATTTCATCTACTCAAACATATCAAATCACTCTAATATTATTGTCTTATTATTTCCTTACAATTGAGGGTCATTTTCTTACTTTTTACCCATGATGCACATTTTTAAAAGACATCAGACCATTCAAAATTGATTATTCACTCCTTCCAAGCACAATGTGGGTTGGATTGATGCGATGGTGTTGACTCTTACACATAAAAAAAATTAAAAAATGATTTTGTTATGATTTCACATCATTCAGAGGTTGAGTTCTATGTTTTTGACTATTATATTCACATTGTGATTTTTTTAAAACACTAAATGTGTGTTTCCAGTCATCTTGGGGAAACAACATGTCTAATTGATGTTTTTTTTCACTCCAACATTTCAAAAATTAATCTATTTTAGTTTTTATAATGATTTCATAACAATATTATATTTTTTGATTGGTTTTGAACCCAGGATGCACATTTTTTATTGGAGTTAAGTCATTAAAAACTGATTTTTTGGTACATATGAGAAAACCGCATGCCCGAATGATATGCCGTCTATTCGTACAAGTCTTAAAAATTAAAAATATGAATTTAATATGATTTATTTTCATTAAGATGATGTTTTTTTGTGTTTTTAACCATTACATACAGATTTTAGTGTTTTGAAAACACTAAAAGTGTGTTTTTGTTCATCTCGAGAAAACAACATGTTCGATTGATGTGTTATCTTGTCCAACATTTCAAAAATCACTATGTGGTTGTTTTTTGTATTATTTTATAGAAATAAGATATAATTCTTATAGTTTTGACCCCCAAAAAACATTTTTAAATGCCACCAACACAATAGAAAATTGTTTACCCAGTCTGTCCAAGCACACCTCACATTTGATTGATGTGTCACATGCTCATACACATCATAATTTAATGACCCACAATTTTATACATGGAATTTCCTTTTGAATGAATAAATGTCTTATTACATAATTTAGTTATAGAAATAACTTTCTCTATATTTAATTTTTTATTTTTAAATTTTATTAATTAAATTCATAATTTCTAAATTGGACTAAAAAATACCGTTAATAATCCTAACCATTGTTAATATATCCATTCTACACTTACTGTTAAGATTTGTATATATTAATGGTTATGATAATTCCTAATCGACACAAATGGAAGTAACTATGGAAATGACTAGTAGAATTATACTTCATGAAGCCAATTTTTCAGAGCTTCCAAGGGAGATGGAATAACTAGGATTTTTCCATGACCAAGCCCAATTTGAGATTCAATGACTAAAACTGAAGTGGAACATTTTATGGTATAATTTGAAGATTAAAGAGACCACCACTCAAACCTTGTTCCCTAAAACACACCAATAAAGTAATACTATTGCATGTTAGAGTTTTTCCCTAGAACCAAATAGTTTTTTTACTTAGATTAAATGTATATTAAATGAAATAAATATTTATATAAATATCTTATCATATATTGATTTTTCATCTATATAACACTGATGTGATAATGTGATAGAGTATTTTTCACATTTATAAGGTTATAGAAGTTTTCCAATATGATGTGGACATTTAAATGTTATGATGGTGTTTTTTAAAATATTTATATGGTTAGATAATGTATTATGATAGGGCACATAGTATATAGACAGTTAGCTGTGAGTATTCATAATATGATGAGGTTTTTTCTCCTATTTTTTTCACTTGGTAATTTCCAAGATAGTGATTATGAGAAGAGACGCGCCCGTATGAATTCTGCATATTTTTGTTTCATCTAATGTTCATATCTATGAGCATGTGTAATGGCACTTATAATTTAAGAAATTAGTTAATTCATGTCATGACTCATGCACTTAGATTTACTGACCAAAACCATGATACCATATATTCATTGGAAGTAGGGTATTTTTAGTGATTCATGAGTGGCAATGTTATTAATGGATAAGTCTAGAAAGGATTTGTTGATCTATATGTGAAATAGTGGTGAAATATTTCATTTAAAGATTATTCATTCTTTAATCCGATGCTTAATTAACATGATTTAAAAAATTTAATTAATATGGTCAAGATTAATATATTCTTAATTATTTAATAACACATGAATAATGATCAGATATTTCATCATGAAGCACCAATGATATTTGTCTCGTAAGACTATGTTAGACATAGTATAGTTGAACTACACACTCTGTACCCAAGTGTATTGCACCTGGCCGAATTGTGGGATACATGAAATTATAAGTAGTAACTTCACATGGTGCATTTATGTCAAACCAAATGTAGACTAATCAAACATGGAACATGACTTTCTAAATTATATAGTGTGTGGATTGTGTAAAAGTTTTGTTGTCTACATGGTTTAATGGTGGAATTCACACAAACTGTGTGGTCAAATACACCATCAAAACCCTATCATACTGATATCCTATAGTAATAATGACATATACGATGTGTATATAGTGCAAATGGAATGTAGTTAATTATTTAATACAACCACAGTACACATGGAGTCATTCAAGGAGTCATTTGGACACACGGCTAGTGGGACACATGGTGTGTAGCTAGAGAATGCTTCTTATAGTCTCAGATACCAAAAATAGATAAATAGACTGTTCCCCACATCTATTTTCATAGTTTTTCAAACCCATATAATTACATTATTTTAGGCTAAAATTTTATTAAAAATGTGGAAATACCCCTCAATCCTTCCTCCCCTCTTCATGCGGTTGTCCTCTTTATGTTGTTATCTTATCCTCTTTTGTTCCCTTCTCCTATTCGCATAGTTCCCATCTTCACAATCAAGCCCCAGCCTATGCATATCTACCTATAACAATCTTCATCCTCCGATGCAGCTTTCCCACCTCCCAACTCTGAATATCTTCCTCTTACGATGTAGTTTCAATGCAGCTATCCCACCTCTGGTGATTTTCCTCTTCCGACGTGGCTCTGACGTGGGCAACCCACCTACCCACCAACGTGACTCTGAAACATTTTCAATGGAGCCTCCCCACCTCCCTATTGAAATGATTCCACATTTCCTCCCCACCTACCACATATCTTTACACAATGATAAAATTTATCATCTTCACTCTCTGATCTAAAGAACAACTGATATCTACTACTACTCCTCTGACAGATCTCCCATCAGATTTCATCATGCCAATCACTCTACCTCCATATATATTCCATAATTTCTGGCCATGGTACCCTAACTTATATAGATTATCTATTTTTTATGAAATTACAATGAAAACATGTGCTATTCTGATCCCAACAGACCCCTTAGGGTCACTCATTCGCAACAGGTACTCTCCCAATCCGATTTCTTGAAACCCTAATTTAAAAATCCTATTATTACAAACTTTCTTCACATTAAAAACTATGTATTTTAGTGGTTTAGATCATTTTACAGTTCTAGATAAAGGAATCTATCACTATTAAATGAAAAAATTATTATTTTCCATGCCAAGCACCTAATATGAAAGAAAATCAATGTTTCCCTCTGTCTATATGTGTTTTACCTCTAATACCGTTTCATTTGAACGATTGATTATACTAATGTTTAATATATATACTGAATAATATTTATTTTTTAAGGTGTATATATCATGTACTCTATCCCTCTTACTATGTGGGAATTCCAACCCTCTTTCAAAATGAGTATTATATATGAAAAATATGTATAAATTATTTGGTATTCTAATGTTCTTTATATATATAATTCATTCAATATTTTTCTGTTACACTTAATTTTTAATTTTTTTTAAAAAATTATTTATTATTTTCCTTGATGGTAATATTTATATATTACACATCATTGTTGATCCATTCCATCATGTTTTACTTAACGACACTTTTTTGTATATAATTTACTATTAGATTCAAATTGTACATAATATTCTTACTTATCTATAACATGAAGTTTAAAAATTGTTACTTCTATAAAATATGAATTCCATGTACATTAAATTTTTCTTTATATTACTATGAAACTTTAATAAGATTCATTTTTATGTGTTGTAAATAGTTTTAAAATACAATTTATATTTGATAATAATTAAATTCCACTTCAATTAGATTTTCCTATTTATCACTACTATTAAATTTATAAAATACATTATCTTACAAATTCTTTACTCTATTTTTTTTTCAAATTTAACACTAACATTACATTAATAAAAAATTTATGATTTACGACATAGAGATAACATTTTATGTACTAACGAATGTTCATTATTATGTTATACTCTAATTTCACTTAAAGATTTGTTATCTATAAATCATCAAAATTGAATAAAATGTTATTAGTGTTTAGTTTTTTATTCACCATTATTTAAGTAAATAAGTTTTTTTCACATTAGATTTTGTTTGTAAACTCATATTTTAATGTTCGTAGTTCAATAGAAAAACCGGTTCATAGAAGCAGAATTCTTAAAAAAGAGTTGGTGCCAAGTGGTTGAATATGTGAATGAATGGGTCTCTACGATCAACCATTATGATATAGGTAGTTACCATTATTTAATCAAGAAATTTTTCTTTCTACATTCTTCTTTAAATTTTTAAATTCCCATTTTTATACAATTTATTTTTTATTTCACTGAAATTGGTTATAGGTGAAAATAAAAAATTGGGGTTATCAGATTTTGTCTTGTTATCGAGGTAAATTATCATGAATAAATTGAATTGATGGTGTCCTAGATGTTTTTGATCAATTAAAATTTATTGATTTTTAATTCATAAACATTTAACCATTAAGATTTTAATATTATGACTAACATGATATTTTTGAATGATAATGTCCTCGAGCTTAATTATTTTAAACTAATTGATAGTATTAATGTGTAGGTTACTGCAAATTGATTAAGGGCAGGGATCATGTTTATTGAAGATGCGGTTTGGTGATCTCCATTTAAAAAATGTTAGCTTTAAGTTGTTTTCTTCAGTTTACCACTTTTATAGTTTTCAATTTTAGATTTTTTGCTTATATATTTTTAATCAATAAATGAAATCATCAAATCAAACCTCTATGAAAAGGCTCTAATACGTTTTTCTCCACATGAGAAGGACCATTTTATTTCATTTTATTCCCTATCATTTTTTTGTTTCTTTGTTTTGAAATATGAACATCCTTTAATAAAATAAATTGATTTTATATTTTTCATTTACTTAGACTTAGATATTAGTGATACTATCAACTTCTTCATGTATTGTGGTGATAAATTTTGAATTGATGAAACAATTAAAAAATTTATCTATATACTCTTCATATGTAATTTTTTTCTTTATTTTAATACATAAATGATAGTTTTTCAAATTGTATTTAAATTCCATTACGAATGAATTCCTATAATTTTGCACATGTTTTCATTTTTGAAATATTAATATTGACCATTTTTTTGGTTAATGTAATTATGATCATTCATATTAATTAATTAATAAAAATTTATATATAAATGTTTATCCAATTTTCCATATCCAATTTTTTATTATCCATATGTTTTTACTTTCAATGCTTTTCATCAAATGTAATTTTGAAATTATTTTAATCATTAATTCACTTCAAAAAGTCATTTCATTTTTTATTGCAGTATTTTATGTTGTTGAAATTCATATAACTAAATTTAAATTTAATGTTATGTTATTTTATTACACCACCCACAATATCCCGTGAGAAAGCACTTATGTATTGATATTATTATGGTCCTCGTTGATATAATATGTGTCAATTGTTTAGGGAAGTAGGCCTCAACCCCTTCCAGGTCATTCACTATAACATCTATATATAGGGTTTAATTTTTATCAAGTACTATTGGATTTAAATTTTTTACTTGGTTCAACCCTGAGTGGCATGGGGGAGAAGGTATCCCCACATTTCTATTTTTCTCAAGGACCTATAGAGCCTATTTACCCCTCTATACTAATATATACTAAATATGTAACTAGTGGGTTCGTGAATGGTTCATTATCATAATCATTAAAATTTAAATATAAATTATCAACATGCTCTTTTATTATAATTGGGTTTCTAATCAGGTCCATATAAGTGTATAATTAAAAGATATTCATGCATATACACACAGAATTAAATATTTATGTGTAGTGGAATATTTTAGTACTTACTATAGGAAGACCCAACTAATTTCATGAAATATTAACCCATAGTCTTCTTATTGATAGATGAAGGATCTATTATTGGGAATATAGACTCTATAAGAAATTCAAATAAAAATTATGGATTTTTTAGAAATCAACAATTCAAGTAAATAAGAGTTCAAAACTCTATCTGATGTCTAGAATTTAGATGTTTGGAAAGTTGACCTAGATTCACATAATTTTGGAATTTTTTACTAAATGTGTAACATCTAAACTTTCTTATAAAGATGTTTGATTTATCTATAAAGGGTCTGCTGCTGAATCCTTATTCTCTAAGGTAAAACAAGTATTATCAATGGTTTAAAAAGACCAATGTAATTTGATCTCTATGACAATTTGATTCCTATACACATCATACCAATGAGAGAAACCCAATAAGGAACCAATAAATTATTATAATTAATAAAGTTTAGTGATAAAAAATAATTAATATATGATCAAATTGGTTATAAAAGATACAATATGACCTCTTCTAATTGTGAGTGGATTTCTTGTAATAAATAAGTCTCCCATTGCAAATCACCTTCCAATTATGATATGGTTAACCCTTTAAGGTTTGAACTTATTAGTTCCCTTAATATATCTAGAACCCTCATGGTCATGTAGTCTTTTCCCTTTATAGACCATGCTACAACATCTATCCAAAGAAACGTGGCCTAAATATTTTGATAATGATAATGGAATTCAATATACAATGGATCCATAACATTTACAAGCTATAGAAGACCCACACAAAATTGAAAGGTAGGCCCACTACTAGAAAATTGAGCTATAACCCTGCCTATAAATCCACAGATTAAAAAATCCATGGCTACACCCCCACAATTAGCCATGGCTCCATGGCTGAATACCCCAACCTATTAATTTCATCTTCCTTCCGCTTGATCCATCCTCCATGAAACCCTTCTTTAGCCCAATGCCCTCCCCGACGCCTCCTTGCCACGACCATCCTCATCTAGAGAAGTTCTCTGATTGGCCTCCCCACCTCCTCTATTCCTTCCTGAAGCCTCCTCCCCGACGCCTCCTCGTCATGACCCTCCTCCCCACAATCCTCCTCCTCCAACGAAGCTGCTCCGAGCTACCTCCCCACCTCATCCCTTCCTTCCCTATGGCTCTCCCCCACAACCCTCAACACCCCGAATGTCAAGGTTGACACCCCCATTCCATATCATCAAGGTATTTGAAAATTTATTTGATTTCTTCAGTTCTTTCTTGAATCTAAAACTAATACTGGATGTGGAGTGAACTACGAAGCTTTGGTAGATGGTCTTGTTCTTTTTTAATTAATGACTTGATGGTCCTATTTATTTTTTAAAGTATGTTTCCCATTTTGGTTTCATTCCTTATTTAACACATTTTGGTGCATTGGTAGATAATTATTAAGGGAATTTATAATAAATTTCATACATTATTTTGTTGTCAGATGGTATTTTGGATGATTTTATATATGGAGTAACCATTTTAGATCCTTTTGATCCTTATTGGTTCTCACAATGATTTTTTCATTTAAAAAAGGTTAAATCTTTAACTCTAATCAATATTTAGAGATAATATAACCCATGTTTCCTTTATAAAATGTGGCTGATGATGATGCATGAGAATTCTGACATAGAAATTTCATTACATCTTGAGAATGGTCCAAATAAATTTTCATGGGGTTATTTCATGTTGTGGTTTGAATACTATACCGATGGGGTATTGGGGAAACCAGTCTAATGGGTGTATAAAAAATTGGATTCTCAATGATCCTTTCATGTCATACTATCCTTATAATTTATTGGGGGAAAAGAATTATCTCCCAAAATTCTAATAATTTTGATGGAGTTTCATCCTCATGATATTTTTTTGGGATTGGTGAAGACTTCACATGTTTGACTTCTAGTGTTAGAATACCTAATTACATTTGTCCTAGTGGAACAGTGTTAGGTATTCATCTGATCAATGATAAACTATCAAGTTCAATCCCTAAAGTTAAACAAGAGGCAATGATGGAGGACTTTCTTATAACTATGACATAATTTAAAGAAGATATGTCCATGAAAAATAAAATTCTGGATTATATACCTATAGTGAATGGTGAACAGAGTCTGGGTCCCAATATTGTCATCTAGCATCAGGTTGAATGAAAGTGGGATTGGTGCAAGGTTTAAAATATTTTCATATATAATCCTTCAGAGAAAATTTCTGATAAAGATGACAACCTTCAACAACGTTCCTTGGCCTAGGCGTAGGTGTGTTTTATTATCGACACTAATACATCCTTGTTCATAATATTCTCATTTATTGAGAGGATTTAGCCACCCATGAATATGATATCATCAATTTTGTTTTTCCAACCACCATACAATATATTTAAAGGATAAAACTACTGATTTAAATCTCTTAACTATAGAGGAAGTTAAACTTCATGATTTTATTTCTATATAGACCATAGAGATGCATGAATATGTGGCTCACATGGATAGAATAAAGGAATAACTCTCATAAAAAAACCTAGGTCTAGAATCAATAACATAGCAAATTAAAGAGTTAAACACCTTTGTTACCAAAATTCATACTCTATCAAAAGATGGATCTAGTTATAGAACCAATCTCGAGTAGGCCCTTAACACCTTTTGTTAGGAATTGGCAGATCTATTGAATCAGGTAGGTCGAATTTCACTATAGTCACATCATTTCCATTTCATTTCTTAATAAAGTCAAGAGAGACTGTAGGATGTGGATACTCCTCCATAGTTTTTTTCAATGAATGGAATATTTTATTCTCTCAATCATCTATCCCTTTGTTACAACTTTCCATTGAAATTTTAACAATAATAATGGATTAGACATATTTTCTTGTCAGAATGTCAAATATTAGAATGTTAAGCTTATAATAATGGTAATATGAAAAAGAATCTAAAATTTGGAATTTTAGGGCCTTATGAGACCAAATTACACGAATGTTTTAGGATAAATGGATTTTACTGATAGTTATTGGGTAATTAGACCATCCAAGGTTTTTTATTCCATGAATATGAGATTCCCTACATAGATATGACTCATGTGTAGGGTGATATAAATTTTCTTTTTCTATATTCTTAGAATGTGTCCAAAAATAGAGGAACATGTTTTAGAATATTCTATACCAACAAAACTAATATGGAAAATCCATACATGTGTAAGTGTAAAGGGGAATATGCATGTTTAAACATATATCTAAGGACCCCCTTGTGCATATTTGGCCATGAAAATATGTACATAGGGGATAGGTGTCCTTATATATATATGTGAAGTTGCATATGTGTGCAAGTGGAAAAAAGGAAGATTCGAGTTTTCGTCGTCAAAAGGAATGCATCTTGAGGTTGAGGTAGGTTCCCTCTGCGTAAACCGTTAATTTGAATTCTATAATTGCCTGATTGTTTTAAAAAATTGTTTCCATAATTGATTTATTGTCTTAAAAAATTGTTTTCTAATAAAAACTAGCTTTGTCAAGGAAGAATATGAATATAGCCATTGATCATGCCCACATATATTCTATAGGGAACTAAAAACAATTATTAATAAATTTATTATACTTATATTAATGATTCATGGGATTATACAGATAAATATTTGAGAAACAAGGCGCACTCCACCTCATAATTAGATCCCTTCAAGATGAAAAGATTTTAATTTTGAATAGTATATTGTTTGAGTATGAATATGGATCAATGAAGTGTGAGTAACCATGTTTTAGGAATCTAAATCTTTGGTTAAAACATGTAAAATAATTATCTTGAAGTCATGGGCATCCATTTTATTGGTGATGTGATCTTATACTTATTGGGATGTCAGCACATGAATTATCGAAAAGTATAATATTTATTATGTGAGAAGAATATTATGATTCACCTTTCCAAATGCATCATAATCCCATACTCATGCAATGATCATGGAATTGCTTGGGTGATGCGCCTCGATTTCATTAGGTGATAAGCCTAAAATACCTCTGGTGACTAGCCTATAGAGTATGAGTGTCATTGGGCATCAACTTCAGGGATTGGTGAACTCGTTAAGAATTTCGTATCCTTAAAAAATGATAAAATGAGTAACATAGGTCATATTAGTCATCATAATCATAAAAAATACTCAAATTTTGATTTAAATTATCTTATGGAATTACAAGCAATAGATTTGATAGGTGGGGATCCCTAACCATTGCTAATAGGTGTAGGGGTAGAATAAGTTCGCATGATTCTACTAAAACCCATGATCACCAAAACATGGAAATTTCATAACTCTATTCTGATGAAATGACTGCTATCACCGTCACCCACTTTCCCTTATGGAGATCATGCAGTGGAGGGTTATCAATACACTGGTCAACCACTATGAATAGAAAGAAATAATACCCACCAGGAAAATGGCCAGGGATGATCAAGAATCCATGGTTCCACATTAAAACAACCAATAGAAAAGACCCTACATGGGGGGACTGGTAGGGAGAGGGGGGGGAGTGTCCAGGAGGTTCTGTAGGGGGGGGGGGGCAAGGGGGTCTGCAGGGGGGTTGTGCAGGGGGGAGGGGCAGGGGGTCTGAGTCGGAATAAAACCTCATGTGGTTATTGATCCTCCTACAACTTCTTCCTACTAATCAATTCCACAGCCTCCCTAGCCTCGGAAAAATAGATGTTCCCTATATAAGGGAGATCAGAGTCCCCTAATAGTGCCAAACCTACTCTCCCCCTCGACAACAACATGCCTAATGAATTAATAGATTCACCTATGGTACACCCATCCATCCATTTGTTTATTCTTATTGAATTTTCAACTTGTATATTGAATACTTTTAGTCATTTCTTGCACCAATTCTTTTCAGGTATTTGAGGATGCCTATAAGTCGCAATTAAGCATCATAATACTTGATGACAATGAGAGGTAATTACAATCAATTTCAATGCAATAATACTTTTGGTCCTTTTGTTTTATAACCACTATGCTGTTTTTTTTAGTATAGGCTTTTTGAGTACATTTCCATTGGACCTCATTTTTCCAATATTATTTCTCAAACGCCGATGGTCCTTTTGAAATGGCTTCCTCCCCAGGCATTCTTCTTATCCCTTTTATTAGTATAACTCATTCCAAATATATATTTATAAGGTTTTATTTGTCTCAATGACTTTACAAGAACTGGATTTATTGTCTGTATGCTTTAACATGATAGGCTATGTCTTTGGATAGGGATGCATGCTATGTAGAGAACCAACAACAAAACATAGCCCATGCTTATGCATGTGAGCATATATATAAGGATCCTACTGTGGTAGTTTATTCTTATATATCTTGTTTTACATTATTGAATTTATGTTTTCCATTTTAATCCTTACTCACCTCATTTGAGACACCACAAGCATCTTCAAAGATTTTTTTGCTCATAGGGGTGTGTGTAGGCTAGGGGGATGGTGCAGGCTAGGGTGTGGTGCATTCTAGGGGGGCTGGTGTAGTCTAGGGGGATGGGGTGCAGGGGGCTGTGCAGGCTAGGGGGATGGGTGGAAGGGGACAAGGGGTAGGGGTAGGGGCAGGGGCAGGGTGGAGGGGGACAGGGGGCAGGGTGGAGGGGGGCAGGGGCAGGGGGCAGGGGGGAAATGGGCAGGGGCAGGGGGCAGGGGGCAGGGGGTAGGGGGAAGGGGCAGGGGGTAGGGGGAAGGGTGGAAGGGGGAGGGGGTAGGGGGAAGGGGGGGGGGGATGTCTGCATGGCAGGGGGAGGTCTGCAGGGCAGGGGGGAGGGGGTGGGGCAGTGGGGAAAGGGGGGTGGGGTAGGGGGGTGTAGTTAGTCTCTATAGGTTTCTTTAATCTTAGATAAGGTTGAATAACCATTACAATCCATCTCAAACTCCCCCATTACTTCATGATTAGGTTTCTACAAATATTCCCTCCTATTTACAACAGATTGATATCACAAAATCATGTCTTGATATTAGTTGCAACAAATCAGATTTTGTATGATACCACTAGTTTTTATTGGTATGGCTTTAACACCTTTTCTTTTAAAAATACAGGCCATTATGTCCACTTTTTTTAATTATAGATTATAAAGATAGATTTGGATCCTGCAATCTTTCCTCCTTTTTGTGGGTTGATTACACCACCACACTGCATGAATTTACCTATACATAGCTAGATTCAATATGATATTTTAAATTACATTCACTGGTGGAAATACCACTTATACCAACACCTTCATACCAATGGTTTGAAAAAACCGTTGGTTTAAGTTATTAGGCTTTTTTTCTCAACACTAGAGCACTTTTATTTATAGCTCAAAAGTGTTTTATTTTCTTTGAGCTTTCTTATTTCTCACATTCTAAACATTTATGTTGAGGAAACATGATTTTCTCTTCTTTCACATGTGTATTATTGTTTGAAAATTTCATATTCACTTGAGCAATTAGAGAACTCTCAATGTTTTTCGTTTTTTGGTTTATCCTTTTATAACTCATCAGACAATATGATCAAACATTATTTCTTTGCGTTCAACCTTCTTCATAGGTGTGGATCCATTTTTTGTTATGATATATTCTATTTTATTAGAAATTGTGTCCTCTAGCAAGCTTTTATTATCGGGTGGGATAAAAATTTGTAACGAGAAAAACCAAATTAAGCTGAAACTCGAGCCAAACTAATTATATACCATTAACAGGAATAATAATTGTTAATTAATAAGAATGTACTATTTTTTAGTATAATTTTGAAACATGGATCTATTTCCCCCTTGCTTGCAGGAACATGATTTGACCCATGGGGCATTGTTGTTCTTATATGTTGGGTGGTGACGTGTATACTCACAGGAGACAAGTATGTTTTAGTTTAGTTTTTATTTTAATTTATTTATCGCATTGGCCACTTAGGTCTTTTACTTCTTTTTGTAGACAAAGGGTAATTATATTCTGCAAAGGGGGCAAATGGGGTTCAAATTTATTCAGTCCAACGAATTTGATCTAAGGTAAGATTATATGGTCACTACTTGTCTCGCACCTCATGTATTTGGGGATTTTAGTGTTTTTGAATCCATATTACGTTTTCAGTAGGGTGTTGGATCATTTCATGTTGGTTCGGGTGGATTTGGTTCTCCAAATCAAGGTAAGGCTTTAATGCCATTGGTTGGTTTCTCACTGGTTATGTGGCATCCTTTATGCGTTTTAATGTTCCTAATATCCTTTGTGTAGTGCGTTGATCCCTGCTCATTGGTTTTGAGTAGCCAAGTTAAGGGTGACTTGCCTGTGTGTGCATAGGTAAGAAAGTATATGTATGTGGGTTCACCCATTATGTGTATAGTCAACCATGGAAATGATTGTGCATGTATGGGGCTATGTGTTCCCATGTATATATATATAAATGCATACGCAGGTGAGTGGAGACCGGTATATGCATATAAGGACATGTGCAAGGATCCCCTTGCACATGCCCATGGCCATGCGAGTTTGTGCATAGGGGATAAGTGTCCTTTCATGTGTGTGAAGGTGCGTATACCCAGTGGGGGAGCAGAAAGTTTTAGTTAGAAATCTCCAAGAGCCAAAGTGGACGGTTTGGTTCCACCTTGAGGTAGGATTCCTCTTCTTGCCTCTTTAATTCAAGAATGCTTTAAGTTGAATTTAGCTTCTTTCTTAATCCTCTTTAATTATATCGAATTTAATATCTTGAATACGTTTTCTTTAATATAATTGTTTCATTTGATAAATAAAGTCATGTTTTTATAATAAAACCCCTCTAACGGAGGTGTGCTGTCTGCGAAAACTCACAATGATAGTTATGTTGATCTAGTTCATTAAATTATTTCACTTGATTTGTGCTAAATGAGTTTTAGAATAAATGTTAAATATAATTAAATGAATTGTGTGATAACACAATTCCATGATTTTATAATAAAACCCCTCCAATGGAGGTGTACTTTCTTCTAAACCAAAGAGTAGTGATAGTTATTTGTATCATGTTTAGATTTGGTTTGAGTCTTTTATATGCCTCTTGTTGGTGTTTGTTTTGTGGCTATTTAGTTTTTGTTTTCTTTGAATAATATAAATTGGATTATCATACTCGTTTAACTCAAATTACATTGCCCGAGTAGGCATATGCCTTGACCATGACACTTTCCTTTTCACACTTTGAATATTATAAATAAAATTATCATGTTTAGGCAAAGTTAATGAATTTGTAAATTATTTGTGTAGGGTGTATGATTATTTTCTATTGTTTTGTTTCCCTTTAGATTTTTCATCATTGTTCCACTCACTAAAACCTTCTCTGGAGATCCCTTGTTATAGAATATTAAATAGTGGATCTGTTCTATCATCTGCAGGTGGGGAAACGGTCGGAATGCTGCCCCGCCTCCTCCCGCTCCCTTCGCTCCTGGCAGTAAGATACTGCCCCACAGATGTCGCTGGACCGGGCCAACATGTCGCGGTCATGCCGCGGTCAAGCCGCGATCACGCCATGGTAATGCCTTGATTTGGCCATACTCCAAGACGACACCCCGCGGCAGTTCACTGTGATAATATTAAATGAGTGTTGTGATCAATGTTGAGACTGACTAATCACAATTTCTGACGGTGGGGAGACGACTAGAATGTTTCCCCGCTCCTCCCTCTCCCTTCGCTCCTGGCCGGAAGATGCTGCCCCGTGGATGTCACTGGACTGGGCCAATATTCCGCGATCATGCCATGGTAACGTCGTGATCTGGACCTGCTTCAGGACGAAACCCTGCGAAAGTTCGCAGTGATATTATTCCATGAGTCTTGTGATCAATGTTGAGACTGACTAATCACAATTTCTACCGGCAGGGCAACGGTCAAAATGTTTCCCTGTCTCTTCCCGCTCCCTTCGCTCCTAGCCAAAAGATGCTGCCCCACAGATGTCGCTGGACCGGGCCAACACGTCGCAGTCACACCGTGCTCACGCCGCGATAATGCTGTGATTTGGCCCAGCTCTTGGATGACACCCCGTGGTGGTTCGTAGTGATAATATTCCATGAGTCTTGTGATCAATGTTGAGACTGACTAATCACAATTTCTGCTCGTGGGGCGACGACCAGAATGTTACCCCACCTCCTCTCACTCCCTTCGATCCTAGCCAGAAGATGCTGCCCTGCGAATGTCGCTAGACCGGGCCAACACGCCGTAGTCATGTCGCAGTCACGCCGCGGTCACGCCACAGTCACGCCATGGTCACGCCGCGATAATGCTGTGATATGGCCCTGCTCTAGCCACATCCGGCCCACACCAGCAACCATCCCCCTTCCACCAGCATTCCAGCCCCCTTCCACCTGCATTCGATCCCGCAGCATCCCCCAGCCACCTGTAATCTAGCCCACACCGGCCACCACACTAGCCACCACCCCCCGGCCTCCTGCAAAACACTCATGCCAGCCCTCTACCACCTGCAAAATAGACCCAACCACTAGTTCCAGTCATCACCAGCCCCCAACCTTCTACATCCCAGCCCGCACCCGCCCCTGCCACATGACCAACAACCCCCAACCACCTACAATCCAGCCCACACCAGCACCTGCCACCTATTCCAGCCCACACCAGCCCCCTGCCATCCCCCTACTGCCTGCCTTCCCACCCGCACCAGCCACTCCAGCCCGCACCAGCCACCACACCAGCCCCCAGCCTCCTGCATTCTAGGATTCACGAGAAAAACTCCATTCTAATCACAAAAAAGAAAGGTGAAAGCAAATCCCCTTGCCTGATCCCTATTTTCCCCGAAAAGTATCCATGTAAACTTCCATTAATGTTCACCGAGAACATTGGGGTAGAGACACATCTTTTAACCCAAGACGGGAACCTAGACAAAAATCTGCGTAGATCCAAAGCATCCCATAAGAAGTCCCACCTGACTAAATCAAAATCCTTGAATAAATTGATCTTGAAGGCACACCTAGGAACCCCAGAATCAAGATAGTAGCCCCACAATAAATCCTAGGTAACAATATTCTTAGGATGAATTGGTTTTGGTACTAAAGGTTAAGGATATTTTTATCCATCTTTAGATTTATGAGTCTCTTAAGGTAATTTTTTTAACCACCCTACTAGAGGGTGCGAGTTATAAGTTGTGGAAGTCTATTATTCAGAATAATCTAGACAAAGACTATTCTTGGAAAAGTTTCAAGGCATTGTTAATTTAGCATTATTTCATAATGAAGTGATGGTACTGATGGCCATATAATTTTCTAGGAGGGGTTGTCTTGGTGGGGTGTCCAAGGGTTGTCCAGGGGGTGGGGGGGGGGGGGGGGCGTCTGCAGGGCAGGGGGAGGGTGCATGTGGGGTGTCTAGGAGGGGGTGTCTAAGGGTTGTCTGGGGGGGGGGGGGGTCTGCAGGGCAGGGAGCAGGTGGGGTGTCCAAGGGTTGTCTGGGGGGTCTGCAGGGTAGGGGGAGGGTGTAGGTGGAGTGTCTAGGAGGGGCTGTCCAGGGGGTCCGGGGGGGGGGGGAGGTCTGTAGGGTAGGGGCAATGTGAATGTGGGGTGTGTAGGGGGGCTGTCCAGGGGGGTATCCAAGGGATGTCCGGGGGGCTGATTTGAAGAGATAAACCAACAAGAAATGGGACCTAACCTCATAACAATAATTTTGATAATGATTTTTGTAAAGGTATTCCTAGTAGCAATAGGTCTTAAATCCTTTACATCAACAAAATTTTCCTTCTTTGGGATCAGGGAAATAAAATTGGATTTGATTCCATAGGGAATTGAGGCATGGTTAAAGAACTCCCTCATAGCGTTAAGGAGCTCATCATGAACTATTTCCCAATAGAACATAAAGAATTAATTTTTGAACCCATCAAGACCAGCCACACTCTCAATATTTAGAGAAAAAGGGCACTCTAAACCTCCTCATCAAGGGATGCAACAAGAGAGATTATTGGATTAGTGTAGTAGTGCGGAATTTGGAGTCCACATTACTGTTGCACTTTGGACTTCCAGCCGGTAGCCACTAGAGGATTGGATACATATAGTAAAGGCCTCATAAGATTGAAAAAGTCTATAATAATATTTCCTCATCTATCCACACTACAAAATACATCTTCTCCTCCATGAATAGCTTGAGTAGAGTTGTCATCAATTTCAATTGGTCAACCTATTTCTTGAAATCCCATTCTACAGAATCTGCCTCAATTAATCATGATGAGATGAATTCAAATCACCTATAATAACATGAAGATACTATTTGACTATAGACTAGATCAAATCATCATCAACTAAAGCCGATGGAGGTGGAGCACTAGATATAGATGCAACAATAGAAGGTTCCTGATAACTCAAAATTCCACAGAAATCTAAAATAAGACTTTCTATAAAATATTATAAATATACTATGGATACAAAATCTGAAGGCACTGGGGAAAAAAATCTCTCAAAACTAGGTAAAACAGCCTCTACAGGTTATGATTTGGTAGGTACATCTAATGGAAAAGCCTGAAGCTCACCTACATGGTCAATATGCTTAACTAAGGATCCCTTAGGATATGTACAAGGGATTTGTAGAGGGGGATACTGTCCAGGGGGCTAGGGATACTTTCCAGGGGGTTTATCAGGGGGTGGGGGGCTACTGTCCAGGGGATCCAGCAGGGGGGGGGGGAAGGGGTGTGCAAGGGTGTGTGTGTAAGGGGTGAAAGGGATGTGTGTGTGTGTGTGTGGGGGGGGGGGGTGGCTGCTATCCAGGGGTGAGGGGGGGGGGGTGTCCAGTAGGGGTGCAAGGGGAGGGGGGTGTCCATCAGGGGTGGTGCAAGGGGGGTCTAGTAGGGGGGAAAGGGGTGTGCAAGGGGGTGCAAGGGGGTGTGTGCAAAGGGTGCATGGGATGTGTGTAGTGGGGGGGGGGGGGTGGCTGCTATCCAGTGGGGTGAAGGGGGGGGGGTGGGGGTCTACTAGGGGAACAAGGGGGGGGGGGGGGGGGGTTCCAGTAGGGGTGGTGCAAGAGGGGTCCAACAGGGGGGGTACTGTCTAGGGGGTGCAGTAGGGGGTGCTGTCCAGGGGGGTCCAGCAGGGGGGTTGCACTATTCTTGTTTATTGAGTTATATTCTTTTTGAATATTCTAAGATGTTTTGTTTTACTATAATTTTAGGGGATGAACACTAATATGTTCTACCTTGTGTTGTAGGTACTTTTGAGTTGGTTCTGAACTTCTTTGATAGTTTTTCTTATAAGGAGACTCATGTAAGTGCAGTTATGTGTTTTTTTTTCATATTTGGATCTGTTTAATTCTTATTATTGAAGTATCTTTCGTGTATAATTTAATTTGGAGGGGAATGGCATGGGGGCAGTGGGGAAACTGGCAGGGGGTGTAAGTGGGGGATGGTAGGGGGTGCAAGTGGGGGCTGGCAGGGGTAGGGGGGAGGGGAAACAAGCAGGGTGGGGGTGGGGGCTAGGGGGTCTAGGGGGGTTTCTAGGTTCTGTGGGGGGGGGGGGGGGTTCCAGGGTATGTTCAGGAGGGTGGGGGTGGCTGTATAGGGGAGTGGATGTCTAGGCTATCCAGGGGGATCTGTCCAGGGTCTGGGGGGTGTCTAGGGTGTGTGGGGGGGGGGGTGTCCAGGTTCTGGGGGGGGGGGGGGTTCCATGGTCTTTCCAGGAGGGTGGGGGTGGCTTTCCAGGGGAGTGGAGGTCTGGGATTTCCAGGGGGATCTATCCAGGGTTTGGGGGGTGTCTAGGGTCTCGGGGGGGTGGGGGGGGGGGTGGGGGGTATCTTGGGTCTCTCTGGGGGGTGTCTAGGGTATGGGGGTGTCCAGGGTCTGTCCGGGGGGTGTCTAGGGTCTGTCTGGGGGGTGTCTAGAGTCTGTCCAAGAGGGGGGCTTTGTGCGGGGGGGGGGGGGGTTATGGGGGGGTGTCCAGTGTCCAAGAGGGAGGGTTATACAGGGGGTGGGCTACTGCGGGGGGGGGGGGGTCTGTGAAGTGGGGTGGGGTGATATTTTTATGGTTTTTCAGACCCTATATCCACAGTTTCTAACTGTGTCTATAGGTCTATTACCACGATCAAAAACCGTGGCTATAGGTCTAATGCCACAATTTCTAACTGTGGCAACAAATTGCATCTCTCCTCTAGAATAGCCACGGTTATAAACTGTGGATATAGAGATATTACCAGAGTTTGAACCGTGGATATATACCTATAGGCACAGTTTGAACCGTGGCTCTTGACTTATAGCCACAGTTCCAAACAGTGGCTATAATTCTCGGCCTATAGCCACGCCAAACTTAGCCACAGTTTAAAACCGTGGCTATAGCCCAAATTTCCAATAGTGTCCATATGTTTTTAGTAATACATCAACCCTCTAGATATTATACATGTCCTACACTATTGGATATTTATAATCTTTTTGTTTATTTGACATTAATCCTATAGAATTAGAAAAGAATCCCAAATCATAATATCTCAAATGTTCAAATGGTTGAACCACTACCATTTTAATATTATCTTGCTCTGCCACTATTTTAATTTCTTTGAGAATTCCAACAAAGTCTCATTTTCCACTAGTCAGACATCTTATTTTACTAATTGAGCCTCTATTGATATAGATTGAGGATATTATATTACTAGATGCTAGAAAATTTATTTGATTCATGGAAAACCAACCTATATAGTATCTAAGGGGATTAAACTCTACCTACCTTTAAAGGCTATGAAACATTATTAGAATGTATATTCAACTATCCTGGTACTAAAGCATTGAATACAGAGTTTTAATAGAAGATAATCCACACCCTTGTATATTCATACTATATCCTGATCATTCAATTTCAAAACTAGAAAAATGACCTATTCCCACACATTTATTACCATAGTTTATTAAAACCATGGAAATATTTCATCTGATTCCACAGTTTATTCAAATCCATGAAAATATATCCAGTTATATTAACCCCACCCACCCTATCTCTTTCTGATGAAGATACATCTATAGATGCTTCTGGTCTCTTTTAAATTTTTTCCATCAAAAGTTATATTTTTATAATTTCTAACAATTAGTTGTAATGATATATGTTGATTTTTTTTTAAAATTATCACTTGAGTAATTTTATTTTAACTCCATTATTCCAATGATCTTTACAACATTATTAAAATATTTTAATCATATTCCCTTAAATAGTTGTCGATCATTTCATGAGTTATATTATGGAATATGGTAAAAGAAATTAATTTTTTTTATTCCTTTTATGCTTTTTATTCATATTAATTTTCTAGAATTCAATCCATGTATCAATAACTAACTTTGTTAAGATTTAAATTGTTATTTTTGTATGTTTACATTTTTAGTTAAGATGGGATCCCATTGGTGGTACAATAAATGGTCATTAAAACATATTTGATATTATAGGTGGTATACTAATTTTCTATAAATGCATAATTCAATTTCAATTTAACACACTGTTAGTTTCTATATATTCGTAGTTCAATAAAATAAATATCATATATACCATTTTTTGAATAACACCACATTAGTGCTTTTTAATACATACAAACATTTTATAAGAATAATAAATCAATAATGATATATATAACACATATATTCTAATATATATATATATATATAATGAAAGAAATAAGATAGTGTAAATCTATGTAAAGAATTCACTTATACTATTCATACAATATACTGTATGCATATGATTTTTTTAAATAAATCATTAATATAATCTTTTTTATTAATAAATTTAATTTAATTATGTAAGGAGAGTTTAGATGTAATTGTATTTGTTATTTCTATGATATAATTGATATTTTTCATATTTACCTATACTACATTTCAGGTTCAAATAAAGTTATTTTTGAGAGTAGAATCTCAACATATAATGTGGTAACATGTGTAACATATGATTATGATGATAGAAATTTTACATTAGGAACTCAAACATTAATTTAATGTACAATTAGACTAGTTTTATAATAGATTAATATTTAAAATTTTCTATTATTTATTACACTGTAACCAATCTTCTCTTATTGCTTTCAAGACAAGTGGTGCAAATTATTTTGTTTTAGATTAGACCAGACATCCAGCAATGAATAAAAAAATGACATATGTAATCATAAATATTTATATTTACAATATTTGTTCACCATAATAGTGTTGTAAAATGTTTTCTTTATATTTTTATCATCCTTATAATGTTTTTATCATCCACTCCATTTTGTATTTTGTTTTTTATTCACATGTCTATTTAATTTTTATATTATTGCATCAGCCTATGTTTATTCATATTCCAAGTACGTTTTATTTTAAATTTCATATATCTATAGAAAATCGATGTATATGACCAATTTTCATATTTCAAAAATTATTTTAACCCTATATTTCTTCTTAGGGCGTTGAAAACTTTTTAAAACCTCTAATTCTTATCTATTTACAAAAATGGTATAGATTTTTAATTTTATATTAAGGTTTGATTATGTTTTTCTCAAAAATTACATTATGAAATATGTGATACAATAATTCATAATGGATGTTTCAATAATCCATAATCCTAAGATTCTTCTAGTGTATAGTATATTATAGTTTATAGTAAAAAGATTTTTCTGTGGTGAATATTGAATTGATTATTATTCATTGTTATCATATATTATAGTCAATATAGATAATATATTAAAAAAATTATGAATTTTTTTTCTAGTTGTAAACGATATAATATAATGATAGTGTGTGAAATTGTGAATTTGAAAATGGTAGTGTGTAGTTGTAAATGATAGCGTGCAGTTTTGTATATTAATTTTCATTTTCAATGTGAATGAGAGTGTTTGGTTGTGTTTCTATACTACAAATAATATAATATAAAAGTATTGTACAATATAAATAATATATAAATCATATAAAAGGAATTTTATTTGGATTATTTTTATATATAAACTTTGTTATTTACATACATATACTTATGTTTATGAACCGTTTTCTATTTTTTTTTTCAAGTCCAATGAATCCTCATTGAATATTAAAGAGAAATATATCCCCTTAAAATTATAGTTATCTCAAAGGATCAAATGGATTATATTCTAAGATAGTGTCCCTTAAAATCCAATAGTCATTGAAAACATAATTTATATTGTTAAATCACATATTTATATTAAAATGGTTTCTCACCAAAGATTCAAACCATGTGATACTCAAGGATTATGCAGTAATGAGGTCCTATTCAGTCAATTTTGACACAAATAGGTGGAATTTGTTTCAAGTTTTGGAACCCAAAAGCTAATTTTTTTTTTCATATTAATGAAAGATCCTTTTAGATAAGTTGTGCCTATAGTCACATATCTTATCATTTTGATAACCAACCATATGCCATATAGTTTTCTCTCGGCTGCAATAACTGCAACCATTGTTTTTTAGATACATGAAGTCTTTACTCCATGAACATAAATTTCACATAGATTACATAAATACCAATAGTTATTATCTTTTTGAGAACAACTCACTTTTCAAAAGAACTTCCTTTTGTAGATGCACTAGCTGTGTAATGATGTTTCTCATCAATGCCCAATATTTTTTCATAGAATATTGAACAATAACTGAAATCTTATCCAAAACACAGGAAACCACTCCTTGGGCTTTTTTAGCATAAGATATTATGTTTATAGTTTAGATAGGTCTTTCCTCCTAAAGATTTCAAGAATCATTATCAACAAATTAAATATATGGACTATCATTTTTGTCTCTCACAATATCATTCCTAGTTTTCCATCAATAGTTTTCAATAGGTACTACTACCACCTTTTGGTATACTATGGTTTCAAACTATAATAATAGTTTTATTTTAAGTTATTTTTTATATTTAAATGTAACATATGTGAGATTCAATTGCAGACACTCATGAAGAATATGAACGTTCTTGATTTCCCTATAAAACTAGAAGAACTCGTGGATCTATCTCTCCCTATCTAGACCATACACATTGCCAACCTGAACTGTTTGGGTCTCCATCAGCATTCAAGAAATCCAAATCCTCCTAGAATCTATCTCCATCTTTCTCCCACTTATATTTATGATCATTATTGCACTAATGAGTATATAGAAACTTAAATAATACACATTTTTATGTTTTCAGTCTATATTATTTATTATGCTTATAGATAAAGTATAATATATATACATTTTCAAGTTTATAATGATTATGATTATGCTTATGATTATGCTTATAGAAACACCAAAATACATACACGTTCTCCTATAATATAATATAATATTTTTAACATTATGCTTATGTGTTTCATTATATCATAGTTTCTAATACTAAAATTCAATTTACAATATACCAACATTACTAAAATGAAAAATATAAATAGTCATATATGATAAAATCACCATGATATTAATATATTAATAATTTGTGCAATTTAATCATGTTTTATCTATTAATGCTATTATTTTTTTCTTGCAGAGTGATTTGTTGCTATACTTTGATGGTGAAGATTCACTATAAGTTACCCATAGAAGTAATTTATTTTTAACATATAAACCATGATCTTCATATTCTTTTAGGTATGTTACATGCATTTAATTATATATTTATCACAACTCTTAATCCTTTTTTACCTATTATTAAAAAACTGGACCCGTTTAGTGTGGAATTTTCTTAATAAATTTAATTTTTTAAATTCACATGGTACACTATTAATAAAAATATTCATTAACATATTTACATTCAATAATAGTTTTTATTTAAGTTTATGAATACTATTTTTTATTCAATGAAAATCTTAATCATTATTGACATTTTCTCCTTCATAATATTTTGATTTTTTTTTCGTATGAATCTAATTTACTCTAGTTATCTTATTTCCATTAGTTCTATTATTTTTATTAGGATTTTTTATTCATTTATATCCATATGAAGTATGTACATTTTATATATGATCTAGGTACATTATATTTTAACATCTTCCTTAGACAACCATATTTCAAATAATTCTAAACATGATGTTTTGGTTTGTTATTTCATTTTATATAGAAAATAATGTTATGTGAACCTTGGATTCTTTACCTCCTGATAAGAATGAGTTTCCTCATTATCTTCCACTTGTTTGGATTTTATTTCTCAATTATTCACGACAATTTTGAATATATTTTTAGCTATAAATTTTCTTATAAATCGAGTGCATGATTCTTGATCTAATTTTAAGGTCCATTGAAGTATATGAATAAGGGTCCAAAATATTCCACCTCATTATTAATATTTCCACATCTATTGAAACTCATATTCCATTGTTTTTTAGATTTTAAACCATCCTGAAATTCAATTTTATCTTATTTCTTAAAGTATATACTTCCAATTCAGATTCCTTTGTTTTCTTCTTCATGAGAAGTTAGTTCCAATTGTGTAAATTCAATGTTAATTTCCTCATTTTCATCTTCAATGAAATATTTCCAAAAATATATAATTTATATTTGTTTTCCTCTAAAAAATATATTCTCATAAAGTTATTATGGAATGAATTTCCTAAATAATTTTCTAAGTGTAAATGACTTTATTCAGGAAGTTTTAGTGGTAAATTCATTCACACAATCTCATAAACACCATCTGATGGATTGCCAATTTCAATATCCTTTCCATTGCTTGTTGTGATTTCTATTACACACTCGATAATATGGGTTTTAGTTTGGATTGACCTAAATTATTACTCCCTATAAAAATTTTATTTCATAAGTATCTCCTATTTCACTTAAAAACTATTTATACTAACTGGGGTGTTATTAGAGAGCTTGTTAATCATTGTTTCCATACTTGAGAAGTTGTATTGACTTCCCTTTATGTGGTCCTTGATGATTTGAATCTTTATCCTAATATTTATTCATTACTTAAGATCTTGGATTGAATTGCTTGAATATGTTCTACAATCATCTCAGTACTATGGTTCTTCTGAGTTGGAATCGGGAATTTCTTTTCATTTATCACCTGAAATTCATACCATAAGTACCTATTTAATTAACAATATTTATTATTCATAAGGAAATATTTCTTATTTTTAGGAATTTAAAATTGATTCCTATATTATGGTTACTTTGAATTTGAGAAAAAAATAAACTACCAATGTTCCCCAAGATGGAAAAATTTAAAATTTCCCATGAATCTTCAGAATTCTATTTTTTTCATGGAAATTATGGAAATTAATCTTTAAGAGGGATAAGAATGTACAACATACTTTGGAAAATTAACCTCAACATTGAATGAATTATATCCATTTTTATGCTATCTTGAGTGGATTATACAATGATAATACTAGAATTTTAAGTGGTGAATAAACTTATAGAAATTAAAAAGTTCTTGGGGTGTTGGACATATGCTTGAGCTTACAAAAGTGTAAGATATTTTTTTCTTTAAATGGTTTTCTAAATGCTAAGATAAATGTTTAAGAGGAATATAGTATTTATTTTAAGGGAACAATCATGTCCAATTCATGTTAAAACAGAACGTGTGATGATGTTACTTAAATAGATTTGTTAAGGTCTGAGTTACATGATGAATTTATATTTAATGAATATGGAAATGACTCCTTAAATGGTTATATAGGATGAATAATTGGGTAATGGTTGGGTAATTATACTTGACATGAAATACGAGATATTGAAACTTTTTTAGAGGTTCTTTATGTGTATTGGGTTACATAAACTGTGATATTTAATATAGATAATGGATTTTTATTTCTATATTGATTTCACACGCTATACATGGGCAATAAATTGATAACTTGATTTTTCATGGGTAAGAAATGATGTGATATGTTGTGTTTTTAGTGATGTATGAGATGTTTTTCACTAACCAAGTTTTTCTATGTTTTATCTATCGTAGTGGTCACTTATAGGTGGATCATGATTGATTGAGTTTTGAAGTTCCATGGTATGGAATAATTGGCCTTGAAGGTAATTTGACCTTTTGAAATTACACTATTAATTATATATTCACATACAAACTCCTTGAGTTAATATAGTTTTTTTGGTTTTCAATAAATATTATGTTATCACTAAATATATATAATACCTTTTGTGTGTAAAAAGTGAATTCATGATGTTTTAGGTAATGGAAAGTGTCATTTGTAACTAGGTGTTGATTTTATCTACAATTTGAATCTTAGTCTACAATCTTACAAATTATTAAGGAGTTCATTTTCCATACTTCTTTTCATTATCTCTTTCAGTTACAGTGCTTATATGTTGGTATGTATGGCTTACCCTTGAGTTTAGTTTGATTGTTTAACATTTTTGGGTGTGTCAGTATATTATGTATTACCTATACCAAGACTAGTGATACAAGTGTGTCATGATTTGTGGAATTTATTGGAATACTTGATGTTGTGTAGAATCATTTCATTTAATCCATTTTTAGTTATCATAAAATAGTTGAACACTATTTTATGATTTATTAAATGTAATTCTAATAGTTATGAAAGTCATTTAAATTCAAAATTATATTTTTTATGGAATCTTTATGATATGAGTAGTGATTTGTGCTGCTGTAACCTATAGTAGTTGGAGGATATGAGCTTGATCTTTTGATCATTTTATTGAAGAAACTATAAGTTATGTGATTTTTATTTTATTATCTTAGATGAAAGAGGTTCAATTTATGAAATTATTGTTGTTGTATTAATGCATTGATCCTTTTTATAAACAACTACATAATGTTCCAAAAATAATGATAAACATTTATCATAAGTTTTATTAAAACTTCTCGAAATTAACTCAAATGGAATATTAACATGAAGTCATCATTTTTAATTGATAATAATCTAATAAACTATATTTTTGTCATGGATTTTTTTCTCAAACATTTCTTATTCATTTTTAGGTTCTTAGGCTAGTTCAATGGTCTATAATTAAACATTATATGTCTTTTTAACTATCATCATCATTCCCTTTCTATGAAATTTTCCTCTTGAATTGATGATACTTTGGTCAGTTTCTAGAAAGTTTTATAAACTTACTTGATTCTCATTTCTCTGTTTCTATTTTCATTTCAAATATTTTTTTTAATATATCAGGTAAATGAATTAATCATTTATATAGGATTGAATTTTGTGCATCAGGATAATGGGATGAGCTACTGAACTGTTGGACCATTTATCATTCTCCCAAATATTCCTTTCTTTTAATTTCCAATTTTCATGGGGAAACAATTCAACTTTTATTTTTGAGAAAAAATATTGACTTCTAAAAAATTCATATTTCAATCACCCCCAAAAAGAGAACGGTGTTTAGAATCTGTAATAGTTGTTTTGTAGCTAAATATAATAATGATATTTTAGAAATAATTATTTTTATTTAGAAATGTACCATTATATATATACTTCATTATTTGATTTTGTTTGATTCAATATTTTTAGGTGATATGGAACACACACATCTGGTCAACGAGTTGGAATTTTCTTTGCGCTACAAAAATAGAAGTGAGATTGATAAGAATCCATAGGTGGGATATGATGCTAATGGAAAGTCCATATACATGATTCTAGTTACAAGTTACAAATTTACATGGAACTTAAATTTTTCAGTGTCATTGTTGGGTTAGAATTCTAGGTTTGTATTACTTTCATAACATTTATTATTAATCTATGTGACATGATTTTATATGGTTTTACTCCACAATCTAAGTTAAATAGAGGGTGATTGTGTGTTGGTGAAGCTTTGGTTTTGTGTGTTTGAATTTTTTATCACAATAATCACCACATCTAAATTTCAACATGGTTCTATTGTTCATACCACAACTCAAATTAAGTAGAAAACCACTTTTTTTTTTGCATGGCTTATGTTTTTTCAATTCCACTATTTATGAGCAAGGATTGTTATGTGATATCTAGAAAAAATATTTTGTTTCTTTCATATCTAGGTAAAACCTAATTGCCTATACTAATATGGGAGGTAAAGTGTGACCTTGTTATAAAGCTCTTGGGCACGTAGCCTTGTGTTTTTAGGCCCCGAAACACTTGAAAACTAGGTAATGAGTTTTGTTTATTTACAAATTATGACTGTAGTACAAGGATGGGTGGTTGGGACCTGGCCATGTAGCTGCTTCTATTAATATTATAATCTTAGTTCAAGTTAACTCAATTTTTACACTATTTCCATTGTACAAATCAAAAAAAAATTGTAGCTAGATGATATGAGTGTGATTTTGTAACCTACTGCAACATAATTTTTTTATGTCATATATGGGATATATTCATGGTTAAAAATGTGGAAGTAGCCTCCAATTTCTGAAGTTAACACATGAATATTTATTGTAATTTCCACTATTCAAACCATAGCTAAAGAGTATCTACTGCACAATTTTAATCATGGCCTTAGGGAGAAATTTCTATGGTTAAACCATGTCTATAGTATGAAATTTCCATGGAAAAAACCATGTTATTTGGATTATATAGCCATAGTTTAAATCATGGAAGTAGGATTAAATAACCACAGTTAAACTATGGTGATACTGAGCTATTTCCACGGTTTAAACCATGAAAATTGATTGGATACTACTAAGGTTTAAACCGTGAAAGTAGGATAAAATAGACATGGTTAAAATATAGAGATATCTATACATTTAAACATTTTAAACCATAGAAATATCCATATATTTACGTATTTTAAATTGTGGTTGTATATGGACCCTATTTCAATGATAATAGAGACCATAGTTTTTCCAAACCATGGTCAAAAACTAAAACCATGATTTTTGGGCCTATTGCCATAGTTTCAAACTATAGAAATATACTATTTTTTTAGTTGTGTCTGAAATACATGTCTAGACCTTTCATAATTTATGAGAATACATGTCTATCAGGTCACATGATATGTATATAGAGTACATGCCATGTGGTCACACATCTGTAGAACACACTAAGTCCTTCAACGGGTTTCATGGAAACACAAAAAGTGTAATACATGGCATATTACCGACTAGTATATTTTTTGTAGTCAAGCCGAAGTACATTCCAAATCCCCATGAATTTATACCATATACATGATATGTAGCTCATAAGTACCAACCGTGTAGTGTCATAATAATGGACTGAATTAAACTATATTAAATTTCTAACTACATCATTAAATCCTTATTATATTTATTGGAATTTATGTGTTTGAAAATTTAATAGCACTTTTAAAATAATTCTTAAATTCTCAATTAATTTATTGCAATTATCTTTGATTATTATTTATTCCGTTAATTTTCCATGAATACATTTATTATGGGTGTCACCATGAGAATTAAAATGGTCATTATGATAACAGGGAATTTATTAATTAATTAATTAATGAAAGTATGTTTATCTTAATACTGAAAATTGAATATAAATAGATGTTAACCAATGTAATTTTTCATATTAATTGCATGTGTATAACCGTTTATCAGCTTGACCAAGGCATGTTTATGCATTGGTTTTATTTAATTTAATTTATTACGATGTTTTTCAATTAATAATTATCAAATTAAATATTTATGGCCTATGAGTCATCCCTCCATCCTTTGTTATGTAGGATATATGTGTCCAAGGTTATTTATCTAATTACCCTAAACTAATCCTCTGGTTCCCCTCATTTTCATGTGATTTATAAATACATGTAATAAATGGAGTATCCCAAGGCACCTGGAGGTGGTTCATGGTAGAATTGAGATGATAAAAACCTAGGTAATACATTGGTGGACATATAGAATGTTGTAAATCCTACCAAGACTGACATAATGATTTTTTCCTTATGTCTCCACTCAATAAATCAAATGTTTGATAATATCATGATTAGATAATTTATTTATTTATTTATGTCTTATACATTACTTATTTTATGGATAAAAGTCCACCTTCACATAAATGAATAAATTAATATAAAAATATGGAATTTAAATAAATTCATTATGCATAAATATTTTATTAAAACATGGTTAGGAACTTAAATAAAATATATTTAATATTAAAAAGACATGTAAAAGATAAAATAAGAAAAATTTATGCATAATAAAATAAAATCCTTCAACTTAATATTAATTAAAATTTATACTTCCATTACTTGATTGAGAATGAAATATATAGAACTAAGTGTTTGACCAACCCTTATTAGCACACTTACTTTTATAGTGAATTTATAATGAAAGTTTTGGGTTGAATTAACCATCTTGAATAAAGAGAATCATACCTCTCTAGACTTAGTGAAACTTGAAGGTAAGTGTTGTGGAATTCTAAGTCATGATTTTAGGATTGGGGAGTCCACTTGACAGATCAAGGAGTTTCAATATTGAAGTTGGAAAAGATATTCCTACCTAAATATCTTTAAATATTTTGACCAACCCTCATTGGGGTTATGAGAAGGGGCATATGGATCCTTGACACTATAATGTCATGAAACTAGACATTAGAAATCCAATGACGAGGGATTTTGTGACTTAATAAAATAGTGTAAGTCTTATAAAAATTAAATTAATTGTGCATGACATAAATTTTAATAATGTGAAGTAAAAAAAACTATTTTAAGTATTGTAGAAAATGAAAAAAACAATGAGATCATTAATTAAATTGGGTTATGTGATTAAAAATTAAAATTTAAAGATACAATACAATAATTTATGTGATGCATTATTATCAAAGAAAGTGTATTATGTGTTGGGACTCCCTATTCCTATTTTTCAATGCCAGCAAGTGAGTGAAGGTGACATGGATTCCTACCAGAGATTTGTAGAGGTTTCTTCCTATGTCTGTTGTATTATATTATCAACTATGTCCAAAGAGTTTATGATATAACACAAGGTTATGTATTCTTTAACCATAATATCACATATATATTCTATTGAGAAATAGAAGGAATGGATTGAAATATATAATATTTTAAATGAGATATATCAGTGTAAACTAGAATAAGGTAATCTATTTACTCATCATGCTTTCAAAATACTGAGGTATGTTGATCAGTTGAAAAAATTAGGCTTCTAATTAGATAATAAATGTTTTATTAATCTTATTTTGTTATCCTTATCACTAAAATTATCCTAATTTGTCCAATAATAGATAAATAAAATAGATAATTCACTCTATAAGCTTTTTTCCATACTTCACCAAGAAAATAAGGATTGGTTGAAACCTTTTTCTCCACCCTGAGTGGTAAAAAATTTAAAATACAAGGCTGAATATCCCATGGATAATCTAAATATAAAATATCATATATATAATCCTTTAAATAGATAAAATATTCAAAGGCATAAGAATGAACGGGAGGATATTTTTTTCTTATGTTTAAAGAATCAACATTGAAAAAGAAATTGTAATTAATTGAATATGCAAGAATATTCATCAATATTTGGTAAATTAATCGTGTTTTTATTCACCACTTGTGTATTAAATACATTATTCTTACAACATACATGTATTTAAAAATTAGAAATAAACATGAATAGAAAGTTTATAAAGTGAACTCAAAATTAGATAAGAAATGGAGATTCCTACATCGGCTAAGGAGAGATTAGTATTTCACATTACATGATTGGATTGATTAAAGTTTTTAATAAATGTTACCAAAACATTTATCTTAGTGTCCAGTTAGACACAATGATACATTATATAATTTTTGGAATAAATGATATTATGGTACTTTAAAACTAAACTGATATTTTAGTAACTCTTGAATCATAAATATCCATTATAATGAATGATGAATATAAAATATAAGACTCTTACACAACTATGGAAAGATAATTATTTTTCAAAGTAAACTAAATGTAGTTGGCTTGTTTATACCCATAAAAGAGTTTTGTCTAAATTGAGACAAGATACTAGATATAAAAACGAACCGTTTATCAAGTTTTAGATAAATAAACCATTTTTAATAAAGGTGTGTTACAAATATTTTTATATTTTAATAAAATGGACACATGAACCATTCTAAAGATAAAAGTAACTTTATATACTTCATGAAATTCTTTTAATTTTTTATAGAAATGACCAGTGAAGTAAATGAGTGCACTTGGTAAAGATTGAGGAACCTCTAAGATAGATTTTTAGAGAATATATTATCAAAGTAATCATTGTTCTTGTATGTGGAATACATGTTACCTCTAACTCACATTTCTTTATTTACTTCAATTTTATGATGGTAGAAAAAATAAGATCAATTATGAGTCTTATATATATTATAAATGTTCTATTTTCCCTTTCAATGCATTTTTGGTATATAGATGTAAAACAACTAACAATATACTAACTATATTGTCTAATGGATAACATATTAGTTATGATATGTTAAGAATATACTAGGACACTATCAAAAGTGTTTTGTATAAATTTTTTAAAAGTTTTACTTAGCTAAAAAAGAACATCAAAACACTTATGTTAATATATGTTAATAATCCTATAGCCACTAAGGATATTAAAATCTAGTAAAGGATAACTATATTTCCATAATGGACGCCTATTTATTTTAAGATAGTGGGAACATAATTAACTTATATGGGATATGTCATTGAATGCATATGAGTTTGTATAAGAATACTTGAATCCACTGAGCTTAGTGGGATGATTAGTTTCATAGAAATATGCTACATAGGAATTCAAAACCAAATAGGTGGTTTATTTTCACCATGGTGGGTGATAAATATATTGTTGTTTCAGAATAAATATTCATATAAATAATTAGTAAATAGTAATATGATAATATTGACATGTATGTATAAATTCAAGTGATGGAGTCCATGCATCAAAATTAAGGGATTCTGTATTTTAAATGTTTCTAATAATTGATATTTCTGGAGAGTATTCAAGAGAAACTAAACAGGAATGATATAAGATGGTACCAATAAATAAAGGTTAATTATTGAAAGGTCTACTCTTTAACAAGACCTATAAACCAACCATCATGACTAAAATCCTTCTGAATTATACTTATCAAAACATAATTCTATAATAACATATTAGGATATTGAAAATAAAGGATACCTCCTGGAATATGTCTATAAAATGTGACCAAAAGGAGACCCTAAGGTATATATCTACATGAAATAACTATAACAGGTTGGTGGAATTAAGAAATTCCAATAATATTTGAAGATTACATAAATTAATTTATGAATAAATCATGTATAATGGTCATAAAATATTTTATTGGAAATTAATGAGTGAAAGTTTCTTGAACTAGTTAGTGGGAGTTCTATAAGTTTTCAAGTTTGATATATTGAGTACAGATGAAAAAATTTTGTGTATTACTTGCTTGTTAAGAATAAGTAATGAAATGTCTCAAAGTATGAATTAAACTAAAAAATATGTTATAGAGAACAATATCTAAAAAATATATCCATAGGTTTCATAGCTATCGTCATTTAAAAATATTAACAATTAATTAAAATATATAAGTCAGAACAATTCAAGATCGAATTTTTGTTGGCATATAATCCTTCCAGTAGAACATAAATGTCCATAATAAGGTATTGTGGAGATTAAAATAATTTCAAAAGATTAATGCCTATAAATTCGTCTTATATTTCATCATATGTATAGGAATTTGATAGTACTGATGCATAAATAATATTTGGTATATATAAAATAGATCCAACATAATTTTATAGAATTACAGTTAGAACTATCAGAAGGTACTTGTTAAATTAGAATTGGATTAGTTCATGGTGTTTTGAGAAGTAGGGATGCTAGTGATAAAGGAAGTTGAAGGCTTGTATTCACTTAGTCAATTTGATATATTATCATATAAAAGTAAATGTTAATATGTAAGAAAATATTATTACAGCCAGTGGTTTACATATCTATAATATTTGAGTATGTTGTGGATTCTAATGTAGCTTAAAGAGTGGTTTTGGAATGTCCTATTTTAATTTTGGGTTATAAAAATATTAAGAGTCTTATCATTATTATTAAAATATTAGAATATGGAATTATTTATGATTTCAAGAATTTTATGTGGGAACAAAATATGTACACTCAGTTATATCACTACTTGAAGGATTTTCTCAATGTAGTAACGTTGTAGTAAGAATATTCTCCATAAGGACATGTGGCTTTACCAACCCTAGTAATGAAAAAGGGATAGGCCCAAAATTTGAAGCCATAATTAGTAAAAGAATGTTCAACATGTGTTAACTACACAATCATTTGTAGTTGGATCTAGTGCAAGTGGGAGACTGTTAGAGTTGGTGACCTAGAGAAAACGACTTTGTAATTTAGATTATATGTCTATTAAAAGAAGTGAATATTAATATAAATATCTTATCACATATTGAATTTTATTCTATATAACACTAACATGATAATGTACTAGAGTATAAGATGCATTGATAAGGTCATAACATATCCTCACTATGAGGAGAACCATGAAATTACCTGAAAATATTCTTTAAAATATTTATATGGTTGAATAATGTACTGTGATGTGACACATACTAAATAGAAAATCAGGTGTGGGTACTCTTAAGAGGATGAGGATTCTTCTCATGAAGTTCACACTTATTAATCTTCGAGATATGAGATTATAGAAACAGAACTTTTAGTAGGAATTCTACTTGTTTTTGTATCATTGGATGTTCTTATATGCGATCATGTGTAATTGTCCTCAAACATTAAGATTATTATTAATGCACTTCAAGACTCATGAAATTATATTTACTAACCCAAACTCTAACATCATATGTTCACGGGAAGTAGGGTATGTTGGTTACATCATGAATGGCTTTTTATTAATGGATAAGTTAAGATGGATTCACCCCTTCCATATTTATGGAAGTTGATATCTCAACCCTTTGATTGGAATAAAAAATTTGCAATAAATTCCATGTACATGGTGTTATAATGTTTTTATTTCATATAGTCAAAGAAATATATATCTATCAAATATCTTGATGACACATATGTAAAACCTTCTTGATGAGATATTGAGAAAAAGGAATTATATTACACAACGAACTTTCAATGGAAAAATTTTCATTGGTAATTAAATTTATTTCTTGTACCATACTACGAATGATCCATCGAATCGACAGAACCTTTATGGTTATTCGCTCACCATGGAACTTCCATTGCACCTAGAACCTTCATCGCACACCTTTCCCTTAGGGAGTACACTGGAATAATAAGGGGTTATGTATCTAGACCCCAGTTGTATGATTTTTTATATTTATTTTACAATATAATGATTATATTTATCTCTTTTTCATTATTAATTGATAATTTATTATATATTAAGTTGGATAAAAATTATATTTTGATTCAAATAAAATCAAATTTTTTTCCAGAAACATACAGTTTCAATTAAAACACACTTTCTGATGAATATAATAATTTTCAAAATAAATTTTATTTTCATTAAATATTCCAATTAAAAAATGTTTTTGTAAATATAAATGATAACACAACTTTATAAAGTCCAGTATAATTTTCAAGAGTTATATAGTTTTTATAATTGTAAAACCCTGTATTTCTAGTAAATAATTTTTTTAAAAGTGAAAATAATCATATATAGAAAATTATTTTGTTAAAATTAATATTATTTTTGAAATAATCATGTAGGATTATACAATGGGGCATTATTCTTAATTTTCTGGGTTAATCAAATTTTTGAATAAAAATTAAATTTAGTATAAATATATGGTAAGTAATTTGACACAATAATATCCAAAAAGTGTCATACTAAATACTATAAGAAGAATAAATGACCAAAAAATTGGTTTTACCTTTAAAATAATGTCTTTATGAATTTATTTAATTAATTTTAACAATCTATAATGAATCCTCTAAAGAGTATATTATATTTTATGGTTTTAATTTTTTATATGAACATGACTCACTTACACATCATGAATGGTATTATTTTAATGATTTCAGTTCTTAGCCTAATAAATTTTTTTAAAACCAATCCTATTTGTTAGAAATATTATTCTAAAACCCTGATATGTTTTGTGGTTTTCATTATTATATTAGTTAGAGTTTGAAACTTATGTTTAGAAATTAATAAATAATTCCCTCCCTTTTTCTATAAATACCCACCCAAAATCCCATTACTCTTCCCTAAAAAACCAATTGAGAATGAATTTCCTCTCTCTATCCCACTCTAAATCCCTACCAAGGTGTTTTTAAGATATTAATAAGCTCCTCCCAAAATTTTAGAAGCACCCTCTCAAGGTAATGGATTCTCTTCCTCCTTCTCTTTATTCAAGTACTTTCTTTGTATTAAGCCTTTTAATTTACCATTGTTCATGTTGACATATTTTTTTACAATTCCCTTTACAATCTTTATTATTTTCAAGTAATGAGAGACCATATTTCACTATCATTAATCCCTTGAACGAACCTTTATATACACCTGTTATGCTGCCGAAATTAATTTTTTATCTTCTATGACACAATTTTGGGTTATGAATACCTGTCCCCATTTCTACTTAAGGGTATTCACATAGTTATACTTATCCTTAATTGATTGGGGGATTATATGTATGTAATCAAAACTTTTTAATCATGGGATTAAAATTGATGAAATACATTGTAATGTTGTATGATCTATGTGTCACACAAATGCATGTATATGATATGATTGTGAGAGGTAGGCTTGAAATTATATATCCCTCCAATACATTGGATAATGTTTCTATCCCATGAGATACCATGTATGGTTCACGAGTTATTATCCTAATAATAATATATTATGTTTTATTTATGGATATACTTGACTTATTCTTATCATCCCATGTTCTATTTTGTTTCCACATTCCCATGATCCCTTGATTTTATCATCGTATACCATGCTTCGATGTTCATGATTATGATCCTCACCTTTAAATTATGCCTATTGACTCACATGTATAACTTTAATTTATGAAATTATTTGATTATTACCTTATTATGTTTTGTATCTCAACCCTTTCTTATATACATCAATTGTTTATCCCATTCATTTTTATAAGATCAATGGAATTTTAAGGGAATGTTATGGAGTTTTAAATTAATGTTGATATATCTCTATTTCAAGTTATTATGATATGTATCTAATTAACTATTGAAATTAAGCCTATCAATGTTTTGGGATTTTATTATGTGTATCTATATGCAATAATTTATGAAATAAAGTGTATAAAAGATATTTTTTTTCACACACAAAAATAATAGATACGATTGTCCTATGATTTCAAATTACTCAGATGTCATTTGCTATGGTCTTGATCATTACATGTACATTTTAGAGTTTCTAAAACATTAAAAGTTAATTTATAATATTATTGAGAAAAAAAAACATCCGATTTATATGTTTTCTACTCTTACATTTCACAAATCACTCTATGGTAGTTTTTTATGATTTCATGAAAATTGGAGATTGATTTCTTGGTTTTAACACTCTAACACACATTTTTAAAGATCATCAAACCTTTTAAAACTAATTATTCAGTATATACAAGAACATTGAAAGTATGATTGATTAATTTTCTACAAATACACATAAAAAAATAAAAATATTATTTTCCTATGATTTCACATATTGTGGAGGTCATCAACTACGATTTTTACCATTACACACACATTTTAGTGTTTTTAAAACTCTAAAAGTGTGTTTTCTATCATCCTAAGACAACAACACATCCAATTAATATAAATTCTACTAAAAAATTTAAGAAACACTATATATTTGTTTTTACTATGATTTGATAGTAATTTTAGACCATTTTATTGGTTCTGACTCCCCGAATGAGTGTTTTTAAAGGTTGTCGAACCATAAAAACTGCTTATTCGGTCATTCCAAGCACACCACAAATCCAATTGATGCGGTTTATACTCATACACCTCATAGAAATTACAAATATGATTATACTATGATTTTATTCCATCCTGATGATGTTTTCTATGGTTTTGACTATTACACACAAGTTTTAGTGTTTTCAAAACACTAAAATTGAATTTATAATCTTCTTACATAAATGATATGTATGATTGAAATGTTTCTTGTTATAACATTTCAAAAATAACTATATAGATTTTTTATGATTTTATGGAAATCATAGGTTGTTTTATTAGTTTTTAATTTATGATACATGTTTTTAAAGGTCGCCAAACTATTAAAAAATGCATATTTGATCCATCATTGTACACTACACATTTGATTTATGTGACCTCTATTATCACATTTCAAAAATAATACAAATATTATTACTTTAAGATTCCACATCATTTGGAGGCCATTTTCTATGGTTTTAATCATTACATGTAAGTTTTAGCATTTTTAAAACAACAAAAGTGTTTTGTTGGCTATCCTGAGAAAACAACACATCCCATTAATGTGTTATCTTATAAAAAATTTCAAAACTCACTCTAATGTTTTTGTTGTATGGTTTCATGATATTCATAGTTTTTTATTGGTTTTGACCCCATGATGCATGTTATTAAAGGCCACCAAACCTTTAAACACTACTTATTTTATTTATATGAGTAAACTACACATCTGATTGACATTTATTCTACTCATGCACAATGAAAATAAAATAAAGGTCATTTTATTATTATTTAACATCATCATAAAGTGTTTTTATATATTTTTAACCATTATATAATAATTTAGTGTTTTTAAAAAACTAAAAGTGTGTTTTGGATCATTCCGGGAAAACAACACATATGGTAAAGGTACTATATACTCCAACATTTGAAAAATAAATCTACGACTATTTTCATATGATTTCACAATAATTGGAGATCATTTTCTTGGGTTTTACCCCTAAAACACATTTTTAAAGAATGTAAAAATGTTAAAAACTTCTTATTTGTTTTTTCTAAGCACAATGTATGTCAAATTGATATGTTGTGTAATTATTCACATAAAAAAATTAAAAAAAATCTTATCATTATGAGTTTTTTTATTTGGTTTTAACTGTTACACATGGTTTTAGTCTATTTAAAACCCTAAAAGTGTATTTTAGGTCATCCTCAGCAAACAACATGTCCCATTGATGTGTTGACTTTTTCAACATTTCAAAAATCACTCTAAAATTGTTCTCATATGATTTCATGGTAATCAGAGATCTTATACTTGGTTTTGACCCCCTGGTGAATGTTTTTAAAAGCTAAAAAATCTTTAAAAACTACATATTCAATCTATCCAAATGTAAAACACATCATATTAAAATTTCATTTAATCATACACTACAAAAACAATATAAATATGATTTTAAAATGTTTTTACATCATTTTAAGATTTTTTAATATGGTTTTTATCATTAAATGTGCATTTTATTATTTTTAGAAAGAGTAAAAGTGTGTTTCCTATCATCTTGGGGAAACAACATGTCTGATTAATGTGTTCCAACTCCAAAATTTGAAAAATCATTTTTTGGATTATTTCATATGATTTCACAATAATCAAATATCTTTTAGTTGATTTTGATCCCCGAACACATGTTTTTAAATGCCTCTAAATTGTTAACAAATCCTTATTTAGTTTTTCTAAGAATATTTCATGTCTGATTGGTGTGTTTTCTCCTAATAAAAATTAAAAATAATACCAAAAAAGTTTTTTCTGTGATTTCACATCATTCAATGGTCTTTTTCTATGGGTTTGACCATTTTATGCATGTTTTGGCTTCTTTAAAACACTAAAATTGTGTTTTCAAACATTTTGAGCAAAAAAATATTTGATTAATTTTTCATCTAATATGGAATTTAAAAAATAAACTGATGATTATAGTTATATGATTTCATTGTAATCAAAGGTCAATTTATTGGTTTTGACCCCCTAATGAATGTGTTTAAAGGCCATTAAAACTTTTAAAACTACTTATTTGGTCTGCCCTAGAGCTCCACGCATCCGACTGAAATGTTGATTACTGGTACACATAAAAAAATTACAAATATGTCTTTTCAATCATTTCACTTCATCAAGGGGTCATTTTCTAGGGTTTTGACTCTTACATAAACATTTTAGTGTTTTTAAAATAGTAAAAATATAATTTTGATAATATCAAAAAAATAGTACATCTGATTGAGGTGAATTATACTCTAAAAATTCAGACAACATACTAATTTTTTTCTAATGATTTCAATGAAATTGATGGGTTTTTCTAGGTTTTGACCCCTAGATGCACATTTTTAAAGGTTTTCAAACTGTTAAAAACTTCTTATTCAGTTCATCTAAGCACACTGCATGTCTGATTGATGTACCATCTACTAGTAGACATAAAAAAATTAAAAAAACTATTTTCCTATGATTTCACATCATCCGGAGTTTTTTCTATGGTTTTGAAAATTACATGCATGTTTTAGTGTTTTTAAAACACTAAAAGTGTGTTTTCAGTCATCTCGATAAAATGAAACATCTGAATAATGTCTTATCTACTAAAATATTTCATAGATCACTCTAATTATATTTTTAAATGATTTCAAATCAATTAGAGGCTTTTTTCTTGGTTTTGACACCATGATACATGTTTTTAATGGTTGTCAAACGGTTAAAAATTGTTTATTTAGTCCATCCGAGCACAAAACTTGTCCGATTGATGTATCATCTACTCGTACACATTAAAAAATTGAAAAACATTATTTATGTATAATTTCACATCATTTATAGGTCATTTGTTATGTTTTTTATTATTACACGTTTTTTTAGTCTTTTAAAAACACTAAAATTACATTTTTGGTCTTCTTGAAAAAATGGAAGGTCCGATTGATGTGTCTACTACTCCAAAATTTCAATAATCACTATATTATTATTATTTTTATGATTTAACAAAAATTGGAGATCATTTTCTCAGTTTTTACCCCCTAATTCACATTTTTAGAAGTCACCAAGCAGTTAAAAACCGCTTATTCGATTTCTACAAGAACGTTGCATGCTTGATTAATATGTTGTCTACTCATACATGTCACAAAATTTACAAAGATGGTTTTTTATGATTTCACATCATTAATAGGTTTTTTTCTATTATTCTGACGTTTATACACTCATTTTAGTGTTTTTAAATCACTAAAAGTGTATTTCTATACATCTTGAGAAAATGACATGTATGATTGATGTGTTTTATACTAAATTGTTTTAAATCACTCTATGGTTATTTTAAAATGATTTAATGATAATAGAAGGTTGTTTTATTGGTTTTTACCCAACAACTCATGTTTTTAAATTTTTCCAAACCTTTAAAAATTACTTATTAAGTTCGTTCGATCATACAGAACATCCAATTGGAATTATATTTTCTCTTACATGTCACAAATAATGAAAAGAATATTTTCCTCTAATTTCATATCTTTTGGAATTTGTTTTATATTACTTTTACTATTACACACTTATTTTAGGGTTTTTAAAACACAAAAAGTGTGTTTTGGTCCACCCAAGAAAATAGAACATCTAATTGATTTTAATTCTATTAAGAAATTCACAAAATAACTCCACATTTATTGTCATATTATTTTTTGACAATTAGAGTTTTTTCGATTGGTTTTGACCCCATATCACATATTTTTAAAGGATGATAAAACATAAAAAATTTCTTATTTGGTTCATTCATGCACACCAAAAACTCGATTGATGTGTAATCTACTTTTACACATTAAAAAATTGAAATGATGATTTTACAATTATTTTCATGTAATCTAGATGTTCTTTTCCATGGTTTTGACCATGCATTTTAGTGTTTTTAAAACAATAAAAGTCTGTTTAGGGTCATATTAAGTAAACAACAAGCTCAGTTTATGTTTTGTATTCTTCATAATTTCAGAAATGACTCTATAGTTGTTTTCATATGATTTCATAGAAATTAGAAGTTGTTTTCTCGGTTTTATAAGGCACAATCACTAAACAGTACATAATATTGAGTTAAGTAAAGAGTTCCCATAGAGGATCTTTTCCGGTTTAGAGTTTTAGAGGATTATTCCATAACTATTACGTGAAATCTCAAATATAAAAAAGCAGACAAGACTACAGTCTATCCATTTTTTTTCATAATCTAAAACATTTCAAAATAAAACATGAATTATTTTTCTTGATAAAAATATTCATAACATTCATCTTGACTTATTTCTTTCTCTTACCCATACTTATACCTTGTGGAAAACATTTCAAAAACTTGGGATGAGCACAAAAGGCTCAGTAAAGGACATAAAATAAGGAAATAAAACCGTTAGTCCATGAATATTTTCAACTCATGAAAACATTTTCAAAAAGTTATACTTTTCACCCATAAAACAAAAAATCTTTAACATACCTCATAAAATCATTATATTCTTGAAAAACTTCTTAGCAATCATAAATCATAAAGGTTACTTGTGGCATCCATATCATACTTAAATTGTAGCTTTCACAGCTATATAGGGAGTAACCTTAAGGGTTACATTTGGAATAACGAGCATAGTATATTCAAAAAATATCATAGGAGAAACCTTATCATTTTACTCCGTCTCATTACCCAAGAAATTTTAATTTATTTTATTTAATATTTTATATTTTAAAATATGAACTATGTCAATTTTGACACTATTCATTATATGAATTTTATAAAAATCACAACAACTTGATTTTTTAAAAAACTAGTTTAAATAATCGATAAAATGTATAATTAATCTATAAAATTCATGGATGAAATCAAATATTTTAATTTATATTTATTTTAATATTATTAATGTCATTTATTTGATTCTACCTTTAATTAATCTATTACTGCATTATCATTATGTCATAATTAAATTTAATTATTTAATTTCTAAAAATTATAAGTAAATTATCACGATTTGGGTATTTTTTTAGATTTCTAGGTATTATTTATAGTTTAATATATCACTTATATAACCCCATATTAAAAATTTTTTAGTAATAAGAGACATGTTTATGACATCTTTGTTTTTAAATTGAATAAAATATTATTAATGTCATAATAACAACCAAGTGGCTTCCAGAGGACACAATTTCGGCCCAATTATTGTATTGGTCGACAATGAATCATCTAGTAATATTACAAAAAGTGTTTGGGTAGTTATATATTATTATAATATTATTCATACCTTTAATTACCTGATCTACCATTCATTGTGGAAATGAAAATATTAAACTTAATATTCACAAAAAATTATGTTGATCCAATTAGATCAAAATTTTCATACTGATTACAACCATGTATTTCCAATTTTGAAAATTCAATTTAAAAAATTTGTTAAATTAGGTTTAACACTAATCCTATTGACGGATTGAGAAAATGAGTTTTTTTAAAGTAAAATGTTCAAAAGTTCACAAAGTTTTTTATATCAAATTTCAATTTGAAATTGATTCCTATGGCCTACATTGGATTAAATGATAGAAACATTATTTAATTATACATTCAAACTAATTAAATGGATAATATAACTATATAAGTAAATCATACGAAAAAGCAGTTTTGAATTAAAATGATTTATTTTTCACCATTCATTAAAGAAATGAATATTATCAGAAAAATATCAAAAAATAAACCAAAATAAATTTTTATGTCCCGATTCCAAATAAGAAGTTTAATTTTTTCAAATAGAACATATTAAAGTGTCAAAAACTGTATTTAAAATGGGCTCCTCATCAAAAGGCAGTAAAACAACCTTTTAAAAATATTAGAGTATTGTATGCTTAAAATTGGATTTATTATAATTTTAAGCACATAAAATTTATTGGAAGAAAGTAAAAACTTTTAATAAACATGTATAAACATAATATAGTTAGTTCTATTCATTCCCACCAATACAATGACTTGACGATAAATATTATTTAAAATAAAAAAATAAATAATGTATTATTTTTCAGCATAACTCATTCTTGTGTGCAACGTAAGATTTTGGAGAAACCCAATGTTGCGTGTCAGGTAAACTATCAAAAAAAGAATCTAATTTAAATTAAAATCAACATATAATTCATAAATATTAATAGATATTAAATTTTATTATTCTATTATTTCCTGGGATGTTACAACCTTCCCCACTTTTAGAAATTGTGTCCTCAAAATTTTATTCACTTATCAAATTAGTGGGGGGTATTTCTACCTCATATAATTTTTAGATTACCATGTATCCTCTTCAACCATATGGTTTTTCCATAAAATCTTAACATGATGAATCACCTTATTCCTCAACACTTTCTATCTGTGGTAAAAAATCTAGACTGACTGTTCCTCATAAGAAAGTTTCTTTTCCAAATGAACTACCTCTGGAATCAAAACATGATATGGATCTAAAATATACTTTCTTAACATTGAAACATTAAAAAAATTCATTAACTGTGATAAAATTGGAGGTAAATACACTCTTTGGGCAACTGATCTGACTTTCTCTATGATTTTATAAGGTCAAATGAATCGTGTACTCAATTTTTCTAAAAAACCGACTTTTTCATTTAAATAAAATTTTATCATTTCTGTGAATTGAATTTTAGAAATAATACATACATGGTTTTAATCAGTAATTAAAATGTGGTTCAATAGGATGAAAATAATTTTTGGTGAATATTAACTTTTGATTTTTATTTACTACGGTTAAAGGTAAATAGGGTAATTCAAAGTAAAAATTATTTTATAATAATAAAAAATTACCTTAACACTTGTCATAAACTTATTGGATGAGTCATGGATGACCAATAAAATCCTCGAGTAGAACTTTTGGACTTTTTAAGGTACTTGGGTGAGATAATTACATTAATAACTTTTTATTTAAAGTAAAAATAAAAATATCATAAACATTTATTGTTTTGCTAAAACAATTTTAATGTGGGGTTATATAATTGATATATTTGACTATAAATAATCATTATAAATATCAAAATATTTTCCACATCATGGTATTTTATTTATAATTTTTTTACATCAAATAAATAAATTTATTAATGACACAATGATTATGTAATGATTACCTCATTAATGAATGTTTTAAATAAATGAGATTATAAATATTAAAATAAATTTATTTTGAAACTTTTTATGCCATCCAAGAATTTTATGGATTATTATGACTTTTTATATTTGAATTAATGATGTTTTTTAGAATTCATCAAGTTTTTGTGGATTTTAAAAAGTCATGATTTGAATAGTATAGAATTGACATAAATGTGTTTTTAAATCAATTAATAGTTTATTAAATGATAAAATAGTCCTAAAAATCTAAGATTCGGAAAAATGATATATTTTATGTTAAAAATGTCATTAATGATCCATTTTGGGTCTCTTGGAATTTTATAGTAAATATATTATCTATATATTATGAATATACAAGAAGACATGGTAAAAGTTAAATAAGTTAACAAAGGGTTAAATAAAAAAGATAAGGATTAAAAAATATAAAAAACCTATACAATTCTTATTGGATGATTTTATTTAGACTTATATTAATCTTATCTTCTAATTTAATGAGTTTTGGGCCTTTTGATACCAAAAATAATTTTATAATAAAATAATAGTTTCAAACATTCCTAAAGAGCCTCTCCTCCGTCTTTTAAAAAGAAAGCACCTCTAACCCATTAGTCACAAATCTGAAACCCCTTGGATCATCCAAAATATTCCCAAATAAACTCCCAAAATACCTATATTACAACTATAAGCCTTTATTTGGGCATAACGCAATTCAATAAAGCCTTTTGGTTCAAAACAAATGGAGTTACCCGATTTAAAGGTAACGTCTTTTATCAAGTTCTTTTATTTTATTTTCCTTCTCCAACCCCCTAAAATATATTTATTTCATTATTTTATAACAAAAATAGTATCATAAATATACTAGGATTTTCTTATGAGAATTATTATGACTAAAATTTCACACACCTCTATATAATGTATACGAACATACAGTTTCTGTGGACGACCAACTACTGCCTCACGAAACAATGATTGGTCAATTATCTCCTACCACCTCTCATGGTGGCCATTATGATTGAACTTTAATTATATATTATATCTATGATATTTATTTTATCTCTATTCTTCTATAATTATCTTTTATAACATACCATTATACTTTTCATGTTGTATATATACGCTAATTTCATTTGAGGAAGTGCGGACTACCACCCCCTTAAAGTGATATGAATCGTTCATGCTATAAATGGAACGTATAAAGGATGAAATTAATGAACTTATGTAAAATATATTACATATATATTATACTAGAATTAAAATATATGTATTTATCATTTAATTTTCAATCCTTTAAATATGAAAAAGAATTGAATGTAGTATTCATGCGTACGTACGACTTACCTTCTCCATGAACGGTGCATTTCAGTTATTATATTCAAATGTTATGGACTATTATAAATTCATATATACTGGATATATATGATATTTATTATATCTAAATCATTAATATCATTTGGTATATAATGTAATTTTATCCACATGGACAATTTATAATTATAACAAGTTCATTTTTTACTCAAGTTCCGAATATCGATAAAATGTACAATATGAACTCAAATAATTAACTAATTGTTATAGCAAGGTAATAAGTGATAGAAAAAAAGTAATAAACTTGAAAAAGGTTATTAAGCAAGTATAAATTAACTTAAGTTTATTATTCAAGATATTAAAGAATGAACGAGTCAAGTAGGATACGAGGTAAAGGACTTTGTCTTAATCTCCTTTCATTGAGGCATGTTTTGATAATATACAACTCCTTATTTTATACAGTTTATAGTAAACTGCTTTGAATTTTATTTTCATTAAAAGGGAATGTTTTTTCTATGAATCATTTTAATAAACGACAAAAGGAGTGTTTTCTTAAAGTATGCGGTGACAATGACCTCTCCACTACTGTAATAATTATTTGACTTTATATATAAGCCTTAATGTTTTTTAAAAAGAAAAAGAAACCACTTATTACATTTTGGGTGTTTTGGTATTGAAAATGGTTTTTGAAATGGATTGAGTCACTATTGTAAATATGATCTATACCAACAATTTTGGGCAAACTATTGGTATAGGTCCTAAAATCTAAGAACCTATACCAACGGTTCTCACAACCGTTGGTATAGGTACATGTATTTTTAATGGAATCTTCTTACAAAGGACATTAAATAAATCAAAATTTAAAATAATTATGATAATACATATATATATTTATGAAATTATGTTCACAAAATAAAGTTAGGTTAGTGGTTAGGTCATTCAATCACAAACGGGAGGTGCTGGGATCAAAACCAATCGAATGATTATTTTTTGAATTACATATACCAATGGTTTTACAGAACCGTTGGTATATATTTTCATATTACTTATACCAACGGTTTTCCCAAAACCATTTGTATAGACCTATCCCCACGGGTTACTTGGCAACAGTTCTACAAACCATTAGTATAGGCTATACCAACGATTTGGAGGCCTATACCAACGGTTCCAAACCGTTGGTATATGGTATTTTTCTAGTAGTGAGTATTTCAATATCTTGAAATGATATATTGTTATTAAAAATTAAATTTTATTACTGAAATGTTGATATTTACAATATTTTATGTGTCATTATTATGTAATGGTACTTAGACATTTGATGGGTGGTTATGTGATAAATGAAATGATGGGTGGTTCCATGATAAACCAAGGATGGTTGGTTACATTATAACCTCCAATGCATTGGGAATGGAAGTCGGCCACATGGATATTCCATTTAGTGATATGTGTGGAAGTCGACCATATGGTTATTCCATTTAAGCATGTTTATGTCCTAAGTTACCTTTATATGTTATGTGTGATTTCTATGGGTTTTATGGTAATATTTTGGTAAAAAAAGGTAAGCAAAGATATTTTATTCAATGAAGAGTATTTACTACTTCATAAAGGTGAAAAGTATTACTTATGATAAAGTATTCATGAATTACTTGTTGTTTTGAAAAACTAATAGTTTTCCTTCTTTTTGTATCCTTTACTGAGCTTTTTATCCTCATCCCATGTTTTTCAAATGTTTTTCACATAACATAAAGTGAAATAAGATCTAGTAAAAGGCATGATGAGTAAAACATGGAATTAAAATGTTTATTTTATTTTAAGAGTTTTTATTTTATGAAAAAAATGGATGCTAAGTAAAAGTGTCTACATGTAATATTCAAATTGTTATGTATATGTTATAACCTAATTCTATAAAGATCTAAACCTAAAAATATCCTCAATATGAATTATTAACTTAATTCATAATTATGTAATGTTAATGGCTGGGGCCTTACAGTTGGTATCATAGGCCGGTTTAGATAACTTTAGAGGTTAGGGTGTTATTTAAGCATAAGTGATATAACCATAATGGTTATCATATTAGAAAGATTAATAATTATTTTAGATAAAGTTAATGAGTTTAAGATAACATGAATAAGTATATATTAATTCTTACACTATTCATAAATATATTATATGATGATTTTACTGATATACTAACACCGACCACTTTGGTTTTAGTGAATGGATGGATCTAATAGGAACCAAAGTAACAATGGATGTGAAGGAAACCATGGTGGTTTTCTAAATGAGCAACTGAATGAAATGGGAGATGTAATGAGAAATATTGTGGTTATTTTTAACCAACTATCTAGAGTCATGATTTACCACATGAACCTTGGTGGTTTTTCTGAGGCATCATTTATGCGATAAATAAGTCCTTACAGAACTTCAGGTAATAATCATAAAGGTAAGTATATTCAAAAACCTATGTGTCAAGTATGTGGAAAGAAACACTTAGAAAAATGATTCAAAGGGCCAGGAAGATGTTTCAAATGTGGTAATAAAGGTCATAAAGAAATAACCTTCCATGGAAAAAGGAAGAATCCAATTGACTCCAAGAAAGGGAAAGAAGTTATTTCCTAATGATCAATTGAATGTTTTAAATGTGGCGTGCATGGTCATTATAAAAATAAATGTCCTACAAAGATGGTTCGAGAATGGGATCAGCAAGACCATACACATATATGTTTACCAATACCAAATTTCATTCCAATTGAGGATTAGGTAACTGAAAATGACCAATGAAAGGCATGTATTATTTCTTAGCTGATGTTTTGACATTATTAAATGTTAGGATATGATTCATGATTTTGTTTGTAGGAAAAAATTATTATGGAATATGTTTGGAAATAATGGTTAATGGATAATGAAGAATGTTGAATGAGTATAAGTCTACATATAAGGGATTCAAGAGTTATGGTAGATTTTAGGATGATGAAATGATTAAAAGTATTAAGGCTCCTTTGATGATGGGATTACTTTGGAAGATTTTTTCTAGTATGTGTAAACCTGAAGCATGATATGTGAAAATTTTATTCAAGGAAGAATTGTCTTTTATTTTGTGGATATAGTTATAAAGAACCATTTGGTTTTATATGATCATTGAATTTGAGGTAATTACTAGTTATTACTTTTTGGGATAAAAATGAGAGGTATGAGATAACATTTGTGGTTAAAATATGTTATGGTTATTTTTGATTAATTGATATCATTTTTGAATATTTCATAAAATTATATAGTTTTAGAAAAAGGACAACACACATACTGTGTGATAAACCAACCCTTCAGACAAAGCTACTTGAATCGAACCCACAAACAATGTGTGATTGAGATTTATCACATACCACTGAACTACATGAAGTCCCTGGTTAGTATGACTTATTATTTTTAGTTAAATGGTTTTATTGATTAAGAATAAGTTTATTAGGGATATTATGTTTTATTAAATAGATATCCTTAGTATAGGAAAATTATTTTGTGAATAAGTGACAAAGGTTATTTGGAAGACATTTTCCCTTTTGGGAACACTATATTCTTAAGGAAAATAGAATACTATGGGATTTCATTTGAGGAGTAATGGTTCAATTTTATTTTGGAAGAATATATGTTTTTTGTGTACATATATAGATTTGGGTTATTTTATGGTAATGATTAACATATCATAGATAATATGTGATTAGGTTAATTACACTTTAGTATGAGACTTTAAGAGTAGCCGATGTTATTTGGAGATAAATGTTAAGATTTTTGTGGAAGACTATGTGATCAAATCCTTTTTAATTTTTGGATTTCAATATTACTTTGGATTATATTGAATGATTTTAAGGACAGCTGTCTATTGAATGGTCTTTGTTGAACTTTGGGTATTTTTTGTTCAATTTTGGAGATTAAGAGTAGTTTTTATTTTTATAAAAGATTATCAATTTTGGGGATTATATTATCTTTTACTAATCTTTTTGGATTTGGTTAATGTATAAATTAAGGGTAAATATATAGTTCATCTTTTTTCGATTATGAGATTCTTTATAAGTTAATTCTAGCACTTTTGATGTGACCAAGTCATCTTGAATACTCATTGTTTGGAGAAAAGATGAATTTGTGGTAGAAATTTAGAAAAGGATTAAAGTCTACATGTCAAGTAAGTATGTTTCCTATGTTCTCAGTCAAGCTCTTAAATAAATTCCTCAAATTTATGAAAAAGAACATAAAACAAAATTGTTTTCCATTTACTTTTCCTGTTGGGGAATCAAATATCGTTTAACCTATCACATGTTTATGGTTTTTAGATTGTTAACTTTCTCCGAGTCATGTTTTCCATCAATCTCCATCAGAAATGGACACTTAGTTTCTCCTCCATATCCATGTTTTCATGGAATCCGAGTATGGGTTATCTCGAGTGACCTTTGTACTTTTCTTTATTTCTTTTACAGTGATAGTTTTATTGACTCTTTTTCCGATGTGATACTTTTAATGAAGTTTTGGAGCCCAATTTTAAAATTGAGAGGACGCAATTCCCAAAGGGGGGAAGGATGTAACATCCCAGGTAAATAAAGAATATGATATTTTTATATTAATTAATATTTGTGAAATAAATATTATTTTTACATTAAATGGGATGCTATGTCTGATAGCGTACTCAACACGTAACAACAGATTTTTCCGAAATCTTACGTTTCACACAACGTTGAGTTATACCAAAAAGTAATATAATAATATTATTATTTTAAATGATAGTTAATGCCTAGACTTTTTATTGAAAGGAATGAACAGAACTAACTAAAATATGATATGTCATTTCACATATCCAATAAATTTTAAAGGCATAAAATAAGAATGAATCTGATTTTAAGCAAGAAAAACTCTCGTATTTTTAAAAGGCCGTTTTATCACCTTTTGTTGGAGAACCGTTTTTTAAATATAGTTTTTGTCACATTTATAAGTTTTATTTGACATGATAAAATTCTTCTTTAGAAGTGGGATATTGAAATTTACATTGGGTGATTTTTTTTTATTTTTCTGATAAAGTTCATTTTTTTAATGAGTAGTGAAAAATACTTGTCACGACCCGTCCTCGGGGCTCGTGTCGTGACTACCCCAAGCCCTCCTTCCATAGGACAAGGGCGGGAGACTAGCACCAAAGGCGTAAATCCCGATAAACGGGAAGACATTGCCTTTATATAAGAAACAAATACCACAGAGTACGCAAGTTAAAGTAAACACTAAGTAAACTGAGTATAAAAGTAAGTGATGGAAAGTAAATGGGACAGTATAAAAACCCAACTGAAAGTATAGTACAACTGAGATAAGATAGTACAATAGCTGAAATGTAAAGTAGCAACCACCAAGATGTCCTCCTGAACTTCCACCTGAAGGGTGAGTATAGATAGTCTCGTCAGCTCCTCGGATCTGGTCGTCCACTCCATGTATGTCCCACCTGATAGTCCACCTCCGTATACCGTACTGCTCCTCAGGCCTCAAACTTGATCAGTGTTGTCTATCGTCTGCAACCAACACAACGTAGTGTGGGCATAACCCGTGCAGGGGTGAGTATATGATACTCAGTAGGGACCCCGAGACCCCCGAATGCCTCCCAGTATCCACAAAGGATAAAACACAAAGGAAAGTTACAAATACGAAGTATCAACCAACACTACTTAGGTATATTCCCATACATATACCTATGTTTACAATTCCAGTTCGGCTCCAAATTCCAAGCCCAAGTACAACCCAGTCCACACAGGAAAGTACAACCCAATCCACACAGGAAATAAAGTCAATCATACCGTAGATAATGATTGAAAGTCAAGACTCAGCTCACACAGGTATAATACTCACAAAGAGGGGTGGAAATGATAGATGTAGCCTCCGAATCATCTCCCCTATCGAACCCACGTAGGATCCAAGTACAGAATTCTTCGATGTCGAACCCACGTAGGATCCTAGTACAGTAACCATCGCTGCCGAACCCACGTAGAATCCTAATACAGTCGTCCTCGCTACCAAACCCACGTAGGATCCAAGTACAGTCATCCTCGCTGCCGAACCCACATAGGATCCAAGTACAGTCGTCATTGTCATCGCAGTCACAGCCAGCTCTAGGGTTCTCGCACACAGCGTACTCGATTTCGGGAGGGTCCGCTCCTCGAGTCAAGAGATCGATACATCAACTACCACGAAGTCTCAAGTTGATGTATTCCGAAGCTCCTCCATGTTATATGGGGATAATCCAAAAAAAATGTATCCAAGATACTATTTACAAAATGACAAAGCCTTTTACCAAAGAGTACACGACATGTAGGTATAAGTTACACGCTGTATAGTCAGTTCTCGGGTACTCCCACGTCTAACTGTCCGTGTTGAAAGGCTGGTCATGAAGGAAGTAAGTATACGACATGGGGTATGGTGACACGCCCTGTCTTCAGTCCCTGGGTACTGTCTATGTACCACAACCCATGTCAAAGGGCTGTTCGTGTAAAAATTATGTACACGGAATGTGGAATGGTTACATGCCATGTCCAAACTTCTGGGGTCGGCTCCGTGTACACTGGACATGTGCCCGTACACGGCCTCAACCCGTGTTCTCCAAACCGTGTAACTGGTACACAGGGTAGCCCATGCCACTGGCCATGCCTGGCCGTGTGGTGGAGTACATGCCCATGTACTCCAACCTGTGTCCCTCTATCCCTGAGATACACATTGAGTCCCCCGAAGCCACTTCTTCCCTTCTATGAAGAGAATACACGCTGTTCCCCTTGGCCGTGTATTGTTGCCCATGTCTGTGTATTTTCCAGAATACACACCATGTCTCGTGAAGCTACTTCTGCCATTCTGCGTAGAGATTACACACCATGTGACTGGGGTCACACACCGTGTGTTACATGCCTTAATCCAAAACTCAAGCCACAATATGCCCACACTACATGGCGTGTTCATCCGAGATACACACCGTGTATTCTAGAATTTTCCAGAAATGATGCCTCTGGCCAGCGCTCCTCCTGTGATGTCCATTCTTCATTCTGACAGTTTGTTCATCACGAAAATTCAGACACTAGGTTTCCCCAATGTCCCGTAATCATCTCCGATGTTTTCGGGCCTCCGATTGGATCCGAAAACAGGTTTTGAATTATTGCTTGAAGAATGGTTGAGGAATTCTCCATCCCATTCTGGTCCGAACCATTGCCTACTATTGTCGTCTCACCTCTTCTAGGTTTCTGTGATGTTGAGTCTTCAATTTGGGATCGTTGCGTCACTTAACGAACTCGTAACGATCCATTGTTCGTCACCCACGATGATCACAACGAACCGCCAACAATCACAACATTGGCGGAGGATTCAGACCATGTTATTTTGTCCCGGTCTCTCCACATTAGTTTAGTAGCAGGCGATTTAAGAGATCGAAACAAGAAGGAAAGAAGATTCAATCATTAATCCAATCAGAACACACCCCTACCTCGATAAACGATGAAGTTTTCTAGTGACGCGCAAGATGGGGTCCCGGGGTGAGGTTTCGAAGATGACGTTGGTGTGCGTCCAAGGAAGGGATGACTTTCTTTGTCGAAGGGTGTCGTTCTTTGTGGGAGGGTGAAGTTATTCAAAAGGACTTAGAGCTCTCTCCTCCAATCCTCAACACAACGAGCCAACCCACAAATAAAATAAGACTCCTCTTATTTTATTAAAACATGGCATGCATTTCAAAATACAAAATTCAAAACCAATTCACTTAATTAATTAAACATGAGTTGTCTAATTAATTATGTGTTAAGTTGGCAAGCCTTAAAGAGGGAGAGAGGGGAGTTACTAAAATAAAGGGTGGAGTTAGGGAGTTAGGGAATGTGAAGAGTTGGGGATCGTGTGGGCCCTACCTCACCTTTATCCTCTCAAGGGTAGTTAGTAACTAGTGGGTCCCACCCCAACTCCCCCACCTAGGATATAACCACTTAGAAAAAGAAATAAAATTGTAACACAATTTTATTTTACTTTTTATTTAATCCACATTTTTATCAACTCCTCCTGAGTAAATGCATCTTTGGTAAAGGTCCTCTTAAGAAATTATCGGCGCTGCGGTCCCATCGGCGCCCTCAGATTTCAAACCCGAGCACCGGTTCAAAAGATAGAAAAACCCACTTGTTCGTTCACTGAACGTACCCGAGCTAAACTTCGGAAATTGATTTCGGGCACACCGGGCCTCAGAATCAGGTGCCGTCAGAAACTACGTACTTCTAAAATCCCAAAGAATTTAAGAAAAAAATTTCCTTGAAATTTACAGGTCTTTAAATTACTCCCTCCTCAGGGATTTAGGTCCCTGTAAAGCTACATCATAAACTAGGGAAACAAATGAGGGTACGGTGCATGCATCTGAGCCTCCCGCTCACATGTGCTCTCCTGAAGGTTACCGTGCTGCCACCTGATGCACACTAGTGGAATCAACCGTCCACATAGGACCCGCTCCTGTCAATCCTCGTTCTCCACTGGGACCTCTGCAAATGTCACTCCTTCATCGATTTCCAGCTCCCCGTGATCAATGATATGCGTCGGGTCATGCACGTATCACCTCAGCTGAGATACATGGAAGACGTCGTGCACCCGGTGAAACTGAGGTGGAAGAGCCAGGCTATAAGACTCCTCTCCTATCCTGCTGATAACCTGGAATGGTCCGATGAAGTGCAGAGAAAACTTGCCTCCCCGACCAAATCTCCGTAATCCACATCGAGGTGAGACCCTTAAGAAAATGTGGTCGCCATCCTCGAACTCTAGTGGTCTCCGCCTCCTATTAGAGTAGGACTTCTGTTGGATCTGTGCAGCCCTCATCTGATCCTGGATGATCTACACCTTCTCTGTCGTAGCTTGGACCATCTCTGGTCCTACGAGTGCTGACTCCCCAGGGTCTGTCCAGCATAGAGGTGATATGAAAGGTTGGTCGTACAATGCCTCGTATGGTGCCATCCCGATGGTGGAGTGGAAGCTGTTGTTGTACGTAAACTCCACCAAAGGTAGTTGATCCTCCCAGCTGTGTCCAAAGTCGAGGACACATGCACAGAGCATGTACTCGAGAGTCTGAATGGCCCTCTTCGTCTGGCCATCTGTCTGAGGATGAAAGGCGGTGCTCAGGCGTAGTTGCGCCCCAAATGCCTCCTGCAACCCCTTCCAAAGCCAGAAAGTAAAATGAGCGTCTCGATCGGAGACGATAGACGATGGAACACCATGAAGACGTACGATCTTCTGAATGTAGAGGAGTCCCAAGCTCTCTACTGAGCCCTGCTCTGTGATAGGTAGCAAGTGGGCCGAATTTGTGAGTCAGTCTACGATCACCCAGATGGAGTCGTGTCCTCTAGAAGTACGTGTAAGCACCATCACGAAATAAATAGATATCCCATCCCACTTCCACTCTGGGACCTCTAAGGTCTATAAAAATCCTTCTGGTACCTAGTGCTCCACCTTCACCTGTCCGAAGGTGAGGCATCGTGAAATGAACTCTGCCACATCCTTCTTCATACACGTCCACCAGTTCTATCGTCTGAGATCCTGGTACATCTTTGCTACAACTGGATGTACCACCAATGGGGAAGTGTGAAACTCCATCAGCACCTCCTCCTGTAATGAAACTGGTACTATGGTACATCCTCTGAAAAGGATGACGTGCTCTCATCCTATAGAAAATCCATCAGCTGCATGTCCTATGGATATCTGTCCACTTCGCGTCTCACAGTCAACGTCCCCACGCTGTTCCTCCCTGACCCGCTGAAGCAGTGGATGAGTGACTATGAGAAACTGTAGAAAGGCTGCCCTATCTCTATCCACAAAGGATATCTACAAAGCGGCTAACTGCTCTGTCGCCTCTCCAAGTAGATGAATGCTCGACCTCCTGCTGAGAGCATCAGCTACTATGTTCCCCTTCCTAGGAGTATAGACTATCTCAAAGTCATATTCCTGGAGGAAATCGAGCCATCGCCACTGTCTCATGTTCAGGTATTTCTGCGAGAAGATGTACCTGATACTCTGGTGGTCAGAGTAGACTGTAAAGCACTCGCCCATCAGATAGTGCCACCACATATTCCAGGTGAAGACCACTGCTTCTAACTCAAGGTCATGGGTAGCGTAGTTCTGCTCATGCTGCCTCAACTGTCGTGAACCATAGGCGATCACTGCCCACTCATGCATCAGGACACACCCGAGTCTGGTCCCTGATGCATCGCAGTAAACTACGTACCCTACGCCCTCCTCCGGTAGCCTCAAGATGGGTGCAATGGTCAATCTATGTCTTAGCTCCTGGAAGCTCTGCTGATATCTATCCGACCACACGAAGGGTTTCCCCTTCTTCTTCAAAGCTGAAAGTGGCGCTGCAATTATGGAGAAATCTGGCACAAATCTTCGATAGTACCCAACCAGACCTAGGAAACTCCGCACCTCCGTCACGCTCCTGGGTGGCTCCCAAGATAGCACTGCCTCGATCTTTACAGGATCCACTGCAACTCTCGCCTCAGAGATGACGTGTGCCATGAAGTGGACCTCTTGAATCCATAACTGACACTTTGAGAGCTTACCATAAAGCTGGTGCTCTCGGAGTGTATCCAGTACACCCCGTAAATGGTAGGCTTGCTCCTCCTTAGTAGTCGAGTAAATCAAAATGTCGTCGATGCAGAATATGACAAATCGATTGAGGTAAGGTTAGAAGATACCTTTCATGAGACTCATTAACATAGTTGGAGTGTTGGTTATGCCGAAAGGCATAACCAAGAACCCATAGTGGCCATACCGACACCTGAAGGCTGTCTTCTGCACATCTTCATCTCGAACTCTGAGATGATGATAGCCTGACCTGAGGTCTATCTTCGAGAACCAGTGTGCTCTGTTGAGCTGATCGAATAGGTTGTATATCCTCTAAAGTGGATACTTGTTCTTCATGGTTACCTGGTTTAGGTGACGTTAGTTGACACACAGTCGCAAGCTCCCGTCCGCCTTCTTGGTGAACAAAATCGAGGAAGTATAGGGTGAAACACTAGGTCATAAGAATCCCTTTCCCTGCAAGTCCTCCAGTTGTACCCATAGTTCTTGAAGCTCATCGGGAGGCATCCGATATGCTGGAGTAGAAATTGGGGCTGTCCCGGGGTACAAGTCAATATTGAAGTCTACCTCTCAGTGAGGAGGTAGTCCTAGAACGTCGTCAGGAAAAATGTCCGCATACTGATCCACCACTACAGGAAAACTCAGACTCCGCACATCAACTTCTCCTAGGATGAGACTAGCCAAATGATGGTTGATCGACTATCCTCTCCACTGAGTGAGTCCATCCTGTGCTGCAAAGGATCCCTTATCGCCGATGAAGGTGAACCTGCTCCCATTGGTGCGGACACACCCCACCTTGCGCCTAATAAAGTCAATCTGAGCATGAACTGTAGAAAACCAATCCATGCCAAAGATGACATCATAAGGCCTCGAACCCGCTACAAGAATATCCCAGTCGAAGATCTCACCTCCTAGAGTAAGCTCACACTACTAGCAACAATGCGTAATCGTCGAGTCTGCTCCCTTAGGAGTCTCTAGTAGTAAGGATCGAGCCAAAGGCTCTGTCGGAATCTCCGAGCTCCGAACAAGGGCAGCGACAATAAAATAATGACTTTCTCCTATGTCTATAAGAACTGGAGCAAGGGTGGAGTAGAAACAGATAGTACCTCGAATCATCTCAGGTGCGCCGTGGTCGTAGGCCTCCACTGCTTGAAGCTGAGCCTGCCTCTGTCCGCCAGCTCCCTGTGGTCGGGGTGGAACTCCTGGTGGTGGTGGTAGAGCCCTGAAGCGTCATCCACCACCTACTGCTTTCCCAGCTCCTCTGCCTCATCCGCCTGCTCCCTGTGGACCGACGTGGTTGAACCTCTGCCTCTATCTGGGTGGTCCCTCAACCGTATGCTGCTCCTCTACATGGCAGGTCAGGCAGTCACGAGCCATGTGGCCCTGCCCGCTGCATGCATTGAACTGTCTGCCTCTTGTATGACTGGCTCTATTGCATGTGCCTCACACCTCCAAACTATTATCCTGAGGTCGTCCACCTGATGGTCTGGTCTTCTTGGACCTCTGCGACGTCTGTCTACTACCAGCTGCAGAAGACTCTGCTACGTGCCGTCCTATGGTAGGTCTCCCTACTGGTGTAGGCTCAACAAGAAAGCTCTCCACAAGGGCTCTCTCTAGTACTCCTGCCTGCGTCAGAATACTGAGGGAGATCATTGAATCCCTGATCTCATGCCTCAGTCCCTGCTTGAAGGTCCGAGCCCAAAAGAATGGGTACCATACCATTTCTGTGGAGTAGCGTGAGAGATCAGTAAATCTCGTCGAGTACTGAGCTACTGTCATGCTGCCCTGCCGCAGCTATAGTAGCTCCTGAATGCGCACCGCACAGAGGGTGGATGGAACAAACTTCAAGTGGAAGATGCTCTTGAAGTCTGACCAAAGAAGAGATGCATCATCGTGCACCTGGAGCATCAGGCTCCACCATCTACCTACTGCTGCGTGCAGGAGACTCGGCGCAAAGTTCACCATGAGGTCAGCTTGTGTCCCTACTAATCTGAAAACTCAGACAACAGCCTCCGACCAGTCCTCGGCTTCCTAAAGGTCCCTCTCCCTACAGAACCTGGGTGGTCTCTGATGCTGAAACTCATGCAGTGCACTTAGGCGATGTGCACTCTCAGCTTCTGGGGCTGGTGGAATCGGTGGCTCGACAGGTTGAGGTACCGCCGGTGCCTCCGCTATAATGGGGCCCTGCACTGAGGCCTGATCGCTCGGTGGGCTGCCATCTCTCACAAATCTCAGAACCCTAGCTGGCTGTCGTCGTGGGGCTATCCTAAAAAGAAACAGCTGCACCACGGTTAATACAGTATACATGGTAAGCTGACACAAAGTAATCACAAAGAAAAATTTTGAAACACACATGCAATAAATGTTTTCGTGCACTGAGTCGGAAATCAGAAGTCAGGGTCCTGGTGTATGGATACGTCATCCGCCGCACCATCACTGGACTCCATGGACTGATAACCACACTCAATACCCTTAACACTATTACTTCACATTGAATAAATTATCAGAGTCCTAAGTTATGTGGTAGAACCTCTCTATGATACCAATTTGTCACGACCCATCCTCGGGGCCCGTGCCGTGACTACCCCAAGCCCACCTTTCACAGGCCAGAGGTTGGAAACTAGCACCAAAGTCATAAATCCCGATAAAAGGGAAGGAATTGCCTTTATATAAGAAAAAAATACCAGAGAGTACATAAGCTGAAGTAAACACTAAGTAAACTGAGTACAAAAGTAAGTGCTGGAAAGTAAATGGGCCAGTATACAAACCCAACTGAAAGTATAGTAAAACTGAGATAAGATAGTACAACATCTAAAAAGTAAAGCAGCAACCACCAAGACGTCCTCCAGAACTCCCACCTGAAGGGTGAGTACAGATAGTCTCGTCGGCTCCTCAGGTCCGGTCTTCCACTCCGTGTATGTCCCACCTGATAGTCCACCTCCGTATACGTCCCGCTCCTCAGGCCTCAACCACGATCAGTGCTGTCCGTTGTCTGTAACCAACACAATGTAGTGCGGGCATAGCTCATGCACGGGTGAGTATACGATACTCAGTAGAGACCTAGAGACCCCTGAAGTCCTCCCAATATCCACAAAGGATAAAACACAAAGGAAAGTTACAAATACGAAGTATGAACCAATGCTACTTTGGTATATGCCGATACATATATCGAAGTCAACAATTCCTATTCAGCTCTAATATCCAAGCCCAAGTTCAAACCAGTCCACACAGGAAAGTACAACCCAATCCACACAGGAAAGAAAGTCAATCATACCGTAGATAATGATGGAAAGTCAAGACTCAGCTCACACAGGTATACTACTCACGAAGAGGGGTGGAGATGATAGATGTAGCCTCTGAATCATCTCCCGTGTCGAACCCACGTAGGATCCAAGTACAGAAGTCATCACTGCCGAACCCACGTAGGATCCTAGTATAGTAACCATCACTGCCAAACCCACATAGGATCCTAGTACAGTCATCCTCACTGCCGAACCCACGTAGGATCCAAGTACAGTCTTCCTCACTGTCGAACCCACGTAGGATCCAAGTACAGTCGTCATCGTCATCGCAGTCGTAGCCAGCTCTAGGGTTCCCGCACACAGCATACTCGATTCCATGAGGGTCCTCTCCTCGAGTCAAGGGATCGATACATCAAATACCACGAAGTCTCAAGTTTATGTATTCCAAAGCTCTGCCATGTCATAGGGGGATAATCCAAACAAAATGTATCGAATATACTACGTAAAAAATGACCAAGCCTTTTACTAAAGAGTACATGGCATGTAGGTATATGGTAAACGCCGTGTGGTCAGTTCTCAGGTACTTCCCGCGTCTAACGGTCCATGTCGAAAGGCTAGTCATGAAGTAAGTACACGACGTGTGGTATGGTTACACACCGTGTCTTCAGTCCCCGGGTACTGCCCGTGTACCACAACCCGTGTCAAAGGGTTGTTCGTGTAAAAAGTATGTACACGGTGTGTGGTATGGTTACACGCCGTGTCCAAACTTCTGGGGTCGGCTTCGTGTACGCTAGCCATGTGCTCGTACACGTCCTCAACCCATGTTCTCCAAACCGTGTAACTGGTACATGGGGTAGCCCGTGCCACTGGCCATGCCTGTCCGTGTGGTGGAGTACATGCCCGTGTACTCCACCCCATGTCCGTGTATCCCCGGGATACACATCGTGTCCCGCGAATCCACTTCTGCCCTTATGTGAAGAGAATACACGCCATGCCCCTTGGCCGTGTATTGTTGCCCATGTCCGTGTATTTTCCAGAATACACGCCATGTCTCACGAAGCTGCTTATGCCATTCTTCGTATAGATTACACGCTATGTGACCGGGGTCACATGCTATGTGTTACATGTATTAATCCGAAAATCAAGCCGTAGTACGCCCACACTACATGGCGTGTTCGTCTGAGATCCACACCGTGTATTCTGGAATTTTCCAGAAATGACGCCTCTGGCCAACGTGCCTCCCGTGATGTCCATTCTTTGTTTTGAAGGTCTGTTCATCACGAAACTTCAGACACTAGGTCTCCCTGATGTCCTGTAATCGTCTCCAGTGTTTTTGGGCCTCCGATCGGATCCGAAAACACGTTTTTAATTATCTCTCAAAGAACGGTCAAGGAACGGTCCATCCCGTTCTGGTCCGAACTGTCGCCCTCTATTGTCGTCGCACCTCTGGTAGGTTGCTGTGATGTTGAGTCCTCAATTTGGGATTTTTGCGTCGCTTAACGAACTCGTAACAATCTGTTGTTCTTCACCCATGATGAACACGAAGAACCGCCAACAATCACAATATTGGCAGGGGATTCAGACCGTGTTAGTTTGGCCCGGTCTCTCCGCATTAGTTCGGTAGCAGGAAGTTTAAGAGATCAAAACAAGAAGGAAATAATATTCAATCATTGATCCAATCAGAACACACCCCTACGTCAATAAACGATGACGTTTTCCAGCGACCCGGAAGATGGTGTCGCGAGGTGAGGTTTTGAAGATGGCGTTGACGTGCATCCTAGGAAGGGACGACGTTCTTCATCGAAGGGTGTCGTTCTTCGTGGGAGGATGAAGTTCTTCAAAGGTACTTAGAGCTCTCCCCACCAATCATCAACACAACGAGCCAACCCCCAAATAAAATAATAATCCTTTTATTTTATTAAAACATGGCATGCATTTTAAAATACAAAATTCAAAACCAATTCACTTAATTAATTAAACATGAGTTGCCTAATTAATTACGTGTTAAGTTGGCAAGCCTTAAAGAGGGAGAGAGGGGAGTTACTCAAATAAAGGGGGGAGTTAGGGAGTTAGTGAATGTGATGAGTTGGGTCTTGTGTAGGCCCCACCTCACCTTTTCCTCTCAAGGGTAGTTAGTAACTAGTGGGTCCCACCCCAACTCCCATACCTAGGATATAACCACTTAGAAAAAGAAATAAAATTGTAACACAATTTTATTTTACTTTTTATTTAATCCACATTTTTATCAACTCCTCCTGAGCAGACACATCTTTGGTAAAGACCCTTTTAAGAAATTACCGGCGCTGCGGTTCCATCGGTGCCCTCAGATTTCAAATCCGAGCACCGGTTCAAAAGATAGAAAAACCCACTCGTTCGTTCACTGAACGTACCCGAGCTAAACTTTAGAAATTGATTTTAGGCACATCGGACCTCGAAATCAGGTGCCGTCAGAAATTGCGTACTCGTAAAATCCCAAAAATGTTAATAAAAATTTTTCCTTGAAATTTACGGGTCTTTACAATACTACATTTTAATTCAAAACTGTCTTTTCAACTGATTTATTTATATGGTTAGATTATATTTTTAAGTGGTTTTAAAGTGTAATTAGATTATATTTTTATGTGGTTTTAAAGTGTAATTATATTATATTTTTACCATTTAATCCAATTTTGTTCAATGGAAGTAATTTCAATTTGAAATTGGACATAAACCCTTGTCAATCTTTTTGTAGTTTTTACTTCTTGAAAACACGCTCTCTAATTTTGACAATGGAAATTAATTTTAAATTAATTAATGAAACTTATTTGTTTTGAATATGGTAAAATAAATATAATTTTTGAATTATTAATATCAAAATTATATTTGGTTGAATGTTTTTTATTTTTCTAATAATGTTCAATTTTTGATGAATAGTGAAAAACACTACATAGTAATTAAAAAACCAAATTTTCCATTCAAATGAAATTTTACAGCTTCTAGGAATTGAATTTCAAAAATCCAACATACATGGTTGTCATCAGTAAGTAAAATTTTCTTCAATATAATGAAAATAGTTTTTGGTAAAAAGTAACTTTTGATTTTTGTTTACCACAGTTAAAGGTAAATATGCTAATTCAAGGTAAAAATAGTATTATAATAATATAAAATTTCCTTAAGACATGTCCTAAACTTATTGGATGGGTTATGGATGACCAATAAAATCATTGGTTAGAACTTTTGGCCTTTGTAATCCACTTGGGTAAGATAATACATTAATAATTTTTTATTTAAAGTAAAAAATAAAAATATCATAAACATGTATTTTTTGCAAAAAAAAAATTTAATGTGGGGTTATATAATTGATATCTTTGACTATAAATAGTCATTAGAAAGATAAAAATATTTCTTATATCATGGTATTTTATTTATAATTTTTATGCATCAAATAAATAAATTTATCTATGACACAATGATGCTGTAATGATTACCTCATCAATGAATGTTTTAAATAAATGATATTATAAATATTAAAATAAATCTATTTTGAAACTTTTTATGCCATAAACTAATTTTATGGATTATTATGACTTTTTATATTTTAATTAATGATGTTTTTTAGAATTTAAAATCTTTTTTTTGGATTTTTATTGATTTGAAGAGTATAAAAATTGACATAAATGAGTTTTTAAATAAATTAATATTTTATTAAATGATAAATAGTCCTAAAAATATAATATTCGGAAAAATGAAATATATGATGTTAAAAATGTCATTAATGATCCAATTTGGATCTCTTGGAATTTTATAGTAAATATATTAACCATATATTATGAATATATAAGAAGAGTGGGTAAAAGTTAGATAAGTTAACAAATGGTTTAATGAAAAAGATAAGGATTCAAAAATATCCAAAACCTATCAAATTTTTATTGGATGATTTTATTTCTACTTATATTCATCTTATATTATAATTTAATTAGTTCTGGAAATTTTTAAACTGAAAATAGTTTTATAATAAAATAATACTTTCAAACTTTTCTAAAGAGCCCCTCCCCCCTCTTATAAAAGAACACCACCTCTAACCCATTACTCACACCTCTCAAGCCCCTTGGATCATCCAAAATATTCCCAAATAAGCTCCCAACATTACTCTATTCCACCTAGAAGCCTTTATTTGGGCATAATTCAATTCAATAATGCCTTTTATTCAAAACAAAAGGAGTTACCCGATTTAAAGGTAATGTCTTCTCTCGAGTTCTTTTATTTTATTTTCCTTCTCCAACCCCCTAAAATCTATTTATTCTATTCTTTTATAACAAAACCAATACCCTAAATATACTAGGATGTTGTTATGATAACTATTCAAACTACACTTTCAAAAACATCCATTTAATGGATATGAACATACTTTTTCTGTGGACAACGAACTACTGCCTCATGAAACGATGATTGTTTAATTATATCCTACTACCTCTCATAGTGGCCATTATGATGGCACTATAATTATATATGATATTTATGATATTTATTCTATCTCTATGATTTTTTAATTCTATTTTAGAACATAACTTCATGCTTTTCATGTTGTATATATACAATAATTTCATTTGAGGAAGTGCAGACTACCGCTCCCTCAAAGTGATATGAATCGTTAATGATATAAATGGAACGTATAAGGGATGGAATTAATGAAATTATGTAACATATATAACCTATACATTATAATTTAATTATAATATACCTATTCATCATTTAGTTTTGTTTCCTTTAGATATGAAAAATAATTGAAAGTAGCGTTCATGCGTAAGTAGGAATTTACTTCTCCATGAACGGCGCATTTCATTTCTTATATCCAAATGTTATGGACTATTCTAAATACATATATACTGGATATATATGATATATATTATATCTAAATCGTGAATATAATTCTATATATAATATAATTATGAGCACATGGACAATTTATAATTATAACAAGTTCATTTTTTACTAAAGTTTCAAACATCAACAAAATGTCCCATATGAACTCAAATAATTAACTAATTGTTATAGCAAGGTAATAAGTGATATAAAAGGAATAATAACATCTAAAAAGATTATGAATGAAGTATAAATTAACTTAGGTTTATTATTCAGGATATTAATGAATGAACGAGTCAAGTCGGACATGAGGTAAGGGACTTTGTCTCAATCTCCTTTCATTGAGGCATGTCTTGATAATATACGACTCTATATTTTATATTGTGTATAATAAACACCTTTGAATTATATTTTCATTAAAATGGAATATTTTTTCTTTGAAGTATTTTACTAAATGACAAAAGTAATTTTTTTTAACGTATGCGAAGACAATGACCTCTCCACCGCCATAATCGTTATTTGGCTTCCTCTATAAGCCTTACTATTTTTTTAAAATGAAAAAGAATCCCCTTATTCTGTTTTTGCATGTTTTGGTATTTAAAATGGTTTTTGAAATGTATTGAGTATTTCAATATCTCAAAATGATATCTTTTTATTTAAAATTAAATGTTATTACAAAAATGTTGATATTTTCAATATTTTATGTGTTATGATTATGTAATGGTACTTGGAAATTTGTCAGGTGGTTACGTGATAAACCAAACAATTTGTGGTTCCATGATAAAACAAGGATGGTTGGTACCCTTATATCCTCCAATTCATTAGGTATTAAAGTCATATTCATAGGTATTCCATTCAGTGATATGTGTGGAAGTCGACCGTATGGTTATTCCATTTATGTATGTTTGTGTACCAGGTTACCTTTATTTGTTATGTGTGATTTCAATGGGTTTTATGTTAATATTTTGGTTAAAAAATGGTAAAAAAAGTTCTTTTATTTAGTGAATAGTATTTACTACTTCATAAAGGATAAAAGTATTACTTATGATAATGTATTCAGGGTTTACATTTCGTTTTAAAAAACTAATAATTTTCCTTCTTTGTTCATCCCTTACTGATATTTTTATGCTCATCACAAGTTGTTGAAATGTTTTTCACAGGACTCAAAGTGGAATAGGTTCAAGTATGTGATCAAGGAAAATTCATGATGATTAAAACATGGAACTAACCATCTTTCTTTTTAGAGTTTTTATTTTATGAAAAAATGGATGTTGAGTAGAAGTGTCTACATGTAATATTAAAATTATAATGTATATGTTATGACCTAATTATATAAATATATAAACTTGAAAATATCCTAAATGTTAATTATTAAATTAATTCATGATTATGTAATGTTTAAGGATAGGGCCTTACACTTCCCATCTGATTAGGGATGAAAAGATGTAATGAAATTTAATTTAGTACCCAATGAATTCTGAAGGCCTTTCCAAAAGTTTGAAGTGAATCTTGGATCACGATCACATACAATAGAGAGAGTAACTCATTATAATCAAACTATCTATTTAAGACACAACCAATAGAGTTGATCTAGATACAATGTACCTCAAATAAGAAGAAAATGAGTAGATTTAGTCAATCTATAAACAATAGTCCAAATTGCATTATTACCATGAGAAGTATTTGGTAATCCCACTATGAAATCCGTAGATATATTTTCCCATTTCCATTATAGTACTAGAAATGGCTGAAGCATCCACTTTGGGAACTATCATTATGCATTCACCTGCCAACAAGTCAAAAAATGCATAGTAAATTGAAGAATATCTATTTTCATTCCATCCTAGTAGTAATACTCTCGAAGGTCTCTATATATATTATTACAACCAGGATGAACTGAAAACGGAGAACTATGAGCTTCACATAACAAAGCTTTCTTTAACTGTGAATCACATGGTGCATATATTCTCTTCCCAAATCTCAAAACACAATTTTTACCAATGTTAAATTCAGGTAACTTACCCTATTGAACCAATTCTACATTTTTCTACAATTCAATATATTCTTTATGTGCTTGCATAATTCTATATGATAGAGATGATTGAATTGAAAATTGAAACAAAATAGAGTAATTTCTTACACCAACAACTTTCAAACCAAATTTCATCAAATCATTAACCAATGGGTCATGTTACAAACATAATATGGTTAATACAGAATTAATTTTCTGACTCAAAGAATCATCCACTTTGTTTTCTTTTCCAGGATGGTAATGAATCATGCAATAATAATCCTTGATTAGTTCCAATCATCTTCTTTGTCTCATTTAAATTATTTTTGAGTGAATATATACTTCAGACATTTATGGTCTGTATATATTTCACGTTTTACTCCATACAGATGACGCCTCCAAATTTTCAAAGAAAAAACCAATATTAGATAATTCCAAATCATGTGTAGGTTAATTTAACTCATGAGTTTTTAACTGATGTGATGCAAAAGAAATTATCTGATATATCTACATTAGGACAGAACCAAGTCATTTTAATGAAGTATCACCGTAGATAATAAATTCACTATTTTTGGAATGAGTTTTCAACTGACATGATGCATAAACAATTACTTGATCAATCTTCATTTGAACACAACCAATTAATTTCAATGAATAATCACTATAGATAAAAAATTCACCATTTCTATAAGGCAATTCCAAAACTGGAGCATTTACAAATCATCTTATCAACTTTTGAAAACAATCATCACATTATTTCATCGTGATGAACTTAACACATTTTCGAGTTAATTTTGTTAGTGGGATAGATAACCATGAAAAATTTCAATAAACATTCAGTAATATCTTGATAAACCAATAAAACTATGAATATCAGTTATATTTATGGGTCTTGGACATTATTCAACAACTTTTGTTTTAGCAGGATCAACAGTTATGCCATCTTTAAAAATAATGTAACCAAGAATGAAATTTGTTGTAACCAAAACTCACACTTCCTGAATTTCTTGTACAGTTTATTTTATTTTAATACATGAAAGAAAACCCTTAAATTAATTTCATACTTCTCTTCACATTTATAATATAGCAAAATTTCATCAATAAATACAACCAAAAACTTATCCAACAACTCATTGAATATTATATTCGTAAGATACATGAATATAGATGGGACATTAGTTAACCTAAATGGAATAACTACAAATTCATAATGAATATATCTAGTATGAAACACTGTCTTTAGAATGTATTCTTACTTTACTTTCAACTATTGGTACCCCGAACTCAAGTTGAACTTTAAAAAAATATTATGCTTCTTAGAGCTGATAAACCAAATCATCGATATAAGGAAAATGATACTTGTTATTAATAGTGATGTTATTCAAGGCTCTATAATTGATGAAAAGTCTCATTGAACCATATTCCTTTTTAAAAAACAAGACATGAGCACCCCATGGAGATATTCTAGGTTGAATGAAACCTTTATCTAATAAATCTTTTAATTGCTTATTTAACTCTAAAAGTTCAATGTGAGCTATTCAATAAGGGTGGTTTTGAAATTGTCTTAGCATCATAAACTAATTAAAGAATAAATTCAACTTCTTGATCAGGTATAATGCCAGGAAACTCATAAATAAAAACATCAAGATACACATTTAGCACTATCACATCATTAATATAAATTGTTCCTTTTTTTCTACAATATGTGAAAGGTAACATTGATTTCCATCTTTTAATAGTTTCTTAGCTTCCTGATATGTTATCAATAGTAAGGGTTTATTATTGTATGCAAACTGAAAGTCTTTTAGAAAAGAAACCTCTTTAGCTCTATAGTCAATCTTATCATGGTAAACATAAAGCTAATCCATACCCAAAATAACATAAAACTCTACTAGAGGCAATATAACAAGTTTTGTAGGTAGATGTTTTCCATAGACAAGGACATGAAGGTTCTCATAATTTCTTTTTGCCTCACCATTTCTCTTAGGTGTTTTACCATAAGTTCTAGATTCATTTCTTGAGGAGGAATTTTATATTTACGAGAAAATTTCTCAGAAATAAAAGAATGTGTAAACCCTAAATCCAACAACACATTAGTATAATTCGAATAAACAAGAAATATACCCGATACCACATCAATTGATGTCCTGTTATCTATTGAGTTTTTTGAAAAGGATTTCACCACACCTTTCTTGTTATATTCTAGATGCTTCCCATCATTCAAATTCTTTATCGGACACTCGTTTTCATAATGAACCATCTCATTACACTTAAAAAATTTTAGTGACTGTAAATCAAATTTTGTCTTACCACAACCATTATCTTTCTAATTGCAGTTACGTGACTTTTAGTTCATTTTACCACATTGAAATCACTAACCAGAATTCATAAGGTCTTCTCCAGTGTGTTTTTACCACAATTTTTACAAATTGTTATCTTAAGTTTCTTACCATTTGTATTTTTTGATGAATTATTCCCTTTATCCTTCCACCTCAGCCTATTATTTTTCTTGTTTTCAAAGAAAACATGATCATCGGTAAACTCCATTTCCACTTTATCTGCACATCGAGAAAGTTTTTCTCAACTTTTGAACTCTTGAGAAGCCAATTCCTTTTTATAATTTGGATTTAATCGTAATTAAAAATGATTGATTTAACTATCAAAATCCCAAATGAAATTTGGAGCATACCTTTCTAGTCGAGTGGATTTTTCTTCATAAGAAGCCACTGAGTCATCCTCTCATCTCAATTCCAAGAAATGTTTTTCTATACTAAGTCGAACCGCCTTTGGAAAATATTTCTCAAGAAACATATTTTTGAATTAATCCCTATTAAAAGAATCAATCAACTCAATTTCCTTAACATTATTAACCATAGACCACCACTTATCAGCTTCACCTTCAAAATAGTAAACAAAAAGACTAAAATTTCGATTTTCTGAACACCCCATTACATCAAAAATATTTTCTAGGCATTTAACCCACCCTTTAACTGGAACATGGTCAAATGATCCTCTGAATTATAGAAGATGTTGCCTCATGAAATTCTCCACTACATACATGTTCCTATATGGTTGATTTGAATGATCTCTTATATGGATACCACCAGCATTTAAAGACTGATTCAACTACTCTATCACTGTAACAAATAGTTAATTTCTGACTCTAACCATCTCAGGTTGCTGAATTGGAAGGTTTTTTTTTCTCTTGATGTCATCTCAACATAGCTGCCCCATTTACTCTGTAGAAAATTGTTCTGAAAAAAAATATCTTAGATGAAGAAACATGGTAATATTGAAATTCTATATCATTACAATTTGTCTATAAATTAAAAATTATTTATGGATATTCTATTAAAAATATCATAACCTCTAAAATTATCTAAACCGACCTTTGATACCAACTATAAGGCCCCAGCCTTAAACAATACATAATCTTGAGTTAATTCAAGAGTTCACATTGATGATCTTTTTTAGGTTTAGAGTTTTAGAGAATTAATCCATAACTATTACATAACATCTCAAATATTACAAAGTAGACAAGTCTACATGCTATCCAATCTTTCATAATCTAAAATATTTTAAAATAAAATTTGAATTTCTTTTATAGATTAAAATATTCATAACATTCATATGGACTTATTCCTTTCTCTTACCCATCCTTATACCCTATGGAAAAAATTTCAAAAACTTGGGATGAGCACAAAAAGCTCAGTAAGGGATATAAAATAATAAAATTAATTCCTTAGTTCATGAATATTTTAAACTCATGAAAACATTTTCAAAAAATCATAATTTTCACCCATAAAGCATAAAATATTTAACATACCACATGAAATCATATGATTCCTAAAAAACTTCTTATAAATTTTAAATCATAAAGGTAACTTGTGGCATTCATACCATATATAAATTATAGATTTCACCACTATATAGAAAGTGACCTTCACTGTTGCATTTAGAATACTGATCACAGTATATTACCTAAATATATTAAGAGAAACCTTGTAGTTTAACTCCATATCATTACCCATTCATTGGAGATATATCATGGACTCACCCACCCTCATTTTATTATGAAATTGGCTGTATACAAAAACAATTCCCAAGAACCATAACATAATCATAACACATAAAACACGTATAAATGAAAAATAACATTTCAATATTGAAACAAAAAAATATCATTTCAAGGTATTGATAAAATAAATCCATTATTAAAAACATTTAAATACCAAAATACCTGAAAATGGAAAAATTTATTTATTTTACTTCTAAAAACATTAAGACTTATAGAGGAAGCTTAATATAAAATAATGGTCATGGCGGTGGAAAAGTCATTGTCACTGTATACATTATTTTTTTTCATTTAGTAAAATGATTCACAGAAAAATATTCCTTTTTAAAACCTTTGAATGAAATTAAAATCAAAGGGGTTTATTATTAACCCTATAAAAGAAGTTGGTGTATAACATCAAAATATGCCTTAATGAAATGAGATTGAAACGAAGTCCCTCACCTCAAGTCTGAATTGTTTCATACATTATTTATATTCCTGAATAATAAATTTAGGTTAATTTTATGCTTTATTTAGAACCTTTTAATGTTTATTATTCTATTTATATCACTTATTACCATGTTATAATAATTACATAATTATTTAAGTTCATGTCAGACATTTTGTCGTTATTCGATACTTGAGTCGAAAATAAACATGGTATGATGTCAATTGTCCATGTGGTCATAATTCCATCACAGACAGAATAATATTCATCACATAATAATAAATTTTATATATCAATTATACTTTTAAATCTATTCATTAAATATGGATATGAAAAATTGAACAACATTACAATCATAGAGACGGTAAATCGTACATACACATGAGTGACATTTTACATTTTTTTCGATCATTATGGAAAGAAGGTAAGTCTTATTTTAACTTTATAGAATTATAATAACAACATTAATAATATTTAAATAATTTAAATATACTTTTATATTTTATCCAAGCGATTTGGTGATAAAAAATGAATCACATCACTTCATCAAGGTGATAGTTCACATGTATACGCAAATGACGTTATCATATTTATGTGCATGGAAAGTAAGAAGGTAATTGAAATATTATTCTTTTATAATGATAAATATGTCATTAATATCACATATGAACATTAATTGCATCTTTATAACCAGTCTTGAGATATATTAATGAGAAACAAACTATATCGGTTCGCGAGGCGGTAGTCCACCGTACACACGAATGAAAAGTTCATTTCCCATTTGATGAGATCGATGATGGATTTAGGTGATGTTATAAACAAAATAAAATATAAATGTATTGAGGATATTGATTTTTTTATCTCATCATGGTTAGAGGATATTTTAAAGATGTTGAAGAAGAAATAATATAGAAACACTTTAATAAAAACATTACCTCTTCTTCGGTTGATCAACTTTAAAGAACACTTAATCCATTTAGAAGAGTTTTATTCCTAAAATAAGGCCTCAATAATGTGGGGAGGGATTCTAATAATATTTTTGGGTATATATTGGATTAACCTAAAAGTTTTTTAAGTGTAAGGAATAATGATGAAGAGTGACTTTTTATAGGATAGGCGAGGGGCACTCTTGGAATTATCAAAAAGTATTAAATTAATATAAATTTATTTTCGATTATAGATTGTTAAAATTTGATTTATTTGAAATATAGTATTAGGATGGGTGGAAATATAGTCATACAATAAAAATAGACAAGTTTTGCATATTTTTTAATCATTATCTTTTATGTTTTAACCCTTTTAACTCTTACCTTTTTATTAAGTAATTTAAAATTTTAGAGTTAAAATAATTTCCAAATTATACCAAATGACCAATGAATGAGTTATTAATTAAATTTTGAGTCTTAAAAAAATATTTGTCCAATACTTGCATTTTTATAATTTTTAATTAATTTAATTAAATATTTTATATTTTAAAATATGAATTATGTCAATTTTGACACTATTCATGACATCACATTTTAAAAAACCAAAAAACTTGCTTATTTCAAAAAAGCTAGTTAAATTGTTAATAAATTTTCTAATTAATCCATAAAATTCATTTATGGGATCAAATATTTCAATTTATTATTATTTTAATATTATTAATATCATTTATTTGATTCTTCCTTTAATTAATCTGTTACTACATCATCATTTTGTCATAATTAAACTTAATTATTTAATTTCTAAAAAATATAAATAAATTATCATGATATGTGTAATATTCATATATCTAGGTATTATTTATAGTTGAATATATCAGTTATATAACCCCATATAAAAATTGTTTTATCAAAAAGATACATGTTTATAACATCTTTGTTTTTACTTTGAATAAAATATTATTAATGTCATAATCACACCTAAGTGGCTTAAAAATGACACAATTTCGGGCATGTGTATTCCTGGTTGGAAATAACTCATCGATTAATATTAGGACAAGTGTTAGGGTAGTTTTATATTATTATAATATTATTCTTACCATTAATTAACTAATTTATCTTTAACTATAGAAAAAAATACTATACTTACTATTCACCAAAAATTATTTTGATCTTATTAGATAAAAAATTTCATACTAATTAAAACCATGTATGTAAATTTTTGAAAATTCAATTCACATAAGTTGTTAAATTAGGTTTAACACTTATAATGTTGATAGATTGAGAAAACAGTTTTTTTTGAAGTAAAACGTTCAGAAGATCACAAAGTTTTTTATATCCAATTTAATTTTTAAATTGATTCCAATGTACAACATTAGATTAAATGATAAAAAATTTATTCTTTTATACTTTAAAAATAATTAAAAAGATAACCTAACTATTTAAATAAATCAGACAAAAAAGAAGTTTTGAATTAAAATGAAGTATTTTTCATCGTTCATTTTAAAAATGAATATTATGAGAAAAATACCAAAAAAATCAACCAAATTAAATTTTTATGTCCTTATTCCAAATAAGAAGTAAAATTTGTCAAATATAACATATAAAAGTGTCAAAAAAACTAGATTTAAAATGGGTTCATCACCAAAAGATGGTAAAACTACCTTTTAAAAATATTATAGTATTTTATGCTTAAAATTGGATTTATTATTATTTTAATCCCATAAAATTTATTGGATGAAAGTAAAAAATTTTAATAAACATGTGTATTCATAATATAGTTATTTCTATTAATTTTCTCTAGTAAAACAACTAGGTAATCACTACAACCTAAAATAATAATATAAATAATGTATTATTTTTCCGTATAATTCAGTCTTGTGTGCAATGTAAGATTTCAGAGAAACCCATTGTTGTATATCAGGAACACTATCAGACAAAGAATCCAATTTAAATTAAAATTAATATCTAATTCATAAATATTAATAAAAAAGAAAATTTATTATTTTATAATTACATGGGATTTTACATGTTTTGACCACATGACACACATTTTTAAAGGCCACCAAACTGTTAAAAACTACTCATTTGGTCTGTCTTATAACATAGTATGTCTAATTGACATTTATTCTACTCATACATATGAAAAAAACTAAAAAGATGATTTTAATATGATTTGAAATCATTCAGAGGTTGTTTTCTTTAGTTTTAACCATTACACACATGTTTTATTGTTTTAAAATACTAAATATATGTTTCTGGTTGATCTTTCATCACCTCCAACATTTCATAAATCCATATACAGTTGTTTTCTTCTGATTTTATGACAATTGGAAGTATTTTTCTTGGGTTTTACCCCCTGACACACATTTTTAAAAATTGTAAAACCATTCCTATTTGGTCCATCTGAGAACACCGAACATCATATTGAAATGTCGTCTACTCATACACATAAAAAAAGAAGATTTTACTATGATTTCATGTCATTTAGAAGTTGTTTTCTCAGGTTTTGACCATCAAAAACATGTTTTAGGTTTTTTAAAACTCTAGATGTGTGTTTGCAATCATCATGAGAAATGGAAATTTCCAATTGATGTGTATTCTACTCTAATATTTAAAAAATCACTATATGATTATTGTCATATGATTTTGTAGTAATTAGAAGTCATGTGGTTGGTTTTGACCATGTGAAACATGTTTTTAAAGTCCGTCAAACCAATAAATTTTTTTTCTTCAATTCTTCTAGCCACATAGCATGTTAGATTTTAATTTGATATTATATTACATTTCAAAAATGATACAACTATTATTTCACAACATTAAGATGTTGTTTTATATGGTTTTAGTTGTTACACATAAGTTTTAGTGTTTTTAAACACTAAATGTGTGTTTCTAGTCATCTTGTTCTAACAACATGTCTCATTAATGTGTCGTCTTATCCAAAATTTTAAAAAACCACTCTATTGTTGTTTTCCTATGATTTCACAAAAATCAAAGATCATTTTCTTAGTTTTGACCCCCTGACACGTGCATTTTAAAGCCACCAAACCATAAAAATACTATTTATTCGGTCTGTCTAAGAACATCACATGTCCTATTTACATTCCATATACTATTATATGTGAAAAATAATACAAATATTGTTTTCCTATGATTTCAAGTCATCAGAAGATCATTTTATATTTTTTAACTGTTAAATGCACTTTTTAATGTCTTTAATACTCGAAAAGTGTGTTTCTTGTCATCTAGAGCACAAGAAAAGTATGATTGGTTTGATTTCTGCTAAAAAATACCATAAATAACTATAAGGTTGTTTTTTATAAGATTTCATGGAAATCAGAGATCATTTACTTGTATTTTAGACCATGATGCATGTTTTTATTGGCAGTCAAAACATTAAAAATTACTTATTCAGTCCGTCTAAGCACACCACACATCCGATTAACATTATTTCTACTTGTACGCATAAAAAATATTATGAATAATATTTTAATTTTATTTCTCATCATTTAGAGGTCATTTTCTATAATTTTGACCATTAAAAACAAGTTTCAGTGTTTTTAAATCACTAAAAGTGCATTCTTGGTCATCCTGTGAAGGAAACTTGTTTGATTGATGTGTCGTCTACTCCAGAACTTTAAAAACCACTCTATTTTTGTTTTTAAATGATTTCATGACAATAAATTGTCATTTTATGGGGTTTAACCCCTAAATCATGTCTTAAAATGCCATAAATCCTTTAAAAATAGCTTATTCAGTTTTTTTGAGCTAACCACAAGTTCAATTGATGCTTATTCCACTTTCAAATGTCACAAATAATACAATGTCGGTTTTCCAATGATTTCACTTCATTCAGAGGGCTTTTTCAATGGTTTTCACCATTGCAGGCATGATTTAGTGTTTTTAAAACACTAAAAGTTCATTTTTGATCATCCTAAAAAAACAATAAATTCAATTGATGTAAATTACACAAATTTTTTTCAAAAATAACTTTACAAATGTTGTTGAATTATTTCATGGAAATTGGAAGTAATTTTCTTTTTTTAACCCTCTGGAATGCATTTTTAATGGTTTTCATACCATCGTAACTATTTATTTATTCCATATAATCACACTACACATCCATTCGAGGTGTTGTATACTCATACATGACAAATGTAACACCCCAAGATTTCATAGTACATTATTTTTTTCAAAGTAATTCAATAACTTGCACTACACACAACACCGAGTTCAAGCGCATCATGACTTACCAAACGAGCCTTTCAAAAGAGGTTATGAATAGCATTAACTAATTTTGAAGTTTATATAATCTTTATAATTTTAGAATCCATATTATGTGTATCTTAGACATAATGAAAAAAAACAAATTCATTTTTGTTTCAGATAAAAGAAGTATTTTTTTAAAATGCAATTTTACCACCTTTTAATGGAGAACCCTTTTTAAATTCAATATTTGAAACTTTTATATATACAATTTGAAAAAATAAAATTCTTATTTAGAATCAGGATATAATAATTTATTTTCAATAAATGTTTGGTGTTTTTCTGAAAACTTTCATTTTTGGGCGAATAGTGAAAAATACTATATTTTAATTGAAAAAAGAATTTTTAATCAAACAATTTGTAGTGTAAAATTATACATTTTAATGGTTTAGAAGTATAAATATATTATATTTTTACTATTTAATGCAATGTTATTCATTGGAAATAATTTCACTTTGAAATTGAACATAAACAAGTATCAATCTTTTTGTTAGTTATTATTTCTTAAAAACACGCCTTTTGGTTTTGAGAATGGGAATTAATTTTAAAGTAATAAATTCAACTTCTGTGTTTTTTATTTGGTAAAATAGACTTAATTTTTGAATTCAGAATATCAAAATTAGCTTAGGGTGAATTTTTTGTATTTTTCTGAAAACTTTCAATTTTTGATGAATAGTGAAAAAAACTGAGTTATTATTTAAAACTGAGTTATTATTTAAATAATTATTTATTTTATTTAAATTTGTTTTTGGTCAGAATAGATACATAATACCTGTATAAGTTCAATGTAATTCATTGGAGTCATTTTATAATAAGGTTTGATATATAAAAATTTTATTAAACTTTTTACCATCTTTTACTAACCTCCTATGAGCATTTGCAAATTTACATAAAACTAAAATTTACCACTTTTGTGAGTTGAATTTCAAAAATTCGAGAGACACAGTTGATATCAGTAAGTAAAATGTGGTTCAATGAAATGAAAATAATTTTTGGTGAATATTAACTTTTTTACTTTTATTTACCACGATTAAAAGTAAATAGGGTAATTAAGGGTAAAATGATATTATTATTACCCTAACACATGTCATAATTCTATTGGATAAGTTTAATTCGAACAAAAACAACCTTAGGATTAAAATATGATCCTTTAGATTCACATGGATTAGATTAGGACATTTATTATTATTTAATTCAAAGGAGAGTGAAAAGTGTTAAATTCAAAGTTTAATAAATAACCCATTTTTAATATAGGGTTATATATAAGATAAATTAGACTATAAATATTCATTATAAAGATAAAACAATTTCCTATATAATGGTATTTTATTTATATTTTTTAGACATTAAATAATTTAATTTATTTATGACACAATGATGATGCAGAAATTACCAAATTAATAAAATATTAAAATAATTGATATTATAAATATTTAAATAAATGTAATTTGGGAATTTTTATGAATTAAAATTATTTTATAGGTTAATATGACATTCTAGGGTTGGTTAGAGGAATTTGTTTCGAAGTAATAACGATGTTATGAATTTAGAAAAAACAAAATACCAAATAGTGTCAAAATTGACATAAAAGAGTTTTTAAAACAAATATTTTATTATTAATTGATATTAAATTCATAAAAATATAAGGTTCGGAAAAAAGAATTATATAATGATATGTGTATCATTAATGAACTACTTGGGGGTTATCATTAAGTATAAAGTAAGTTTATTAACCATATAATATAAAAATAAAAAGAGACATGGTAAATGTCAAACTATTTAACTAAGAGTTAATTCTAAATGATATGATTAAATTGGTAACCTAAACTTGTCTAAAACCTATTGGTTGAGCGGTTTTAGACCTATTCCTACCTTATCCCTAAAATAATTCATTTTGGAGCCATTATAAACCGAAAATGATTTTATTATAAAATAATATTTCAAACTTTTTCTAAGGTGCTCCTCACCCCTCTTATAAAAGGGAACTCCCCCTTCTCTCAAATTCACAACTTCAAAGCCATTTGGATCGGCCAAACACTCCTCAAATATCCTCTAAACTATTCAACCTTCATCCTAGGGGACTTCCTTTGGTCATAAAGCTAAATTAAGGAGCCCTTTTGATCAAATCAAAAGGAAGAACCCGAAGAAGAGGTAAATATTTCATCACCTCTTTCAAGTTATTTTCTTCTTCCACTTATTATTTCCTTGTTGTTTAAATTATAAAATAATAACCCCAGTATCTTATATATAATATGATGTTATTATAGAAATTTAATAACTATATTCATTATTCTATCCATCCTATAAATGACAAAGTCACCACACGTGTGTACGTATGGATTACCGTCTCCACGTCGTGGTGTAGTTTGTTATTCAAAAACTTCATTATTTGGATGGGTATAATAATGAGTATAAATGTTGTAAATAATAAATATAACATTCTAATTATTATGTATATATGATATACCATCCAATTACATATGATTTCTCTATCAATATAATGATATTTTCACTCGTGTGTACATATAGATTACCGTCTCCACGATGTGATAAGATTCATTTACACATTCTCCATTCAAAGATGATTATAAAATATATATCATTAATAAGTATATAATATATGACATAATAATTATACTGGATATATATATATATGTACTTACATATATCTTATTCACTTAGTTCCGTTCGATACGATATGAAAACAGAAACAACGTTTATGCGTATGTACGGACTACCATCTCCATAGACGGTGTTTTCCATTTCATATATGTGTCTATTATAAATATTTATTTTCTAAATATATATGATATATAAATAATTTTTTATATTATGGAATTATTTAAATCTTGATCTAAGTGATACAATCAAGAGTAACAAGCTAAAACACGTACGATAAAGAAAATGATTATTACCCGAAATATTAATTTAACATGGAAATTATTATTAAATGGGTAGTATAAAGTCATAAATATATCATGTATGATATCATAAATATTAATATTATTCTGTTATAATTTAATAAAATACTATGATCTTTATACATAAGGTTAAATGTACCCTCGACTAAAGGAAAGTTCAAGGTAAGGGTTAATTCTACAATCTCTTCATTATCCGAGGTAGTTTATACGTAATTATCTACTGGGACCTCTTTATCATCCACATCCATATTTCTTAAAAATGTATTTCAAAACAATATTACTATTTTATATACTATGTGTTAAATTCATTTATACCCTTGTTTGACTTTTATAAGATTTTTATAAAGGAATCTTTCTGTCGTTTTCCAAACAAGGTACTTTTTGACCTTTTCGACAAATTTAAGGTAAGAATGTTTTTTTAACTTATACGGCGGGTGTGGATATTTTCCACCATTATAACATCATCGAATCTTCCCTTAAAATATTATAAGAATATTTTCAAATATAAATGTTTTCTTTTATAATTATGTGACCTTTAAATGATTTCAATATAGAAAGAGATATTTCTCTAAAAAGGTTTTGATTTCATCTATGTCAACATCCTTTGATGGATTTTATGTTTGTTTGAAGTTGATTTATTGTGATCTAAACATCCATATTGTATTGAAGGTTTTGTGATATTTTTTTACTGTGGATGTGTTATTTCATACTATTAATGGTTTATGAATAAATTATTGACATTTTGTATGCCAGTTTTAATACGAATGTTTATGTTATGTTTAAGCCTTTTCATATGAGGAATGAATTAGACTTAGTAAGTGACAGGTGGAGCCCGCTATAGCTCCTTGATGCATTGGTAGGTCTCATGAGACAAACTAGTGTCTTGGAACAAGGCCTTGAAAAAATCTTATTTGTAGTCTTGGCACAAGTCTTTGACTATGTGGTTATGAAAGTCTGGCATTATGCATTCCATCATTATGAAAGTGGATATTGATATTTAATGTTATTATTCGACTAGTAGAATATGCATGTGAGTAAGTAAATGAAATTATTTTGATTTATATTTTCCATATTATGAAGAATTTATGTTGAAAAGGATTTTGTTTTAGTTTTATACATTGCCTTAAATGTTTATGCTTATTTATGAAAGCTTCCACTATATTGTTATCCTTACTGAGCATCTGAGCTCACCCCTTTCTATGTTTTATTTTTACAAGGATGCGAAGAAATATATTATGACTGACCTTCTGGGCTACTCAATGGGGTCTTAATATTTTCTATGGAAAAAATGTTGTTGTAGTTTTCCATTTTATGATATAATGTAAACCTTATGAATGTATCCAGTACTTCCAAGGCTACTAAACTAATCGGTATTTCGAGACTTAATCTTTTTTGATCATGTCAATGTTATGTAATAATGCATCGACTCTGGGTAACTAGGGTCGGGGTATTATAGTTGGTATCAGAGGAAGTTTTTTACAAGCCTTAGAAACTATATTTAGATAAAATATAATTAGAGAACATAGCTCTAAGATAGACTTTGAGGATTATTATATAAGAACTTCCTAGAATTTTGGTATTGTAGAGATTTTGTGATTTTCCAAGCAATACATTCCTGTCTGGATAAGAGCAGGTAGAGGCAGATCTGGCATAGATGTACCTAGGGGTAAAACCCAAAAACACCGGTTTGATCTAGACTCGAACAGGAACTGGTGCACGATAACGGGCCTTGCTGCACTCTTGGTTATGAAACTCCCGGGGGATATGCTTAGGATAATTCTCATTTTCTTAACAAATAATTATGAAGGATTTATGAGTATATACCTCCTCAAAGAAAATATTTTTATGATTATGGATTATATGCATAAACTGTTCAATTTACATTAGGTATTTTAAAAGTTTGTAATTATTCTTTGCAATTCATAAACTGACCTAGTTTATTCCATTATATAGAAATGGTGCTCAGTAGAAGGAATGCGAATTCCAGTAATAGGTATGATCCAAAGAGTAAGAAGGATCATATCTTTCATGGTATTAAGCCAACATTTAGAAGGGAAATAGTCTCCCATGTATTCTCAATATATGAAGTAATAGTATCATGTGTTAATAAGATAAATAAAGAATTATCTAAATCCTATGGATTTGAAGGGAAGAAAGAGAAGAAAAGGATGGAAGAGAGAAAGATTGATAAAGGGAAGAGGGAAAATAAGGATTTTCCTATATGTGATAATTGTGGAAAGAATCACCTTGGTAAATTCTTGAAGGGAATGAGAGTTTGTTATAAGTGTGGAGAAAAAGGACACCAAGTACGTGATTGCAAGGGTAAGAAAAAGTGTTCAAATGTAAAATGATTCATCTGCAAGGCGTTGGGACACTACGTGAATCAATGTCCCAGTCATCAGAGTATACCACAAATGATGTTGTTGGATAATAATCAAGTTATGATACTACCTCATATGAAGAGAAATGACTAGTGTTCTTATGTTGTTATTATATAATTATTTCATTTGAGTGTTGCATCACCAATATACTGGTTATATTAATTATGGAGATAAATAAGGATTGTACTGAAGTACTATTTTATTGAGGATTTGAAATTATATGGTTCTAAAAAAAGTGACTTAATCGTAAGATACACTTTTTGGAAAATACATGGTTGAAGGACTTTTAATACTTAATATGGTCTTGATAATGAGGTAGTGATTTTGGAATAAGAGATGGTTGATTTGGATAAATTATATTGGATATTTTTGACTACCTTGAAACTAATTAATGATTTGAATATTCCATAATTTTTGGAGTTTAAAACATTTTTGGATAAATGGAGTATATCTAGTATTCTATAAGGAATAAGGGAGAATGAATGTAATCGATAAGGTTTTATGGTAATTCAGGATGTTGCAGTGTTTTAAAAGAATACATGATGAAGGTGTTCACATGTTATTACATGGAAAAAAGGATCTTCATTATGTTTAACTTCCTTATAAATTTTGGACTGTGAGTTTGGATAGAATTATTTTAGATAAGTCTAGTTTGAGATTATTTTAGTATTGCCATAAAAAGGACAACCCAGAGGTTGGGCGGCAACCCGTTGCTTCCGGAAAGGCCGTGAGACTTGAACCTGCAACCGAAGGGCGACAAGGGTGTATCACCTACCATTGGACCACGTGATGTCCTGGATTGAATAATGTAGTTTCTTTTAAAATGTCTCGTAGATGAATTACTTTTTTTGGAACCATATACGAATAGGATAAATAGAATATTTTTTTAGTTCTATTATCTTTTGGAGTGAAAGATGAGTTTGTGGTAGAAATTAGTTAGAGGATGGAAATCTACTTTTCAAGTATATATTTTGTTTTCTTCTCTTATTCTATGAAGAAATTAATTCTTAAACATTAGGTAAGGGATCTTAAAACTAAAAATGTGTTATCCTAATACCTTTTATTTTGTTGAACCGATGATATTTTAAATCATCATAGATTGATGGCTTTGAGGCCTTCAATTCTATAATTGTTTGTGACTGATGAACTCAATCACTCCCTATAAATATTTATGTTTTCTTGAAATTATGTGTCTCTAATTTCCACCAATGTTCTCTTAATCAAGATCATAATTTGGTGGTGAATTTTTCATTCCCCTTTCCCTCTTATTAAGACTAAATTTTGTTAACCCAATTTCTGATGTGGGTTTTCCCACAAAGGTATTTTCTATTTTCAACCTTTTATTTCCAAAGAACAATTTCAAATTGTGAGGATTCAATTTATTGAAGTAGGTAATAATATAAAACCCCAAGATTTCATAGTACATTATTTTTTCAAAGTAATTCAATAATTTTCACTACACGCAACACCGAGTTCAAGGGCACCATGACTTACCAAACTAGCCTTTTAAAAGAGGTTATGAATAGTATTAACTAAATTTTGAACTTTATAAAATATTTATAATTTTAGAATCCATATTATAAGTTTCTTAGACATAATGAAAAAAACAAATTCATTTTTTTCAGATAAAAGATGTATTTTAAAAAAAATGCAATTTTACCGCCTTTTAATGGCACACCCTTTTTAAATCGAATATTTAAAACTTTTGTATATTCAATTTGAAAAAATAAACTTCTTCTTTAGAATCCAGATATAATAATTTATTTTCAATAAATTTTGGGTGTTTTTCTCATAACTTTCATACTTGGGTGAATAGTGAAAAATACTATATTTTAACTGAAAGAAACTTTTTAAATCAAAATAATTTGTAGTGTTAAATTATAAATTTTAATGGTTTGGAAGTATAAATAGATTATATTTTTACAATTTAATCCAAGGTTATTCATTATAAATAATTTCACTTTGAAATTGAACATAAACAAGTATCAATCTTTTGTTAGTTATTATTTCTTAAAAACATGTTTTTTGGTTTTGACAACGGGAATTAATTTTAAATTAATAAAAAAAAAATTATGTTTTGAATTTGATAAAATAGAATTAATTTTTTAATTCAGAATATCAAAATTATCTTAGGGTGAAATTTTGGAATTTTTCTGAAAACTTTCAATTTTTGATGAATAGTGAAAAACACTGAGTTATTGTTTAAAACCGAGTTGTTATTTAAATAATTATATATTTTATTTAAATTTATTTTAGGTAAAAATAGATACATAATACCTATATATGTTCAATTTAATTCATTGGAGTTATTTTATAATAATTTTAGATATATAAAAATTTTATTGAACTTTTTACCGTCTTTTACCCATCTCTTAGGAGCATTTGCAAATTTACATAAAACATAATTTTACCACTTCTGTGAGTTGAATTTCTAAAATTGAAGAGAAACGGTTGATATCAGAAAGTAAAATTTGGTTCAATGAGATTAAAATAATTTTTTTTGCGAATAGTAACTTTTTACTTTTATTTACCATGATTAAAAGTAAATAGGGTAATTAAGGGTAAAACTGATATTATTATTACCCTAAAACATGTCCTAATTCTATTGGATAAGTGAAATTAGACCAAAAAAACCTTAGAAATAAAATATTATCCTTTTGTTCCACTTGGATTAGATTAGGACATTTATTATTATTTAATTCAAAGAAGAGTTAAAAGATTTAAAATCAATGTTTAATAACTAAAACATTTTTAATATAGGGTTACACATAAGATAAATTAAACTATAAATATTCATTAGAAATATAAAATTATTTCCTAAAAATGGTATTTTATTTATTTATTTTAGACATTAAATAATTTAATTTATTTATGACACAATGACAATGTAGTAATTACCTAATTAATGAAATATTTAAATATTTGATATTATAAATATCTAAATAAAAACAATTTGCGACTTTTTATGAATTAAACTAATTTTATAGATTAATATGACATATTAGTGTTGGTTAGATGAATTTTTTCCAAAGTAATAAGGCTGTTATGAATTTAGAAAAAACAAAATACCAAAAAGTGTCAAAATTGACATAAAAGAGTTTTTAAAACAAATACTATATTATTAATTGATATTCTATTCCTAAAAAAATAATGTTTAGCCAAAAGACTTATATAATGATTATTGTATCATTAATGAACCAATTTTGGTTCTCTTGTAAGTATATAGTAATTTTATTAACCATATAATATAAAAATTCATAGAGACATGGTAAATGTCAAACTATTTAACTAAGAGTTAAATCTAAATGATATGGTTAAAATTGTAACCTAAACTTGTCTAAAACATATTGGTTGAGGGGTTTTAGACCTATACCTACCTTATCCTTTACATTATTTATTTTGGAGCCATTAGAAACCTAAAGTTATTTTATTATAAAATAATATTTCAAACTTTTCCTAAGGTGCCCTCACCCATCTTATAAAAAGGCACTCACCCTTCTCTCAAATTCACAGCTTCAAAGCCATTTTGCTCGGCCAAAACCTGCCAATATATCCTCTAAACTATCCTAAATTCATCATAGATACCTTAATTTGGTCAGAAAGCTAACCTAAGTAGTCCTTTTGATGAAATCAAAAGGAAGAACCCGAACAAGAGGTAAATATTTCATCACCTCTTTCAAGTTCTTTTCTTCTTCCACTTCTTCTTTCTTTGTTGTTTCCATTATAAAATAATAACTCTAGTATCTTATATATAATGTTATGTTATTATATAAATGTTACAACCATATTCATTATTCTATCATTCCTATAAATGACAAAGTCACCAGACGTGCGTACGTACGGATTACCGTCTCCACGTCGTGGTGTAGTTTGTTATTCAAACACTTCATTATTTGGATGGGTATAATAATGAGTATAAATGATGTAAATAATAAATATAACATGTTAATGATTATGTATATATGATATAACATCCAATTACATACGATTTATCTATCAATATAATGATATTTTCTCTCGTGCATACGTACGGATTACCGTCTCCATGATGTGATGAGATTCATTTCCACGTTCACCATTCAGAGATGATTAGAAAATATATATCATTAATAAGTTTGTAATATATTAAATAATAATTCCAATGGATATATATATATATGTGTGCGTTTGTGTGTGTGTGTTTGTGTGTGTGTGCGTTTACTTACATATATCTTATTCCCTTAGTTCCGTTCAATACGATATGAAAACAGAATCAACGTTTATGCGTACGTACGAACTACCATCTCCATAAACGGTGTTTTACATTTCATATATATGTCTATTATACATATTTATATTCTAAATATATATGACATATAAGTCATATTTTATATTCTGGAAGTATTTAAATCATGATCTAAGTGATACAATCAAGAGTAATAAGTTAAAACACATACAATAAAGAAAGTGATTATTACCCAAAATGTTAATTTAACATGGAAATTATTATTAAATGGGTAGTGTAAATTCATAAATGAATCATGTATGATATCATAAATATTAATATGGTTCTGTTATAATTTAATAACATACTACTATCTTCATACAAGAGGTTAAATGTACCCTCGACTAAAAGAAAGTGCAAGGTAAGGGTTAATTCTACAATCTCTTCATTATCTGAGGTTCTTTATACGTAATTATCTACTGGGACCTCTTTATAATACACATCCATTTTTCTTAAAAATGTATTTCAAAACATTAGTACTATTTTATAGACTATAGGTTAAAGTCATTTATACCCTTTATTTACTTTTATAAGATATTTATAAATGAATATTTTTGTCGTTTTCCAAACAATGTACTTTTTGACCTTTTCGACAAATTTAAGGTAAGAATTTTTTTTAACTTATACAATGGGTGCAGATATTTTCCGCTATTATAACATCTTCAAAGCTTACCTTACAAGATTATAAGAATATTTTCAAATATAAATGTTTTCTTTTATAATTAAATAACCTTTAAATGATTTCAAAATATAAGGATATATTTATCTAAAAAGGTTTTGTTTCATCTATGTCAACATCCTTTGATGGATTTTAAGTTTGTTTGAAGTTGATTTATTATGATAAAAAACTTACATATTTTATCGATGGTTTTGTGATATTTTTTTTTTCTGTGGATATGTAATTTCATACCATTCATGGTTTATGGACAAATTATTGACATTTACTATACCCGTTTTAATACGAATGTTTATGTTATGTTTAAACCTTTTCATATGAGGATTGCATTGGACTTAATAAGTGACGAGTGGAGCCCTCTATAGCACCTCGATGCATCAGTAGTTCAAATGATACAAACTAGTGTCTTGGCAGAAGTCCTTAAAAAAATATTATTTGTAGTCTTGGCACAAGGCCTTGACTATGTGGTTATGAAAGTCCGACATTATGCATTCAATCATTATGAAAGTGGATATTGATATTTCATGTGATTATTCAACTAGTAGAATATCCATGTGAGTAAGTAAATGGCATTATTTTGATTTATATTTGCCATATTATGATGAAATTTTTTTGAAAAGGATTTTGTTTTACTTTGATACATTTCCTTAAATGTTTATGATTATTTATGAAAGTTTCCGATTTATTGTTATCCTTAATGGGTATCTGAGCTCACCCATTTCTATGTTTTATTTTTCTCAGGATGCGAAGAAGTATATTATGATTGACCTGCAGGGCTAGTATATGGGATCTCAGTATTGTCTATGGAAACAATGTTGTTGTAGTTTTCCATTTTATGATGTAATGTAAACCTTATGAATGTATCTAGTACTTCCAAAGCTACTAAACTAATCGGTTTTTCAAGACTTGATATTTTGTGATCATTTCAATGTTATGTAATAATGCACCAACTCTGGGTAACAGGGGTCGGGGCATTACAACAAAAATAATAAAAATACAATTCTACTATAATTTCACATCATCTAAAGCATGTTTTATATGGTTTTATCTGTTAATGCTTGTTTTTATGTTTATAAAGAACTAAAAGTATGTTTCTGGACACCCTTAGAAAATGACATTCCCAATTAATGTGACATATACTCAAATATTTCACAAATAACAAGAAAATTGTTTTCATAATATTTAATAGCAATCATGGATCATTTTATTGGTTTTGACCTCTTGAAGCATGTTTTTAAAGGCCGCCAAACCATTAAAAATTGCTTATTCGGTCTGTATGAGAATAACACATTTCTGATTAATGTGTTGTCCACTTGTACACATAGAAAAATAAAAAAAACAATTTCTAATGATTTCATGTCATTTGGGAGTTTTGTTTATGGTTTGGATAATTACATGAACGTTTTAGTGTTTTTAAAGCAGTAAAAGTGTATTTCTGGTCATCCTAGGAAAAAAAATGTCTATTTGATTTGATGTATACCCCAAAGTTTCAAAAATAAATCTATGGGTTTTTTATGATTTAATGTCAATAAAAGGTTGTTTGTTTGGTTTTGAAATCTTGACACATGGTTTTAAAGGTTGTCAAACCATTAAAAACTTCTTATTTGGTTTGTCTGAGTACGTTGCACTTTTGATTGACATTTTGTATACTCTTACACATAAAAACAATGAAAAAAAAATCCAATGATTTCATGTCATCTAGTGGTCGTTATTATTTTCTTGGATGTTACAGACACATTTTAGTGTTTTTAAAATAGTAAATGTGTGTTTCCAATCATCCTAAGAAAATGACATGTCCCATTAACCTGTTGTCTCCTATAACATTTCAAAATCCAATATATAGTTGTTTTGATATGATTTTAGGGAAATTAGAGGTTATTTACTTGGTTTTAACCCTCTGATGCATGTTTTTAATGGCCATCAAGCCCTTAAAAACTTCTTATTTGGTTCATACGAGCACACCACACATCTGATTAATGCATCTTCTACTCATACAGGAAAAGTAATACAAAGATTATTTTATTATGATTTCACATCATCCAAAGAATGTTTGTTATGGTTTTGATGTTTACACATGTGTTTTAATATTTTTAAAACATTAAAATGGTGTTTTCAGTCATCCTGATAAAGAGACATATATGATTGATGGGTTTTCTACTCCAAAATTTCAAAAAATACCCTACGGTCGTTTTCATATGATTTCATAGCAATTTGAATTTTTTTTGGTTTTAAACCCCTAACACACATTTTTTAAAGGCTGTAAGACTATTAAGAAGTACTCATTCAGTCTATCTGAGCACACCACACATCCAATTGATGTGTATTATACTCATACATGCCTCAAAAAATGAAAAGAAAATTTTCCTATGATTTCATGACATTCATAGTCCATTTTTTATGGTTTTGACCATTAAATGCACATTTTAGTGCTTTTAAAACACTAAAAGTGCGTTTCTGGTCATTATAAAAAATCTACATTTTTGATTGTTGTTATTTATTCTACAATATTTGATAAATCACTCTATAGATATTTTTGAAATGATTTCAAGTCAACTGGAGGTCATTTTCTTTGTTTTGACCACCCAAAACGTGTTTTTAAAGGCCACCAAACCATTTTAAAGTAATTATTCAGCCAGTCAAAGAATATCGCACATACCATTGATGTTTCTTCTACTTTTACATGTCAAAAACAATAAAAAGAAAATTTTCCAATGAATTCACGACATCTAGAGGTCGTTTGACATGGTTTTGAGCATCACACAAACATTTTCATATTTTTAAAACATTAATAGTGTGCTTCCATTCATCCCGAGAAAAAACATATCTAATTGAGTTTTAATCTTCTTAAATATTTCAAAAATCACTCTACAACAATTATCACAATATTTTATGGAAATCAGAGGAAATTTTATTAGTTTTATCCCCCAAACACTTGTTTTTTAAAGACCACCAAACTGTCAAAAACTATTTATCTGGCCTATCCAAGAACATCACACATCTGATTGTAGCTATTTCTACTTGTACTCATCAAAAAAAATATTTAAAGATGATTTTTTTGATTTCAGCTCATTCAAAGGTAATTTTCTTTGGTTTTGATTGTTACATGCTCATTTTACTATTTTTACATCATTAAAAGTGTTTTTCTAGTTATCTTAATAAAATGGCTCATCCAATTGACATTTAGTCTACTACAATATTCCAAAAATCACTATATAGTTTTTATTGTGATTTCATGGTAATTAGAGGTTTTTTTCATTATTGAACCCCCTGATGCATTTTTTAAAGGACATAAAATCATTAAAACTCACTTATTTAGTCCATCAAAGAAAATCAAAAGTCATATTAACATGTTATATACTCATACACATAAAAAATTTACTTAAAAAATTTTATAATGTTTTAACAACATACAAAATTTGTTTGTTATGATTTTGACCATTACACGCATGTTTTTATGTTTTTAAAACACTAAAAGTGAATTTTCTATCATCCAGAGAAAATGAAAAATCCAATTTATGTGTCGTATGTTCTAAAATTTGAAAAACTACTCTATGATTTTTTATTATGATTTTATAGAAATATGATGTTGTTTTCTTGGTTTTGAAACCCTGATGATCATTCTTAAAGATCATCAAGCCATTAAAAATTGATTATTCAGTTCATCTATAAATATCACACATATTATTGATGCGTTATATACTAGTTCACACTAACCAAATTATATTTGTGATTATAATATGATTTTATATCAATTAAAGGTTTTTTCTATGGTTTTAGCTGTTACACACATGTTTTAGTGTTTTTAAAACACGAAATTTGAGTTTCTAGTCATCTGGTGAAAACAACATGTTTGATTGATGTGTCATCTCCCCCAAAATTTCAAAAATCACTCTATAGTTATTTTTGATACGATTTCATGGAAATCAAGGTCATTTTCTTGGTTTTAACCCTCATAAGCATGTTTTTAAAGGCTATTAGACTCTTAAAAATTGGTTATTCAGTCCTTCTCAGAAAGGCACACATCAGATTTATGTGATGTCTACATGAAAATATCATAAAAAATTAATAATATGTTTTTCATATGATTTCACATCATTCAAAAGACATTTTTTGTTCTTTTGATCATTATAGACATGTTTTTGTGTTTTGAAAACACTAAAAGTGAGTTTTTGGACATCTTGAGAAAAAGACACATCTGATTGACCTGTTAGAAGATTTTTTTTACAAATCACTCTATGGTTGTTTTAAAATGATTTAATTATAATAAAATTTTTTTATTGGCTTTTACACCTAACATGATTTTTTAAAGGTAAAAAACATCAAAAATTACTTATTTGGTTCGTCTGAGCATACTGTAAGTCGCATTGAAATTTTTCTTACTCACACATGTCATACATAATAAAAATGTGATTTCACTATGATTTCATGTAATTAATATGTTATTTTTTATTTATTTGACCTCTAAATGAATGTTTTAGTGTTTTTAAAACACTAAAAGTGTGTTTCTGGTCAACCCATGCAAATGACACACCCGATTGATGGGGATCCAACTTTTGAACTTTTAGAAAACCCTATGGTTGTTTTTGAATGATTTCATAGCAACTGAAAGTCATTTTATTGGTTTTGATACCTAGATGTAAGTTATTAAATGCATTTAAAATGTAAAAAACTAATTATTGAGTATATTCTAGCACACCGCACATCTGATTGACATGTTGTCATCTCAAACATATTATGAAAATAATAATAATGATTTTCCTATGATTTCACATAATTTGGTGGTTTTTTTCTATATTTTTAACCACCAAACACACATTTAATCAATTTTAAAATAGTAAAAGTGTGTTTTCTATCATTCCAAGAAGAAGACACATTTTTTTGATGTCTCTAATATTTTAAAAATAAATCTAATATTGTTTTCATATGATTTCATGTTAATAAGTGGTCATTTTTTGTTATAAAATCTGGTGCATGATTGTAAAGACTTCCAAACCATTAAAAAATTATTATTCAACTTGTTCGATCACCCCACATATATGTTTATTTTTTTTCTACTTACAAATGTCACAAAATTAAAAATATGGCTTTCCTATGATTTTTTATCATTTAGAGGTTGTTTTTTTGACCAATACCCACAAGTTTTAGTGTTTTAAAACTCTAAAAGTGAATTTCGAATCATAACAAGGAAAAAAACATATTATTAATGTGAATTTATATCCAAAATTTAAAAAATCACTCTTATTTTTTTTATTCTTTCACGATAATCATAGTTCATTTATTTGGTTTTATCCCTTTGATTCTCATTTTTAATGGTCACCAAACTGTTAAAAACTACTTATTTGGTCCGTCCAAGAAAATGAATGTATGATTGATATTTTATATACTCTTACACATAAAAAAGAAAACAAATTCATTTTTTATAATATTCCACTTCATTTGAAGGTTCTTTTCTATGATTTAGACAGTTACATTCTTATGGTTTTTAAACCCTAAATGTGTGTTTCTGGTCATACTGAGAAAATGAAATTCTAATTGATGTTTTACCTACTACAACACTTAAAAATTCACAATAAGGTTGTTTTAATATTATTTCATGGAAATAAAATATTTTTTTCTTGGTTTTGACCTCCTGACTCATGTTTTTAAAGTATGTCAAACTGTTAAAAACTACTTATTTAGCCCATTCGAGTTCAATTCATGTTCAATTTATGCTTCATCTACTCTAAAAAAATATGATTTTACTAGGATTTCACATCATTTAGAGGTCTTTTGATATGGTTTTGACTATTATACATATGTTTTAGTGTTTTTTGAATACTAAAATTGTGTTTCCAGTTATCCTAATAAAATGAAATGTATCATTTATTTTTTATACAAAATTTCAAAAATTAATCTACCATTATTTTTTTTATTTCACAAAAATTGGAGGTACTATTCTTGGTTTTGACCACCAACACATGTTTTTAAAGGCTACCAAACCATTAAAAACTGATTATCCAGTCTATCTGAGCATGCCACACACCTGATGACATTTCCTTTACTTATACATGAGAAAACTAATAAAAATATGATTTTTATGATTTAATTTCATTCAAAGGTCATTTTATATGGTTTTTATAGTTATATTTATGTTTTTTGTTAATTTAAAATATTAAAAGTGTGTTTCTGGTCATCCTAAAAAAAGACATCCCATTTATGTGCATTCATCTCCAAAATTTAAAAAATAACTATACAACTATTTTAGTATGATTTCACAATAATCGAAGGTCATTTTATTAGTTTTGACCCCCTTATGCTTGTTTTTAATGGTTTCCAAACCGTTAAAAATGACTTATTCATTACATCTGATTGCGTCACATATCAAATTTATGTGTCATCTAATTTCACACAACACAAATAACACAAAGTTGATCATATAATTATTTCATGAAACTTAGAGGTCATTTTCTATCGTTTTGACCATAAGACACATGTATTAGTGTTTTTAAAACTCAAAATTGGTGTTTTCAGTCATCTCAAGAAAATTTCATGTCCCATTGATGTACCATCTACTCTAACATTTTAAAAATAAATATATGGGTTTTTTCATATTGTTTCACAATAATAAAATGTCATTTTCTTTGTTTTGACCCCTTAACATGCGTTTTTATAGTTCTTCAATCCTTAAAACCCACTTATTTAGTCTTTTAGATCACACCACATACTTCATTGATGTGTCATATTATCATTTAATATAATACTAATACAAATACAATTTTATTATGATTTCATATCATATGAAGGTTGTTTTCTATGGTTTTGACCATTACACATATCTTTTAGGGTTTTAAAACACTAAAAGTGTTTTTCCAGTCATCTTGAGAAAGAAACATGTCTGATTAACATGTCGTTTACTTCAAAATTTCACAAATCAATCTATGGTAGTTTTTTTTATGATTTTATGGTAATCATAGGTATTTTTCTTGGTTTTGACCCCATGATGTAAGTATTTAAAAGTTTTTAAATAGTTACAAACTTATTATTTGGTCCTTAAAAGCACAATTCACATATTATTTATGTGTTTTCTATTTTTACACATCAAAAAAATTAAAAATATAATTGTACTATGATTTCACATCATTCAAAGGTTGTTTTAGAATGAACCTATGGCACGAATAATTCTTGAAACATACGCAGTTTAACATTTTTGGTTTGGATTCATGTTAAAAACACTAAGGCTATAAATCCACTTTCCTAAATTTATTCATGGATTGTGTTTAATTCAATTTAAACACAAAAAAAAGATCAAAAGAAATTTTAAATGGTACCTTGTCATTTGAAACTGTCAGTGTGATTCACTCATCGCTGGTGTGTCGTGGCTCAAAGGTTCTAATATAGGCATCGTCTAGACCATTGACATGTTCACCATAGCTATTGAACCTTCAAATAATGATTCTTGTGTGATATAATGGTAAATTGAAGATCTTTATGTCATCTCTTTGATCACATTATGAACACAAACTTGATCACTAAGACAGGATTGATATGACCTTGTTATTCCTTCTAAATCTCTCTCTAAGATATTGATAGGATAAGAGAGGAGATATTACCTCTATAAATTCCTTGAAATGGTGTATATCACTATTCAAGCAGCTAAAATTTGTTTTTATACTTTGTTTATACTTTCCAAAATTATACTTTGGTCCATTGAAATTAATAAGCTTCAATTTAGACCTTTCCACACACTTATGAATTAATAAATTTTTTATAAATGTCGCAATATTTTTTCACTTACTTTTAACAAATTATCATGTTACATTATAAAATATGAACCATTTACTCAGACCATAATCTCTTTTAATAATTTAATGAACCTTTAATGTATTATGGTTGTTTAAAAAATTACATTTTCTCATATGTAGTTTTTTGATCAATCAACCTGTGAATAACATGAGAAATAAATTCAATAATCATTATTATAATCTAGAATAATATTATGGAATTATTTTTCCAATTTATCAATCATACACAAAAGATCACCAGCCCTCACAAATGGGGGACCCTTTATCCTAAACTTCTATTAATTCAAATAGGTGGAACTTGTGGATACACTTAGTGTTTGACCCTCTAGGTCCTTATCTCGATAATAGTGAGTCCAACCCACATTCTAAGAGTAGATTCTAGTAACCCATAATTGACTGTAAGGAGATAAATAATTTCATATTTATGACTATCTCCTATAAACACATTCTTTATAATATAATCTCTTTGTCTTGTGAAATCTCATAAAAAAGGATACACACTTGTGTCATCATCATTTTATTACTTTATATATTTCATGACCTTACTGGATAGATGTACCATATGATACCATGGACATGTATTTAGTGAAGGTAATACCATCATGGTCAACCTGGTCCCATGAGATATATCTTCCTCTAGATGGAAGCTATAAATTCTATATTGATTGTTCAACCAATTCCATGCCACTAATGACGCACCCAACATATGATACATCACCAAAAATTCGTTGTCATGGTTTTTCCTTTCATAAAAGTACATGATAAAATGGCACACATTGATAATGATCTCATTTTAGGAGACAAACACACATGTTCATATATATAAACAACTAATGACACCTGGAACATGTGGTGTTCATATTGGAGGGTCAGTCCACATGATCACATGTTCTCGAGATCTCTATGTGTGAATTTCATGAGAAGAAGTCTCAATGATTATGAGCTCCCAAAACCTGATATTTGAAAACATATGTGTCTCATCATTATGAGGTATATAAACCATAATACATATATTTAATATTACTGTTATAGTACCTCGAGGTTCTCATTATAGTTGGGAACTACTATAACCTTTTGATGCGATACATAACATAAAGAATTACCATGTAAAAAGTGAATGTAGAAGTATCAAAATTAATTATAATAAGAATAAAAAATGTATATATAAAACCATAGACATTTAATAGTAATAAAATTACATAAAATAGTTGGGTCTATGAAACCCACTCATGACACTCCCACTTGCACTAGAGCCAAATAATAACAATTGTTAATCCACTTGCTCCAAAAAGAGTATCATGCATCTTCTGAGATATAGATTAATCAAGGGGTATACCATATTATCCTCTATGGATATACTACTAACCATGAAATTACCTATCTAAGTAAAATCCCTCATGAGATAAATATTCCAAAGTATATGCTTTTTCCTCTGATGTGACCTAGGCTCACAATATACAATAACATGGTCTACACTACTATGTATAACGCCAAGCTTGTAAGCATATTTCCATGACCAAACTACTTCTTTAGCTATATTTAATTCCACTATATACTTAAATTCTACTATATAATCGACAACCGTGGACTTCTTTGAGCTCATCCAGCTCACTGTACCACCATTCATAAAAAAACATAACTTGCATTTGATTTCTGAGCATCTTGATCTATCTGGAAACTTGCACCGGTGTATCCCCTCATGACTAACTCCATATCTCTTCCATAAACCAGGAACATATCCGTTGAACATATCAATTACTTTTGGATAGTTTTATCTTCCCAAAGAAACGCTCCATGATTGATTTGATATCCTATCACCATGATTAAAGAAAAGGAAACATCAATCATATTAAATAGAATAGAATACAAGATATATCCCACTGATAAAGAATAAGGCATTTTACTCATTATTTTAATATCCTCCCTTGTTTCTAGAAACATATTCTTAGAGAGATTAATTCCTTGTGACATTGAAAAAAAAAATCCTCTCTTAGATTTTCCATATTGTACCTTTTGAGTACCTCATCAATATATGTACTTTGACTTATCCCTAGAATCCTCTCAGATATACGTTTATTGATCATGATCCCAATAATATAGGCCATTTCACGTAATTATTTGGTGTAGAATCATTCATTTAACCATTTCTTCACTGACTATAATACTTTACTTCATTTTCCATTAATAATATGCCAAAAATATATAATACCAGGACAATGATGGAACTCCCACAGACCTTTATATAGACACATGGATCTATAACATTCTTAATGAAACCAAATTATCTTATGGTTTCATAAAAATTAATAATCTATGATTATGATGTCTTCTTAAATCTGTAAATAGATCTCTACATCCTTCATACTTTCCCATCACTCTCTGATTTGATGAACCCTTTGTGTTGCATCATTTAGACATTTTCAACTAACTACCCATTTATAAAATTAGTTTTGACATCCAATATACAAATTTCATAATCATGGAATGATGTTATTTTAATTAATATTTTTATAGATTTCACCATTGAAACTGGTGGGAAGGTTTCATCATAGACAACGCCTTGACATTTTTTGAAACCCTTCACTACTAGACATACCTTTTAGGTTCTCACTTCAACATCCATGCCTATATTTTTCTTGAATTCCCATTTACACCTAGTAGGTTTTATATCAACTAGTGGGTCTACTGAAATCCAAACTTGAATTTTTTATATGGAATCCATTTCAAAATGCATAACTTCTTAGCATTTAGTAGTAACCTTTTAATCTACTGATTCATTATTGGTTAGAGTAGTTATTCTCTAGGAGTAATGTGTCACCTCACTTGGTGATAATAAAACCATATCTCTCTAGTTCTCTAACCTCCCTTGTAGACCTATGAAATACCTTTATCTTGGGAACACATTCCTCTCCTATTTCCTCTTGTAGATACTATTCTTGTACCAACTCTTGTTCATTTGGACCATCAAATTTATTGAATTCAATACTTATCTCAATATTTCAATTGGAAATATGCTCCCTTTCTTTAAAAGTAGAATATCTTTCTATAATCACCTTTATATGTGAAGGGTTATATAGGTAATATATTTTAGTCTCTTTATGAAAACCAATAATGATTCTCTTCATGATTTGGGAGTCAAATTTTTCCTAAAGTATAGTCTTGAAAAAAGTTTCACATCCCCACACACATATCTATGAAAAATTTGGTTTTATTCAATACCACAAATTATATGGAATCCGATCTACTACCTTAGTTGGTACTTAGTTTAGTGTATATATTGTATTCTATAGTGAATACCCCCAAAAATATAATGATAGAGTTTCATGACTCATCATTGACCAGACCATGTTAATATGGGTCTGATTCCTCCGTTCACTAACACCACTCTATTGAGGTGTATAAGGATGAGTGATTTGGGAAACTACCCCACACTCTTTTAGATGATCGATGAAAACATGATTATGGTATTTTACACTACACTTTGGGTAGAGTTTCTTAATCTTAATACCACGTTGATTATATAATTCATTCTGATATTCCTTAAACATGGAAAAATTATCTGATGTGTACCTAAATAAGTAGATATATACATATCTACTATAACCATACATAAAAGTAATGAAGTAATAAAACCCAACCATTACCTCTATTGGAAATGGACTACATACATTAGTATGAACTAATTCGAATGGTTCTATGGCTCTTTATTCTTACCCACTAAAAGATACTTTGTTTATTTTACCTTGTAAAAAAGTGTGCATAAATCCATGGGTTTTATCTGAATGGAGTATAAATACCCTTCTTGATGTTTTTTTCTTAAATTATTTTCATTTACTTGGCTTATCCTAAAGTTCCATAGGTGGTTAGGATGTGATTTATACTCACTAAATTTGTTATTGACTTCCAAAACTGGATTTTCTAGTTCAATTATATATAACCCATTGTTAAGATATTACATATCATAACATATGTTATCCTTATATATTTGAAACATTTATTTCCAAACCTTAAATAAAATCCCATAGTGTCTAAAAATAAAAATTGAGATTATGTTTCTTGTAATAGATTGTACGTAATAGTAACTATTTAGTACATGAAACATCCCACTAGGAAAAGGCAGATGATAATCTCCCACTGCTAATGCAACTAGTCTCTCCCCATTTGTTTTATGAATATCTAATTAACCTTTTTTAATTGCATTAAATCTACATGGATCTTATATTTGAATACAAATTTCTAAGACACATGTAGTATCCAATACCCAACTTGTAGAAATTGACAGATTGAATTCAATGATAATTATACCTGAAGTATAATCATTAACTTAATTCTTTTTCACACCCATGAAATTAATATTACACTGTAATTTCTTTACAAATGAAAAGAAGTCCACCTCATACTAATTTCTCTCCCTCTATATTATTTTATTCTTAAAAGGGCGATGCATTGGTTTCTTTGACTAGGTCTTATCGTTTGATACTTTTTCCTTTCATTTATTCTTCTTATTCATCATAAGGACTGAATAGTTGGAATTATTCATATCCTTATCTTCCTGGAGTATAAAAGACAAAAAATTTGGGAGTTACTTATTCATGTTATTCAGACTACAATTAATAATGAAATTCAAGAAGTTATGAGGTAAAGAAGAAATAATGTTACCATTTTCCAAACATTGGTTCAGTTTGAACCTAAGGGACTCAAGTCTCTCAATTTTCCCAATCATCTTGAGTAAATGAGGTCCCACCTCATTCCCTTAATCTAGATTGCATCTATATAGGGCACTTGACATCTCATATCTTTCTTGTTTACTTTTCTCATGTTATAACTATTGTATATAAGACAACATTACAAAACAAATTTTTACACAATCATTTTTTTACAACTCACTGAATATAGATGGTGACCTAAATTACAAAAAATATAGAACATCATCCATATGATTATTTTATTTTACTTTATCTTCCTTTATTTCCACCCAAGTATGTTCAATAGGAAGTGAGGATTACAACACATAAAACTTCCTCTCTCAGTGAAGTATTACATGCAAGCACCAGTACCACTCTTAGAAGTTATGGCCCTTTATAATGTTCTATTTATCTAATATATATATTAGTGAAATTTAATTGGTGGAGGTTGTAATTTTATCTACAAAAAATAATCTTAGATTATTAATACATTATCTTGATTACCCATAGTAATTTTCAAATTATTTATTTTAAATGTCTCCCACTATTTTATAAAATCTGAGTATCCCTCTACTAATAGATTTAGAATACCCAGTCACTTGAGTATTCTAATGTAAAGGATCCTTAAACCTATCCTTATATACCGATCTATGGCATCACCAATACTCCAAGAGTCTAAGGTATGATTTTGACTAGCCATCTGCATTAACTTGTGGTTCCTTGATCTGTTCCGTGGAGTCCCATCTCTTGTAAAGAATTACTTTCCAACACTCAATGCTTTTCCTCTAAATTTACAACAACATAGTATGTCTACTACTTTGATTCCAAATTAAGTTAAGTCAAACCACCACCCTCCTAAAAACTCACACCAGTAAGAGGCACCATCAATTAGGTTTGGTATGCACCTATAAAAATCAGTCGTGTCTAAACTAAAGCGATGGAAGTAATTAAATGACTTACTTTTTTCTTGGAGGGATTTGTTAATTTAATCTCGTCTATTGAAATAATTTGGTATTTAACATTCTTCTTCTATGTGATCACACTCAAAACCTAACCATTATTTAAATAGAATACATTTCCCACACACTTTATTTTTATCTCTTCATGAGTTTTTCTTATTATACTATTTGATCACATGTTATAAATAAAAATTCATCATATAATAAACCGTGGCCATAATAAAATTAATAAATAAAAAATGACCTGATCATGAACCGTTAATCATTGGTTAATCCATAGAGAAAATAATGGATTAACTATGACCATAGGGTAATTCTTTAAGACAATACCTGAATTGAATTATAGTGACCTCTACTACCATGTACTTAAATTGTTTGGTTTAGACCATATCTCGACTCATATTACATCTCCATGAACTCCTCTGATCTTTATAATTTATACTCATATGCAGGTGAGGGGAACACAGGGTAAAAAAATAAAATTTATCACTTAAATGTAGACAAACATATCCTTATACAAATTAAATATGGAGATAAGATGCGTCGATCATCCAAATAAAAATTATTATATTTTTAAACCTTAAATGAAATAATTAAATTAAATAAATAATAATCCAAACATCCATGAGTTGGTCCTAAATCATGATTAGTAAACAATAAATTATATTTTATAAGAAAAAATATTTTTGCTAAAATTCTAATTGATGAAACTTTTAATATTTTAACTCGAATTAAAATAATTTTAAGTAATTATCATTACATCCGAAAATACTTGAAATAATTTTATTAAATCCTAGAAAATTAAATTTAACTTCAAAATTTTTTTCATAATTTTTTAGGTCCATTTTAAACTAAAGAAGATCCCTAGATATTGATTTGGGACCTGTGATAGGGTTGACAAGTTGAGCTGGTCAGTCCCAGACTATACCAGTTTGTCCCAAATCTAATTTGGGAATATTTTTAGGGGGCACACACTCACAAACTATATATATATATATATATAATTGAAACATGTTACCCACCCATAAAACAGGAGGGTAACATTTCCATGGAAAAAACAAACGTTGCATGTAAATTTCCTTATAAGCTTTCAATAGAATCCTTGTGTAATTTTTTTTATTTTTGGAAATAGAATTAAATTTACATAGAAATATTGTATTGACAATGGAATTCACTAACTAGTTTCTTATATATATATCCAACATGCAATTTATTCTCATTTCACTTTGGATAAAAATCCATCACACTTATCGGCATTAAAGTAAAGAAAAAATATAAATCTTTAATGTCCATAAAAATTTTAACATAAAACCCACTGATCATTGATGAGTCATATCTTGAAGATACAAGCTCAAATAAATGTGTTGTCAGTTATGTTGGAATAATATTTAAACCCAAATTCCAAATCATTAAAAATCAATATAAATTTCTTTTTTTTATATTAAATAATTACATGTTTTCTATGATACCAATTAAGGAAACCCAGGGAGCAACAGAAGTGTGAACCACGTCAATTTAAAATTTTGGGTTTGGATTCATTTTAAAAACACTGAATACACACAACCTATTTCCCTTATTTCTTAATATATCATGTCAAATTCAATTTAATCTAGGAAAAAAATTAATCAAAAGTGTAAACAGTTCCTTGTTCATTTGAAACTCCTTGTTTGAATCGCTCACCATCATCGTGTTGCGAATCAAAAACATCAAGCTAGGAATACTCTAGATCATCCACACATGTAACACAACTACTGGATCATCGATCCATGATTCTTGGGTGCTATTACAAGAAATAGAAGAGCTTTATGACATCCCTTTGATCGCATGAAAAACACTGACTCAATCGAGAAGACGAGACCAACCCAACCTTTTTCTTCCTTCAGAATATCTCTCTAAGAGATTGATAGGAGAAAAGAGGAGAGATTATCTCTCTAAATTAATCCAAATTGTATATATCAATATTCAAGAGGCTAATTTTTTTTTGATACTTCGATTGTACTTCAAAAAAATTCACTTTTCTCCCTGGAAAGTAATAACCTTCATTAGACCTTTGTGCACACTTATGATTTATTGGACTTTTCAGAAATGTCAGAAATACTTTATCAATCACATGTAACACTTTAACATGTTAAATGATAAAATAAAACCCATTAAATCATCCTATTAACTCCCTGAATAATTTAACTATCCTTGAATGTGTTATGTTCATTTGAAAAATTACATTTTCATGTATCCACTTTTTTGATAAAAAACCTTTGAATGCCTTGAGAAATAAATTCAATCATCATTATTATAAACATGAATAATATTATTAACTTATTTTTACTTGTGATCAATCATTCTCAGACATTAACTGGACCCCATATATGGGGTCCACTACATCATAAACTCCCATTCATTCAAATATATGGAACTTGTGTAAATAGTTAGTGTTTAACACTCTAGGTTATTATATCGATATTAGTTAGTCTAACTCATATACCAATAGAGGAGTCTAGAAACCCATAATAGAACCTATGGAGATATGGAATTTCATAGCCACAACTACCTCCTTCTAACATGTTCTGTGTAATTTAATCACATTATCTCATGATATCTCATAAATCAGGATTCACAATTGTGTTATTATCCATTAATTGGTTTCTATATTTCATTTCCTTATGGGATAAACATAAATTCTTGTACCAGAGTAAAGGATTTAAGGAAGGTAATTATGTCTTGGTCAAAATGGGCCCACAATATATCTATTCCTCAACTTGGAAGAGAAAAATTATATCTTGATCATTTAAACAATGTAATACCACTAATGAAGCACCCAACACGAGATATGTCATGATGACTTTAATGTCATGATTTTTTTCTTACATAAAAATACGTGATCAAATGGTTAACATTGATAATGATCTCAATTCAAGAGAGAAATAAAAATGTTTTTATATAGGAACAAACAATGACACCTGAAATATATGGTGTTCCGATTGGTTGGTTAGTCCTCATGGTCTCATGTACTCGAGATCACCAAGTGCGAACATCATGAGTAGAAGTCTCAATGCTTATGATCCCTAATATCTAATAGTTAGAAATCATATGTGTCCTATCAGTATGTGGTATATAGACCATAAGACATATATTTAAGATTATTTTTTGTTGACTCACCTTTTTTGTCACATTATCTAAAAGAATGGAAAGGGAAATGACTTAGCACAAATTGATGCATCCTTTGAAGAAAACATCAAAAATCAACAAAGGCATGAACAAAGCTTCAAATGCACAAGGGTCGCGCAAGTTTCATCACTGTCGCGCAAGTATAATTGCGCGCCACTTAATGGTCGCGCAAGTGACTTGCGCTCCCTAAAGGATTACTGCCCGAGGTCTTCTCTCCAACCTATAAATAGACCCTATGGGCCCCCCATTTGGAGGAATTTTTCCCGAATTCAGATATAGAGCTCTGAATGCCCAAGTCTCTTCTTCAGGTATTCTGAACACATATAAGGTAATTATTTACCTAGAATGGAAGGTCTAAACAAGAGGAGTAAGGTCTAAGTGTTATAATTCACTAACACTTGCGTGCCTAATGTGTTTTAACCTTAAGGGAAATGAACATGCTTGCGCGCCGCTCTACTCCTTCACCAAAACTTGCGCACCTCTCTTCTGGAAGTACCTCAAGATAATTATAAAGGCTTTGGTTAAGGATCGCCCAAGTATGAACATGCTGGTTTAAAATCGTGCAAGTACCCATGTGTCTCACAGGTATACCTGCGTGACCAGGACTTGCATGCCCACGCAGTACTTGCGCGCCTTCTAGGACTTGCGCGCCCCTTCCTTTCTGGGTGCCTTTCTTACCCATTTAACCCCTCTTGTGTTATTCCACCTCCCCTATTCAAGATTCATTCTTCAAGACACTCTTCAAAGCCATTTATGGAATGATTTCTTGATTTGAATTCTTTATCTGAAAGGAACTCTGTGGAACATTTCTCAAAACCTAGTGATTTACACATATTTTTGTTACTAAAGATTGAGATTTCATTCATTCAACCTCATCCTTTAAATATTAGAGAACCCCTTAACATGGGCCTCCTTTTCAGGAATAAGCCCCAGTCTTAATTCTCAATTATTGGCATCCTTCTTAGGAATAAGCCCCAAGTCCCCTAATCTGGGCATCCTTTTCAGGAGTAAGCCCCAATCTTAAAAATTCCCAAATCTGGGCATCATCTTTAGGAGTAAGCCCCAACTATAATACTCTTAACCTGGGCCTCCTTTTCAAGAATAAGCCCCAGTCATAATTCTAAAATATGGGAATCCTTTTTAGGAGTAAACCCCAAGTCCTCTTTAACATGGGCCTCTTTTTCAAGAATAAGCCCCAATCTCAAATATGGGCATCCTCCTTAGGAGTAAGACCCAAGTCCCTTAATTCTCTCTTAATCAGTCCTAATTTACTTTTGATATGGGTCTCCTTCTCAGGAGTAAAAACCAATTATAAGTCCCCTCCTAATTTGGACCTCATTTTCAGGAGTGAGCCCCAAGTTAGAGTATCCAAATCTCTATAAAGTACATATACCTTTATGGATCCTGTTCATGGATTTCTTCCATGAAGTAAATCTTAATCTTCATATGTTTGGTCAGTTATACATACATATTCCCACATCATTTCTTATGATTTCATCTTTCATGGAACAATTCTCCGGTTTTTACCAATACCTCTTGTTTCTCACACCGATCATGACTCACGTGAGCTTATAGTGAAAAAGTAATTATGACATCATTCTTTGAGCCATCAATAATAAACATCATACTCCCTTACTTGAACTATGAGGGTTATAATTCCTTTTCCAATATAAAAGATACGTAGGCAGCCCATCTGTGGGTATGATCCCAACTTTGAAATAATCAATGTCCTTCTAAATGAAAATAAACTTCAAGTGCCCCACTGAGTGGATTTAAAACCAGTATGGTCATTATAACGACCAAGAGACTTTTATGTATTAAAGGATACCATTGAATAAGAATATCTAACAAATACAGATGATTCTCTATCAATAAAGAAACTTGAATAAATATAAAAGATTCTCTAAATTTCCTACATATCAATCATTGATTGTCAGATCTAAAGGAAAGCTCATTTTATACTTGGTAATGTAACAAGGATTCACGAACATAACTTAAATCTATAAAGAGAGTCATGGAGTAGACAATAATTCCCCAAAAAAGGTGTGATGAGTCCGAACTACCATCCTCTCGACCAATTCAAATTCCTAAGCCTCATTAGTCCACAACTAATGAGCGCCTACCTTTGGAAAGTAGGTTCAAATGGATATGGAATCATTGGATGTTTCCGGTTCTACGAACAAACCTGTTAGAAACCACTTGAAATGTTTGAACCTTAAATCAATGAGGTCATCCCCAATTCCAGAGGGAAACATTGTTATTGTATCTGGAGGTCCTCATTATAGTTGGGAACTGCTATAAGATTTTGATACAACACGTAACCTAAGTACATTACCATATAAACAGTGGATGATGAAGTAACAATACTATTACGATAAGAATAAACATATGTACATATGAAACCATATATGTGTAATAGTAATAAAATTAACAAAAGTATTTGGGTCTTGGTAACCCACTCACAATATTTTTCTATGGTTTTTATTATTATATGCTTGTTTTTATGTTTTTTTAAACACTAAAAGTGTTTTTTTGATCATCCCAGGAAAACAAAACATCTGATTGATGTTTAGACAACTCTAAAATCTCAAAAAAAAAAACTCTATGGATATTTTTGAAATGAATTTATATCAATATTATGTTGGTTCTTGATTTAGACCTCCTAACATTGGGTTTTAAAGGTTTTCAAACCTAAAAAAACTACTTATTTGGTCCATCAGAGCACACCATACATCTGATTGATGTGTCATATAATCCTAAATTCCAAAAATAACAAAAATACATTTTTATTATGATTTTAAATTATTAAGAGGTCCTTTATTATGGTTTTAACCATTACACACATGTCTTGGTGTTTTAAAAACATTAAAAGTGTGTTTTCCATTACCTCAATAAAATGATGCATTCGATTGATGTGAATTCTACTATAATATTTCAAAAATTACTCTACCTTTGTTCTAATATGATATTATGACAATTGGAGGTAGTTTTATTGGTGTTTACCCCCAAATGCACATTTTAAATGTTCACCAAACTGTTAAAGAAATACTTATTTGGTCCTTCAAAGCACACTACACATATGATAAAAATGTTTTCTACTTGCACACATCAAAAATATTACAATGATGATATTTCAATTGTTTAAAATAATTTGGATGTATTTTTCTATGATTTTAACCATTAAAAACATGTTTTTGTGTTTTAAAACACAAAACGCATGTTTAGTCATCTTGAGAAAATTATGTACCTAATTTATGAGTCATACGACAAAAAATTTAATAAACCACTCTATGATTTTTTATGATTTTACAATAATTAGAGGTCATTTAATTGGTTTTGACATTATGAAACATGTTTTTAAAGGCTATAAAATCATTTAAAACGTATTATTCCACCTTTTCAAGCACACAGAACTTACGATATATTATCTATCTACTAATACACATCAAAAAAATACAAAGATGTTTTCCCTAGGATTTCACATCATTCAAAGGTCATTTTCCATGTTTTTTGCTATTATATGCATATTTTAATATTTTTAAAACACTAAAAGTGTGTTTTTAGTTTTCTTAAGCATATGATATGTCTGATTGATGCGTCATCCACTATAACATTTTAAAAACCACTCTACGATTGTTTTGTATGATTTTATGAAAATAATTGGCCATTTTCATGATTATGACCCCTTGATGTGTGTTTTTAAAGATCACCAAAGTAATTAAAAAATGTGAATCTGATCTATATGAGGACCCCACATGTTTAATTGAATTTTTGTTTAATCATAAATCATAAAAACTACAATGAAAATTTTACTATAATTACACATCATTCAAATGTAGTTTTCTATGGTTTTGACTATTACATGCACATTTTATTGTTTTTAAAAAACTAAAAGTGTATTTTCTATAATCTTGAGAAATTTTTTGATATGTCGTATGCTCCAAAATCTCACAAATTACTTTACAATTTTTTGTATGATTTCTTGGAAATTGAAGATCATTTTCTTTATTTTGACCCCCTAAAACTTGATTTTAAAGTACATAAAACCAATAAAAACTATTTATTCTATCCATCCACAAACACCACAAGTTCTATTTTTGTTTTATATACTCATACATGTAAAAAAATTACAAGTATGATTTTTCTATGATCTCATGTAATTTGGATGTTGTTTGGTATGGTTTTTACCATTACACACATGTTTTAGTGTTTTTAAAACACTAAAAGTGTGTTTCCAATCATCCCAAGCAAACAATATATCTAATTGATGTGTAATCCACTCCAACATTTCAAAAATAACCATACAGTTGTTTTTGAATGATTTCATGACCATTGAAGGTCATTTTCTTAGTTTTAACTCCCTGATGCAGGTTATTAAAGGTCATCAAACCTTTAAAAACTACTTATTTGTTTTGTGCGAGCACATCACATGTTTTATTGAATTTTTTTATTCTTGTACACATCCAAAATAATAAATATCTAACTTTACTATGATCTAATGTCATTCAGATTTTGTTTAGTTTTGTTTTAACCATTAGACACATGTTTTAGTGTTTTCAAAACACTAAAAATGATTTTTAAGTCATCAAAAGAACATGAAGCATCCTATTGATATGAAATATAATCCAACATTTAAAAAATCTCTCCACAGTTGTCTATGTATGATTAAATTGATATTGGAAGTTGTTTTCTTGGTTCTGACTCCCTTATATGTGTTTTTAAAGGTTTTCAAACAGTTAAAAACTTCTTATTCAGCCTTTCCAAACACACCACATATCCAATTGATGTTACTCTTACACATAAATGTTATATAAATTAAAAATGTGATATTTCTATGATTTCACATAATACAAAGGTCATTTGATATAGTTTTGTGCAATGCATGCATGTTTTCATGTTTTTAAATAATTGAAAGTTCATTTCTGATCAACCTTGGAAAACATGATGTATGATTGTTGTTTTAAATACTCAAAAATTTTAGAAAACATGATAATTTTTTTATTTCACTAAAATCATAGGTTTCTAATTGTTTTAGATCCCCTGATGCATGTTTTAAAGTCACTAAATTGTTAAATCTTCTTATTTGGTCCGTCCAAACACACTGCACATATCATTAATGGGTTTTCAGATCATACATGTTAAAAAAATTAAAAATACTAATTTTTATTTATTTCATGTGATTTATAGGTCATTTTCAATATTTTATATTGTTTCACCCACATTTTTTGTTTTTAAAACACTAAAAGTTTCCAAATTATTGAAAAACTATATATTAAGTCCATCTGAAAACACCACACATTTTATTGACATGCCTTCAATACCCATAGGTAAAAAATAATATAAATAATATTTTATAATGATTTTAAAACATTTGGAGGTCATTTTTATGGTTTTGACCATTATACATATGTATTAGTTTTTTTAAAACACTAAAACTGTTTTCGAGATCATCCCACGAAAAAAACATCTAATTAATGTGAAGTTGGAAAAAAATATTTCAAAAATCACACTATAGATTTTATCATATTATTTTACAAAAATTGGAATCCTTTTCATTTATTTATATCCCTTGGAGAACATTTTTATAGGCTTCCAATCTGTTAAAAACTGTTTATTGAGTGGTTTCAAGCACACAACACGTCTGATTGATGCACTGTAACAACCCATATAATTATAGAATAAGACCTTTTCATATTTATTAATATTTATGAATTAGATATTAATTTTACCTTAATGGGACTCTATTTTAGGTAGATTACCTTACACATAACAATTGGTTCTCCGAAATCTTACGTTACATGCAAGACTGGCTTATACTGAAAAATAATATATTGTTAAAATTATTATTTTAAGTGGTAGTTATAGCCTAGATATTGTATCAACAAGAATGAATAGAACTAACTATATTATGTTTATACATGTTTATGAAATGTTTTTATATTTATCCAATAATTTTTATAGGCTTAAAATGAGAATAAATCCAATTTTAAGCATAAAATACTCTAATATTTTTAAAAGGTAGTTTTACCTCCTTTTGATGAAAAACCCAATTAAAATATAGTTTTTTCACTTTTATAAATTATATTTGAAAAAATAAACTTCTTATTTATAATAGGAGTATCAAAATTTACTTTGGTTGATTTTTTGGTATTTTAATGATATGTTTAATTTTTTGATGAATAGTGAAAAATACTACATTGTAGTTAAAAATTGATTTTTTGTTTAAATATTTATTATAATTTAAACTAATTTTTAAAGTAATAATTGATTCATTAATACATGTATTAATCCAATTTAGGTTATTGGAATAGTTTTTATATTGAAATTAGATATAAAAATATATGGAAATTTTGAACATCTCTTTTACCCGCCTACTCGCCACATCTGCAAGATTAGTGTTAAACATAATTTAGTCACTTATCTCAATTGAATTTTTAAAAACAGATATACATGGTTGTAATAATTATAAAAATGTGATCTAATAGGATAAACATAAATTTTGGTGAATAGGAACTTTAGTATTTTATTTACCACAGTTAAGGGTAAATCAAGTAAATAAGGTAAAAATAATATTATAATATTATACAATTACCCTAACACTTGTTCTAATTTCATTGGATTAGTGGTATTAAAATTAATTCAAGATGATACCGAAATTATAACCTTTTTAAGTCACTTGGGTAAGAACATGACAATTAATATAGTTTATTTAAAGAGAAGTTAAAAAAGTCATACTATTATTTTTAATAAGTAAATAATTTTTAATATATGGTTATATAGAATATAAATACGACTATAAATATTCATTTTAAACTAAACTTATTATCTACATGATGATAATTTATTTATAATTTTTATACATTAGATAATTAAATTTAATGATGACACAATGATGATGTAGTAATAGATTTGTTAAAGGAAGAATCAAATAAATGAGATTAATAATATTATAATGAATATAATTTGAAATATTTGATTCCATCCAAGAATTTTATGGATGAATTTGACATGTAATATATGAGATAAATTAGTTTTTTCTAAGTAATCAAGTTGTTATGATTTTTTAAAAAGTTAAATAATGAATAGTGTCCAAAATTTACATAATTCATATATTAAAAAATAAAATATTTAATTAAATGATATAAAATTTATAAAAATATATTACTTGACCAAAAATTTTATATAAGTCTTGAAATTTCATCAATGACTCATTAATTTGTCATTTTGCATGTTATGGTAAATAATTTAACCCTCAAACTCTAAATTACTTAATTAAATCGTAAGAGTTAAAAGGGGTTAAACAAAAAGATAAGGTTTAAAAAAAAATACACGTTTAAAAATTATTTTTTGAGAGTATTTTGAACCATGATCATATTATCTTATAATTAACATAATTTTGAGTCATTTGGAGTTAAAAAATAATTTATATAAATTTAATATTTCATGGGTTTCTAAGGGTGCCCCTCCCCTCTTTTATAAAAGGCACCCATTCCTCTCTATTAATCACTCTTCAGAAACCATTTAGTTTGGAAAATATCTTCTAAAAAACCTTCTTATAATACCTGAACACATTCTTGAACCCTTATTTTAGGCATAACACCCTCACTGGTGGTGTTAAGGTGTTAATAAAGGTGATCATCCAAAGGAAAGGTAATGTTTTTATATAAGTGTTTTTATATTATTTCTTATCCCACTTCCTTAAAATATTACTCATCTATGATTATATAATAATTATAATATTATAAATATACTTATATGTAATTATGTTAATGTCATCACCTAAATCCATCTCTATTTCCATTAAAAGGGAAAAAATTAATCTTTCGTGCGTACGTGTGAACTATCACCCCACAAACTGATATAATTTATTTTCCATAACCGTCTCTCAAGACTTGTTATAATTATGAAATTAATGTTCATATGTAATATTCATGACATATTTTTCGTTATAATAAAATAATATATCAATTACATTACTACGTTTAAAGATGATAACATCGTTCACGCGTACGTGTTAACTATCACCTCCACAAAGCGATGTGAATCATTTTTAATTACTACATCACATGGATAAAATATATAAGTATATTTAAATGTTTAATATGATATAAATTATACTATTATCATTCCAGAAGTATAAAATAATATTTAACTTCTTTGCATAATGGTCATTGAAAAATGAAAACGTTACTCATGCGTGCGTACGACTTACTGTCTCCGTGATTGTAACATTGTTCCTTTTTCATATCCATATTTAATGGTTGGATTTAAAAGTATTATTGATATATAAAATTGAATATTATTTCATTAATATTATTTTAGAGATGATGTACTTATGACCACATGGACTATTGAAATCATACAAAGTTCATTTTGGACTCAAGTACCGAATATCGACAAAACGTCCGATATAAAATTAAATAATTATGTAATTGCTATAACATGGAAATAAGTTATTTAAAAGGAATAATAAACATGAATAATGTTCTCAAGAGATTAAAAAAATAACTTAGTCTTATTATTCAGGAAGATAAAGAACATACTTGACATATCTGACTTGAGGTAAGAGACTTCATCTCAATCTCTGTTCATTGAGGTATATTTTGATAATATACACCACCTTATTTTATAGGGTTTATAATCAACCTTTTTGACTTTTAATTTTATTCTAATGTTTTAAAAAGAAATCTTATCATATGAATAGTTTTAATTTATTTCCAAAATGAAAAAAGGTATGCTTTTTAACGTATATAGTGACAACGACTTCTCCACCACTATAACCAGTATTTGATATTTGGATTCCTCTATAAGTATTAATGTTTTTAAAAGGAAAATAAATCACTTATTCCCATTTTTTGGGTATTTTGGTAATGAAAATGGTTTTGAAAATGGATTTATTATTTTAATATCTTGAAATTCTTTCTTGTTATTGAAAATGAATTTTTATGAGAGAAATTTTAATAATTGCAATATTTTATGTGTTATGATTATATAATGGTACTTAGAAATTTTATGGGTGGTTATGTGATAAACCAAGTATAGGTGGTTCTATGATAAAACAAAGATAGGTGGTTTTATGATAAACCAAATATTAGCAGTTAAGTTATAACCTCCAATGTATTGGGTATGGAAGTCGACCACGTGATTATTCCATTTATAAGAGTGACATGTATGGAAGTTGATCACATGGTTATTCCATTTAAGTTTGATTATGTCCCATGTTAGATTTATATGTTATATTTTCTTTATATGGTTTTATGGTAATATTTTGATAATTAAAAAGGTAAAAAATCATCTCATAATCAAAGGAAAGTATTTACTACTTCTTTAAGGTGAAAAGTATTACTTTGTGATAAAATATTAATGGATTACATGTTTTTGAAAGACTAAACATTTTCTTTCTTTGTGCATCCCTTGTTGAGATTTTTATGCTCATAACAAGTATTAAAACATTTTTTATATAATTTTATGGAGAATAGAGACAAGGATGGGAAGAAGGGAATAGTTTTGATTATCAAACATGAAAAGAAACCATGTTTAATTTTAATTGTTTTTGATTTGTGAAAAAATAGAGAGTGAGTAGAAGTGTCTACTTTGTAATATTTGAGTTTTTGTGTATATTATATGACTTAATTCTCTAAAGATAAATACCTAAAAATATTCTCAATGTGAAATAAAGTAAAATTCTTGACTTAACTCAAGATTTTTTAATATTTAAGGTTGAGGCCTTATCATTGGTATCAATGGAATGTGTAGATAAATTTAGAGGTTAGGATGTTATCTAGGTGTAGGATAATGATCCCATATAACCAAGATGATTATTATCATTTGGAAACTTTTAGAGGATTATGGTAAATTAGGTGGATTGGGTAAAAAAAGATATAAAAAGGTCGATGAATTAGAGTATTATACAATTTTTTATGTTATCTTTACCCAAAAAATAATTCCCCTTTTAATAATTCATTTCATGTTTAAGTGATGATTCTTTTCAGAAGATTAAGGATCAATTTTTAAGATGGAAGGTTAGAGTTCTTGCACAAACTTTTTATCCCTCCCCGATGATTTGATCATCACTATTATTGATAAAGATTGTTCTAATTATTTTGATAGCTTTATGAGTATTTAAATCACGTATAATAAATTGTTTGAGTTGTCCAGAACCTACTCATTTATAAAACAATTTTAAGGGATATAGTATATTTTTCATATGATTTCAAGATCTCAACTCGTAAAACTATTTTGAAAGGTAAAATACTAGAAGTGGTGTGAAATGTTTCTTTTCAAAAGTAGGACAACATACCAAAATAGAAAAAAGGAACATCAAGAAGATCTTGAAACTTGAATTCAAGGTAAGAATCATCTTCTTATCCATAAAGTATGAATCTTGATCTGATTAATATTTATGAATCATGAGTATATAATCCATATATTTGATTTTTAGGAATGAGGTATTAATATATAAGGTGAAAATGTATAGTTAACGGATTATGAAGAACATTGAAATATTAACATGTCTATATATAAAGAATTTAATAGTTATGTTATACTTAAGGACAAGGAAATGTTTAAAAGTATTAATACTATTTTGATGATAGTAGTACTTTTGAATAATTTTTTTAGTTGTGTAATATGTACCCATGAAGTTTTTATGTGAAAATGTTATTTTATTAAGTATTCTCTTTTGTGGACATAATTATAATTAAATAGACAACTTTCAGATGATCTTTTGTTTTTGAGGTAATTATGTGTAATTTAATTTTGGGTTAAAAAATCAAAGGCATGACATGATATTTATAGTTAAAACATGTTATGGTTATTTTTTAAGACATCATAATTTTTTGATAATTTTATTAGAATGATATAGTTTAATGAAAAGGATAGCTTGCAGGATGTGTGACAACCAGTCACGTCCAACACGACCACGAGAATCGAACGCACAACTGAATGGAGACAAGGGTGCATCACCTACTAATGGCCTATGTTGAGTCACATGTTAGTATGGATTTTTCTTTTTCATAAAATGAGTTGATGGATTAAGAATAATTATATTTTTGGAATATATTTTATATCAATAGTTAACCATGATATTTGAAAATGAATTGGTGATTAAGTGATTAATGTTATTTTCCAAGAAATTTTCTATTTTTAAAATCCTATATGATCAAGGTAAATATAATAATATGGTGTTTTATTTTATGAATAAAATTTGAATTATATTTTGGAAGAATCAATGATGGAATTATGGTAATTCAAGTTATTTATTGAAATGGTTAGCATATCTTGAAGATTATTAGGACAATTGCTTTTTGTGTGTGAGAGATCAAGAGTAATTGAATTCATTTGGAGATAAATATTTAAATTTATCTTGGAATATTACGTGATCTTGTCATTTTTTGGTTTAAATCATAGTCTAGAATATTTTTGAGGAATTTTAATGATAGTTATTTTTTTAATGGTCTATATTTATCATTGGTTAATACTGTTTAATTTTGTAGATTAAAATTAGTCTTCATTTAAAGTTTTATTATTTTTTTGAATTATCTTATCTTATCCTAACCATTTTGGTTTTGGTTAACTTTTAAAGATACTAGGAATATATAGTTAATATTTAGTGGATTTTGTGATTTTTTAGATGTTTATTCTGGTGATTTAGGCATGAAAAATTCAACTTAAATACTCATTATTTGGAGAAAAATATGAGTTTGTGGCGTAATAAGATTAATGGATGAAACTCTACTTTTCAAGTAAGTATATTTTATTATGTTTTTATTCTAAGTAGTAAAACAATTCATCAAATTTATTAAAAGTATCTTAAAACAAAAAAAAAATCTTTTTAATTTTTCTACTATGAAATCAAAGACTATTTAAACCATTATAAATTTATGGGTTTGTTATTGTTAACTTTATCCTCACAATTTTTTCTATCACTCTCCCATAGAAATTAATGGTTAGTTTTCTATTCTATATCCATGTTTTCATATATGGAACTCTAGTATTTATTATCTTGGTTAACCTTTGTACTTAAATTTATTTCTTTTAATGTGGAGGTTTTATTGAATATTTTTCCAATGTTGGATTTAAATGAAATAATTTTGAAAAGTGAAACCTCAGTTACCAATCCCAAATTTAAAATTGCGGGGACACAATTTCCAAAAAGGGGAAGGATGTAACATTCAAGGTAATTATATAATAATATTTTTTCATATTTATGAATTAGGTAATAATTTTACCTTAAATAGATGCTATGATTTACTGCATACCCAACACACAATAATGAGTTTCTTTTAAATATTTCATCTCACACAAGACTGAGTTATTCTAAAAAATAATATATTGTTAATATTATTATTTTATGTTATAGTTATCACCTAGATATTGTATTAGAAGGAATGAATAGAAATAACTATATTATGTTTAGACATGTTTATGAAATGTTTTTACAATCATCCAATAAATTTATTATCTTAAAATTAGAATAAATCCAATTTTAAGCATAAAATACTCTAATATTTTTAAAAGGTAGTTTTACCAACTTTTGATGGTGAAACAATTTTAAATATATTTTTTTTACTTTTAAAAATTCTATTTAAGGAAATACAATTCTTCTATATAAGTGTAGTATAAAAATTTAATTTGGTTGAATTTTTGGTGTTTTAGTGATATGTTTCGTTTTTTGATGAATAATGAAAATACTACATTAAAGCTAAAAACTGATTTTTCATATAAATATTTATTATAAATTAAACTAATTTTTAAATTCCTAATTTTTAAACAATAAATTTCTTAATAAAATTTAGTTCATTTGGATAATTTTTATATTGAAATTAGATATAATTTTTTTTTGAAATATTCAACGTCTCTTTTACCAGCATCTCGCCACATCTGTGGCATTAGTGCTAAAATTAATTTAGTCACTTATGTGAATTGAATTTTTAAAAACATACATACTTGGTTGTCATAAGTATGAAAAATTTTATCAAATAGGATCAACTTAATTTTTGGGTAATAGTAACTTTAGTATTTTATTTACCACAGTTAATGGAAATTCAGTAATTAAAGGTAAAAATATTATTATATTATTATAAAATTCCCCTAACCCTTGTCATAATTTCATGTTATGAGTGTTTTTCTACCTAAATCAACATAATTATGAAATTATAACCCTTTTAAGCCACTTGGGTAAGAATATGATATTTAATATAGTTTATTTAAAGATAAGTTAAAAATGGAATACTCATATTTTTAATAAGTAAATAATTTTTAATATAGGGTTATATGGAATATAAATTATATTGTAAATATTAATTTGAAACTAAAATTATTATATATATCATGATAATTTATTTATAATTTTTAGACTTTAAATAATTAAATTTTATTATGGCCTAATGATGATGTAGTAATAAAAATATTAAAGGATGAATCAAATAAAAGATATTAATAATATTAATATAAATATAATATAAATATTTTTTTCCATCCATGAATTTTATATATTACTTTGAAAAGTGATAGATTAATTAAATTAGTTTTTTCTAAGTAATAATGTTGTTTTGATTTTTTAAAATTCAAATAAAGAATAGTGTCAAAAAGTAACATAATTCATATCTTAAAATATAAAATATTTAATTAAATGATATAAAATTTATAAAACACTAATATTTGTCCAAAAATTTTATAAAAGTCTAAATATTACATTAATTACTCATTAATTGGTCGTTTGTCATGTTATGGTAATTAAGTTAACCCTTAAATTGTAAATTACATGATAAAATAATAAGTGTTAAAAGGGGTTAAAATAAAAAGATAAGGTTCAAATAAAATCAATACATGTCTAAAAATTATTGGTTGAGTGTATTTAGACCCATCCTCATATTATCTTACAACTAACTGAATTTGGAGTCATTTGGAGTTAAAAACTAATTTATATTAATGTATTATTTTAAGGGTTTCCAAGGGTTCCCCTCCCCTATCCTATAAAAAACCAATTCTTCTCTATTAATCACAATTTAAAAATAACTTTTTTTGGAAAATATATACCCAAAAATATTCCTAGAACACCTAACCACATTCTTGATACTTTTATTTAGGCATAAAACCTTCATTATATGTGTTAGGTGTTAAGAAAGGTGATCATCTGAAGGAAAGGTAATGTTTTTATTTAATTGCTTCTATTTTATTTATTCTTCCACTTACTTAAAATAGTATTCATCCATCATGAAATAATAAATCCATTATTATTAATATAATTACATGTAATTATGTTAATATCATCACCTAAATCCATCTCCACTTCTATTAAATGAAAAAATAATTAATCATTCGTGCGTACGTGTGAATTATCACCTCCACGAACAGATATAATTTGTTTTCCATAACCATATCCGATGACTAGTTATAATGATTTAATTAATGTTAATATGTTATATTAATGAAATATTTATAATTATAAAAAAATAATATATTAATTACATTTTTACTTTTACAGATGATAATATCGTTCAAGCGTACGTGTAAACTATCACCTCCATGAAGAGATGTGATTTGTTTTTAATCACCACAACACAAGGATAAAATATATAAGAGTATTTAAATGATTAATATGATAGAAATGATATTATGATCATTATTTATGTATAAAATAATATTTACCTTCTTTCCATAATGATCATTGAAAAATGAAAACGTTTATCCTGCGTACGTACGACTTATCGTCTCCATGATTGTAATGTTGTTCATTTTTTATATCCATATTTAATGATTGGATTTAAAAGAATAATTGATATATAAAAGTGATTATTATATCATGAATATTATTCTAGAGATGATGGACTTATGACCACATGTACTATTTACATCATACCAAGTTCATTTTTGACTCAAGTACCGAACATCAAGAAAATGTCTGATATGAACTTAAATAATTATGTAATTGTTATAACACGGTACTAAGTAAATTAAAAAGAATAATAAAAATGAAATAGGTTCTCAAGAAAATAAAAATCAACTTACATTTATTATTTAGGAATATAAAGAACATACATGATGAATCGTACTCAAGGTAAGGGACTTCGTGTCAATCTCCTTTCATTGAGGAATATTTTTGATAATATACACCATAATCTTTTATATGGTGTATAATCAAACCCTTTGAATTTTAATTTCAATAATTTTTTTTTCAAAATTAATCTTTTTATATGAAGATTTTTATTTTATTTAAAAAATGAAAAGGTATGTTTTTAGCATATATGATGACGACTTCTCCGCCACCATAACCATTATTTGATACATGGATTCCTCTATAAGACTTAATGTTTTTAAAAGGAAAATAAATCGTTTATTCTAATTTTTGGGTATTTTGGTTTTGAAAATGGTTTTCAAAATGGATTGATTATTTCAATATCTTGAAATAATTTCTTGTGATTTCAAATTAAGTTTGTTGACTTAAATGTTGATAATTACAATCTTTTATCTATTATGGTTATATAATGGTACTTATAAATTTGACGGATGGTTACCTATTAACCCAAATATGGTTGGTTCCATGATAAACCAAAGATAGGTAGTTTTGTGATTAACCAAGGATGGGTGGTTATTTTATAACCTCCAATGCTTTGGGTATGGAAGTTGGTCGTATAAAAATTCCATTTGTTAGAGTGACATGTATGGAAGTTGACCGGATATTTATTCCATTTAAGTATTATTATGTCCCAAGTGATGTTTGTTTGTTATATGTGATTTCTATGATTTATGGTAATCTTTTTATTACAAAAAGGTAATAAATTTTTAGAAGTTGACCGGTAGTTTTTTTATTCCATTTCTATGAGTTTATGGTAATCTTTTTATTACAGAAAAGGTAATAATTTTTTAGATTTGGTGTCCTAGATCCAACTGTTTGAACTTTGATTACATGAATATTTAATGTATTTATGTTTTAAACATCTTATTACAAATTTTTCATTGTTCTTTATGACTATATGTAATATTGTCCAAGATTTTTTGTCATATTGACTAGGTTATAGAAGTTGCCCACTATAATGAGAACCTTGATCTCTATAACAATATTCTTAAATATAGTTATATGGTTGGATGACATACTATGATGGAACACATAGTATACAGACCGTTCGGTGCGAGTACTCATAAGAATAGGAGACTTATTCTCATGAAGTTCACACTTGGTAATCTCCAAGATGGAAGGTTATGAGAAAAGACCCGCTTATAGAAATTCCACATGCTTTGGTGTCATTTAATATTCCTATCTCTGAGCATGTGTAATGGTTCTTAGACTTTAAGATTACCATCAATACATGTCACGACTCCTGCACTTTGATTTAGTGATGAAAATCATCAAGACATATGTTTGCAGGAAGTAGGGTATGTTGTGCGCGTCATGAGTGACATTTTATTAATGGAAAAATCGAGGAAGAATTTTTTCCTTCCATTTATGGAAGTTTATATCTTGTCCATTTGATTGAAATAGAACCTTCACCCTAAATTCCATGGACATGGTGTAAAGATGAGTTTATTTCAGGTATTCAAAGAAAGACGTATCAAGAAAAAAGGTTGATGACACTATCATGAAACCTTCTTGAAGAGATATTAAGATAGAGAGATTATATTACACAGTGGGAATTTGTATTTGGATGTCATCATTGAGACTTTAGGTTCTTTCTCTTGGGTACTTTGACTTGTTGCTAGACAGTACTCTTGGACTTTAATCAAGCCCGCCTAACGCTAAGGAGAAATAATCCTAGAGGGTCACACACTAAGTGAATCTTGTGGTCTCGATTAAGTTATATTTGAATTTAATTAATGGAATAAATATTATTCTCAAGACCGTGGAATAATTTTATTCAAGTTAAAATAATCACAAAAATTAAATAAAAAATATATATTTATTTTATTGATCATTTAATAAATATTTATTTACTAGTTTGTAAATAAAATATTTATTTAAGAGAATAAATTATTTATTTATTTATTCAGGTGTTCAATAAATGGAAGTGGAGTTTGAACAGACCAAGCCTGGTCTGGTAGTAAAATAATTATTTGCAATATAGTAAATAATTATTTAACTAGTTGACACAAGACAAAATAATAATAACTCTTTTATCCTTATGTGGCATAAGATTTCATTTTTGTTTCTGTTTTTCAGAAGTTGGTGCACCATGAATAATAGTGTTATTATTTTCATTATGTAGCATGGGTTTTCAATAAGGTTATAAATGTATTTAATTGATGTTACACAATTAAATATTGTAACCGAAACCCTATGTCATTAAATAGACATGTATGTCTATTGTTACATTACGCCTAGTGAACCGAATTATCGATGGTGAGAGAATTGTTGAGATAAAACAATTTGTCTCTCAAATCCTCTCCTCTTCTCTCTCAATAACGATATACATTCTTAAAGACTTAAGAATAGGTGATGAAGAATGACCGATACAAGACCCTCGCTTTGCTGCATTAGCACCCAAGAGAATGAGTGTTGTCGATCGAAGGCTATCAGAACATGTGTGGATCACCACTAGAGGAATTCTGGGTTGGATCATCGCATGCACAATGAGACAATCTAGAACGGTCATTTTGGATGACCAATATCATCAAATAAAAAAGTATTGAAGTTCCAGGTATTTAATTTCTACAGAAATTATTTAAATTAATTATAAATATGATGCGCAAGATCCTCTCACTTGGATCCGACACACTTTTCTTCTTTTGTCTAGATCTTTGATCTTAATCCATAGATACTGGTGTTTATCATCGAATTGGTCCTGAATTAGACATCAATTAAGACAAAGGAAAAGTTGGTCCCTTCTAACCACCACACTTCTACAACGTTTAAATCCTATAAGTAGAATTAGATGGAGTTTCGTCATCTTTTATAACTATTTAAATAATTCATTGATGATCTATGATTTTATAATTTAGCTTTTCAATTCAAGGTTAATCATTCTTGTAATCTGGATTTCAAGAATGTTTCTTCCTCTTTCGTTTCTCACATATCAAGTGGAAATGAATAATTTTTGGATTAAAATTAAAGCGAGTAATTCATCAGAAGGCACCGAAAATTGTTTCCACGTGACACTAAAGTACATCTTGTGTGTTCAAACTTTCACATCGTGTTCCCTTACATTCATGCTATGTAATATGGACCAAACACTGTGTAGTTGTGTTCAGTGCATCTAGATTAATTTGATAATTACTCAAGCCGTGTGAATTTATTACATGCAGTATAATTAATTTTACACAGTATATTTATTGGGATAGATAGGAACACACTTACTAGATTACACTCCATGTAGCCTACTGGACACGACATGTAGTCCCTTCGAGTTAGGGGCCAATCCATGCATCCCACACACAGATTGAGTGGACCATCAACCGTGTGATGTGGAGAAAAAACAGCATGTATCCCACTGTACATTTCGTGTACTCTAAAATATATAAATTTCGCCTCACACGTCGAGTCCCTAGGTGTGTAATTTGGGAAGGAAGATGAAGGTAGTGCACATTGTGTATTCGGAACGACATGCCTCATACTTTACCAAATTACACAAAGTCAAAACTTTAATATTTGTGTAATTTTCATAACTACTTATCATGTATAAATTGTACTATATGTTGTTACTATATGAATTGAAGCATCATGTATGCCATATTTTAGAAGAGTAAAATAGTATATGAATATAATACATGATGGGTAGATTAGAACATGTATTCAACAGGTTACCTCCAAGGAACATTTATGTACAGGGATGAGAATCTCAATGAAATTCAGAAAAATAATTAACTTAAAAGGATTGATTAATTTAAGATAATAATTAATCAATTCAAGCATAATTTATCTTAATGACAATGATTAAATAATTTAATTTTAGTTTTATTAATTTTGTAATTCATTTCATGTATGTGGATGATCATGAGCTAGACCAGACCTTTGTATGTGATTGGGTTCTTTTAATTAAATTGTAGGAATTCGAGCCATCTATCCTCATTAATATTTAGGGTCTGCGTTCCCATGGTTTCTTTTATGTAAAACACTTTTTTACTCCGAAACTAAAAGTGAGTTAAAAAGAATACGTAATGGATGGAGCTTCCAATCTAGTGGAGGCAGATCAAGCTAGAGCCGAGATGAAACCAATCACAGGAGATACAAAGGTGGAAAGCTATGAACATGAACCAAACTGGTTTAAGTTGTTTCCACAAGTTTAGAGTTATTTTATCAACCACTAGATAAAATAACCATTTTAAAATATCATGATCAAGCCCTTTACTTTATTTTATTTCTGTCAGTTGCATGGTTTATCATTATGGATGTGTTGTCATGATCACATAATTAATGAATTAAACAAGCAAGAAATATGGAACTAAAATAAACCAGGCTTATGAGTAAATATTATCAAGATATGGTTAATCACTTAAGAAAGTTCCACATAATATTAACAATAATGTGATAAAGATAATAAGAAATTTATGCACAAGAGATAAAAATTCCTCAATAAAATATTAAGTTAGACTAAACATTCTCTTTCTTGATTAAGGGAAAGACTCAGTAAAACCATGTGTTTGACCAACCATTTTTGGGAAACTTACTTTTATAAAGGAATATCTTATGAAATCTTTGGGTTGACTTGATCATATTACATCAAGAGGAGTAGCCCTTGATTGACTTGGTGTAATATTGGAGGCAAGTGTTGAGGAAATCCATGTCAGGTTTTTAGGATTAGAAAGTTCACTCAACATATCAAGGATTTCTAAGCCCACAGTTGGAAAAGGCATACCTACCTAAATACCTTCAAATAGATTGACCAACCATTTATGAGGTTATGTGAAGGGTATTATGGATCCTTTCCACTAGAATGTCCAAGAAATTAGAAATTTTGAGTTCAAAGTTGAGGTCCATTGGGACTTGATAAAATAATGGGAGACTTAATAAAATTAATTTATTATTTCTCATAAAATTTAATCAAGAAAGTAATAATAATATTATCTTTTAATTGTAGAAAAAAAATTAAAAGATTAACCACACTATCCCTGCGATCAATTCTGGATAAAGAAAACATGCTCATAGTCAGTAACTTCCTGAAATAGTTTAGACGACTTTAGGTTATTCTATGCCAAGAATAGAATTCTTATGTGATAGAGTCAACATTTCCTAATCCACCTATCAAAGAGGCAAGTGATGAGGATTTCCTAGTCTGTGATAAACATATGAATGATGCTGTCGATTTTCAATGTTTGATTCTTTCATCAATGTCTAGTGAACTCAAGAAGTCTAAAAAAAATATGGATGTGTATAGAATGATCGAGCACCTTCATGGTCTTTACCAGGAGAGAGAAAGACAGTAAAGATTTGAGATATCCAAGGAACTATTTTAGAGTAATATTGGATAGTTTGTCCCAGTTGGGACTCACATAGTCAAGATCATTTGATACATTGAGAACCTAGAGGTTCTAGGGTTTAATCTTCCTGAAGAACTGGGTACTGATCTCATTATTGCATCACTCTCTTATATATTCTCCTGTTTTTCTGTTAAATTTAATATGAAAAACATTGAGAATTCTCTATATGATCGTCTTATCTTCATTATCCAAGTGGACAAAGATATGGAGCGCGACAAGACTTATATCCTTAAGGTGAAAATGAGGAAAGGGAAGGAAAATAGCTTTTTGTCAAAAGATTCATCACACCGTTACATGAAAAGTAAGATCAAAGGGGAAGAAAGGGAACATGAATATGTTGTTTCATATGTGGAAAGAAGGTCCTCTGGAAGAAAAAGTGCACCTATCCAAAGAAGAAAGGAAAAACTTCAGGTGCATTTGTTATCGAGTGTAATTTATCTGTTTCTACAAATTGGGTATCAGATACAGCTTATAGTGCCCACATATGTATTAAAATATAGGGAAAAAGTAGATTTAGAAAATTTGACCATGGGGAGGTAGATTGGAGAGCATCCAACAGAGATAAACTTTCTTCTGTAGATGTCGGAGAATACCACATCCCGTTGCCGACTGGGATGATCTTGGTGTTAAAGGGTTTTTATTATGTGGATTCTATGACTAAAAACATTATTTATGTATCTAGATTAGATATAGATGGATTTGTTTTCATGTTTGAAAATTAATGTTTCTTTTTTAAAAAGATATCATTTGTTTTGGTAGTGAAAATTTAAACAACGGTCTTTACATGTTGAATTACACAAACCAAGTAATGGAAACCGATAACAAAGATACTTCACATTAATCATACCACACTCAACCTTGGAATCACCAGCTAAGTCATGTAAATGAGAAATTCCTTATAATGTTACATCATGATGGATATTTATATTCCTTCAAACTAAAACCACATAGTGTATGTCACACCTATTTACAAGGACAAAAAACCAAATCCCCATTTAGTGGGAATGGTGAAAGGGCCAAAGATCTTCTTGAATTGTTTCATACCAATGTGTGTGGACCATTTCCAGTTGAAGTAAGGGTTGGGTACTCACACTTCATAACTTTTACTGATGATTTTAGTATATATGGATATATCTACTTAATGAGGTATAAGTCAGATTATTTTGATAAGTTCAAGGAATACAAGAATGAAGTTGAGAACCTACTTTGTAAGAGGATTAAGAAAATTTGCTCAGAATGAGGTAGAGAGTATCTTAATCAAGACTTCATTGAATATTTATGGGATTTTGGGATCCTATACAAACCCAATCCTCCTTACACGCCACATTGGAATGGTGTAAGTGAAAGGAGGAGCCACACCTTGTTAGACATTGTGAGATCAATGATGAGTCATGAAATTCTTCCATTATCCTTTTGGGGATATGTGTTACAAATAGCGACAGACATACTAAACCAAGTAGCAACTAAATCGATAAATGGTATACCATACGAGCTTTAGAGTAGAAGAAAAGCCATGTTATTGAATTTACATGCATGGGGTATAAAAATATTTGTTAAGGCCTCTTCGTGTAACAAACTTGCACCCCGAGGGAAAAGGTGTACCTTTATAGGATACCTTAAGAAAACAAGGGGATATTACCTATATGACCCCTAAAAAAAAGGATATAGTGGCAAGACACACCATATTCCTTGAGAGGGAGAACATCTCTATAAGAGATTCTAGGAACAAGATAGACTTCAATGAATCCAAGGCTCAAGGTACACAAGAGTTGGTACAAGACCTGATTCCACAAAGCCCCATGGAAGAAAGATCAATTTTAGAGACATAAGTACTATGAAGGAGTACATGATAGGTTAGATAATACGAATGGTATGACTTTATAGTTACTGAGAATGGTGACTCAATATTAGTTGATAAAAATGATTCTCTAACCTACAAGGAAGCAGTAAGTGGCACATATATTTCCATGTAGAAAGAAGCCATGAATTATGAAATGGATTCCACGTACGAAAATCAAGTCTATATTTTGGAAGATCCTTTAGTTGATGTAAATATTTTTGGTTTCAAATGGGCATTCAAGAAGAAATTGGACATGAAAGGATAGGTTAGTACCTATAAGGAACATTTAGTTTTAAAAGGGACTAAATAATATCAAGGAATTGACTATGAAGAAACATTTTCACCTATTGAGATACTAAAATCCATTAGAATTATATTGTCCATTGCTGCATACCATGGCGATGAGATTTGGAAAATGGATGTCAAAAAAGCCTTTCTTAATAGGAACCTTCAGGAAGATGTCTACATGAAACAACCTGATGGTTTTGTGATTCCAAAGGATGCCAATAAAATATAAATGTTTCAGAAATACATTTATGGATTAAAGAAAGAATCCAAGTCATGGAATATTCATTTTGATGAATCCATAAAAGAATTTGGTTTTATAAAAACTGAATGTGAACCTGGTGTCTACAAATTGTTTAGTGGGAGTGACATTGTTTTCTTAATAGTATATGTTTATGACATATTACTTATTGGAAATTAGATACTAGTCTTATAGTCTATTAAGGCATGGTTGAATCAATGCTTCTTCATGAATGACTTAGGGGAGGAAACATATATTCTTTGGATCAAAATCTATTGTGATATATCTAAGAGATTGTTGGGCCTAAGTCAAAGTACATATATTTACAAGATACTGAAGGGATTCAGTATGAAATAATCCAATAGGATATTGTTTCCAGTGTCACATGAAATTCATATTTCCAAGAAAATGTTTCCTCAGAAACATAAGGAAATAGATATAATGTAAAAGAATCTACAAAAATAAATGATTTAGTCAGTCATGTATGCCTTACTATGTACCAGGCTAGATATTTCCTACGCATTAATTGTGGTAGGAAGATTTGAAGCTGACCTAGGTGACCTCCATTGGATGGAAGTCAGGACTATCCTTAATTATCTGAGGTTTAATAGGGATATGTTTTTGGTTTATGGAGGAGATAAGTAACTAGTCATCAGTTTATATGCCGATACTAGTTTATAGACTGATCAGGATGACATGAAGTAACAAATGAGATATATATTCACTTTGAATGGATGTGCTGTGAGCTAGAAGAGCTCAAAGAAGAGTGTGGTCGCAGATTATACAGTAGATTCTAAGTATATCACAGATTCTAAGGCATATAAAAAATAAATTTTGATGAAAATATTCGTTCAATAGATAGATGTGATACCTAGTATTAAAGATCCCATCACACTCTTTTATGATAATACTAAAGCGGTGGCCCTCTCAAAAGAGCCATGGTCAAATTAGCAGACCAAGAACATACTTAGAAAGCATCATATCTTGAATGATTTTTCTAAGAGAGGTGAAGTTTTAGTGAGCATCATTTCCATGGAAGAAAAATTGGTCGACCCATTGAATAAATCCTTAACTCAGCAAAAACATGATCATCATGTAAAGTTTAGCAGACAGAAATTCGTAGGCAGTTGGTTGTAGTCCAAGAGGTAGTTTTTAGAGTTGGTGTCCTAGAACCTAATGTTTTTACTTTGATTACATGAATAGTTAACTTATTTAAATATTAAACATCTTATTACATATTATTCATTGTTTTTCATTACTATGATGTAATAATTTCTTAAAGTATTTTTTGCATTGACAAGGCCATAACAGTTCCCTGTTCTGATAAGAGACTTGAAGTTATATGAAAATATTCTTAAATATAGTTATGTGGTTGGATGACATACTATGATGGGACATAGAGTATACCGACTGTTACATGTGAGTACTTGTAAGCAGATGATACTTCTTCTCATGAAGTTCACACTAGGTAATCTCCAAGAAGATAGGTTATTAGAATAGACCCTCCTATAGAAATTCCACATGTTTTGGTGTCATTGGATATTCCTATATGTAAGAATGTGTAATGGTCCTTATAAATTATTATTTTCATTAATGTGTGTCACAAATCATGCACTTTGATTTACTGATGAAAATGGTCACAGCATATGTTAACATAAAGTAGGTGACGTTGGGTGTGTCACGAGTTACATGTTATTAATGGATAAGTCAAGAAGGATTTTTTCATTCCATTTATGGTAGTTCATATCTCATCCCTTTGATTGAAATAGAACTGTCTCCCTAAATTCCATGGCCATGATGTAACAATGAGTTTATTTCAGGTATTAAAAGAAAGACGTATCACACAAACAGGTTGATGACACTATCATGAAACTCGCTTGATTAGATATTGAGATAAAGTGATTATATTACACAATGAGTGTTTATATGTGGATGTCACCATTGCAAATTTAAGTTCTTTATCATGTGTGCCTCAATCGGTTTCTAGACAGTACTCTTGGACTTTAGGCAAGACCATCTAATGTCGACGAGAAGAAATCCTAGAGGGTCCCACACTAAGTGTTTCTTGTGGTCTTGATTAAATTCTATTTGAATTTAATTAATGGAATAAATATTATTATCAAGTCTGTGGAATAATTTTATTCATGTTAAAATGACCACATAAATTAAATAAAATATATATATTTAATTTATTGAACATTTAATAAATTTTTATTTACAAGTTTTTAAAAAAAATATTTACTTAAGAGCATAGATTTATTATTTATTTATTTGTGTGTTCAATAAATGGAATTAGAGTTTGAGCAGACCATGTCTAGATCGATAGTAAAATAATTATTTATAAGATGGTAAATAATTATTCATCTAGTTGGCATAAGACAAAATAATAATAACACTATTATCATTATGTGGCATAAGATTTATTTAATGATTCCATTTTGTGCAAGTTCGCGCACCATAAATAATGGTTCTATTATTGTTATTATGTAGCATTGGTTTTCTATAAGGTTATGGATGTTTTTAATTACTATTACAAAATTAAATATTTCAATCTAAACCCCATGTCATTAAATAGACAAGTATGTCTATTGTGCCATTACGCCTCGTGAACTGAATTACCGGTGGTGAGAGAATTGTTAAGCAAAAAAATTTCTTTCATGAATCCTCTCCCATCTCCTCTCAAGAATGAGAGACATTCTTCAAGACTGAAGAATAAGAAATAAAAAACAATTGACACAAGACACTCGCTTCACCAAGCTAGCACCTGGAAAATGAGGGGTGTCGATCACAGGCTATCGAAACATGTATTGATCACTGCTAGAGGGATTCTGGTATGGATCCTCAAAAACACAATGAGACAATCCAGAAGGGTCATTTCGGATGATCAACATCATCAATGAAGAAATTACTAAAGATCCAAGTATTTAATTTCAGCAGAAATTATTTAAATTATTTATAAAAATTATGCGTAAGATCCTCTATGTAGTATCTGATTCCCTTTTCTTATTTTGTAAAGATATTTGATCCTAATCCAAGGATACTAATGTTTATCATCATATTGATCTCGAATTGGTCAATGATTACGAAAAAGGCAATGTTGGGACCTTCCAACCACCATTCTTCTGCAATATTCACATCCTTCATAAATAATCATATAATAAAAGGAAAGTATTTAGTACTTATTTAAGGTGAAAATAATTACATTATGATAATGTATTAATGGATTATATATTTTTTCAAGACAAACAATTTTACTCTTTTTTTTATCCCTTACTGAGATTTTTATGCTCATCCAAAGTATTAAAATGTTTCTCACAGTATTTAACAGATAATAGAGACAATGATGGGATCAAGGGAATAATATCGATGATTGAACATGAAAATAAACCATGTTTCATTTTAATAGTTTTTGTTTTGTGAAAAAATGGGTAGTGAGTTGAAGTTTCTACTCTGTAATATTTGAGTTTGTATGTATGAGTTTTGGACTAATTCTCTAAATCTATAAACAAAAAAAGATCCTCAATGTGAAAGAAAGAAAAATTCTTGACTTTACTCATGATTATGTAATGTTTAAGGACATGGTCTTATAGTTGGTATCAAAGGAAGGTTTAGATAACATCAGATGTTAGGATGTTATCTAGGTGTATGTTAAAGATCCCATATAAACCATAGGTTTATTATAAAATGGAAAATTTTGGAGGATTATAGTAAATTAGGTAGATTGGATAAACACATAAACCATTTAGATATTAGAAGGTTGATGGATTAGAGTATTATAAAAAATTTTATGTTATCTTTACCCTATAGAGGATTCTCCTTTTAATAATTCATTTCATGTTTATGGGATTATTATTTTCAGTAGATTAAGGATCATTTGTGAATATGTAAGGAAAGAGTTATTATACAACCTTTCTATACCTCCCTAATTATTTGATCATCACTATTATCACAAAATCTTGTTCGAATGATTTTTATAGATTCCTGAGTATTCAAATCACTTATAAGAAATTATTTGAGTTATCCAACACCTACTCATTTCTAAAAAAAATTGTGGGTCACAGTATCTTTTTAATATTATTTTAGGATCTCAACATGTCTAACTATTTAAAATGGTGAAATAAAATAAGTTTTGAGAAAGTTTACTTTTTAAAAGTTGGAAAACCTATCAAAAGAAAAAAAGGAACATCAAGAAGATCCTGAAATTTGGATTCAAGGTATGAATTATCTTCTTATTCAAAAATAATGAAGCATGATCTGATTGATATATATGAATCATAAGGATATAATCTATATGTTTGATTTTTTGAAATGAGGTATTAAGAGATAAGGTGTCAATGCATAGTTAATGGATTATGAGTAACGTTGAAATATTAATATGTCTATATATAAAAAATTTAACAGTTATGGTATACTTAAGGACATGGAAATGTTTAAAAGTATTAATACTCTTTTGATGATGGGGGTAATTTTGAAGACTTTTTTTAGTTTTGTAATATGTAACCATGAATTTTTTATGTGAAAATGTTATTTGAGGAAGAATTATCTTTTTTGGACATAATTTTTAAGTAATGGATAACCATCATTTGATATCTTGTTTTTGAGGTAATTAAGGGTTATTACATTTTGGGATAAAAAATTAAATTTATGAGATAAAATTTGAGGTTAAAACATTTTATGGTTATTTTTGAGGAAATTATCATATTTTTATAATATTATAATAATGATATAGTTTAAGAAATAGTACAACTCACATGATGGGTGAAAACCCGTCACGTTTGACAAGGTTGTAGGAATGGAACCCACAACTGAAGGGAGACAAGGGATCATCATCTACCACTGGGCTACGTGAATTCACAGGATAATATGAATTTTTATTTATTGTTAAATGAGTTTATGGATTAATAATAAGTATATTTTTGGAATATATCACTACTGGAAATTCGGGCTATAGCCACGATTCTAAACCGTGGCTATAGGCCCTCAAACAGTGGCTAAGTTTGGCGTGGCTATAGGCCTAGACCTATAGCCACGGTTCCAAACCGTGGCTTTAAATCTATAGCGACGGTTGAAACCATGGCTATACTAAAGGCCAGACAAAATATATTTCCACGGTTTAAAACCGTGGCATTATGTCTATAGCCATGGTTAAAAACCAGGGCAATAAACCAATAGCCACGGTTTAGAACCGCGGCTATAGGGTGTCCAAATCCATAAAAAATACCCCCTGGAAACCCCCCTGGACACCCCTTGGACACCCCCTGGACACGCCCCTAGACACCCCCCTGGATACCCCCTGGACACCCCCTGGACACCCCCTGGACACACCCATGACACCCCCTGGACACACCCTAGACAGACCCTGGACACCCCCTGGACACCTCCTGGACACACCCTAGACACCCCCCAGACACCCCCCTAGACACCTCCTGTAGACCCCCCCCCCCTGCCCTCCTCCCAACTGCTTTGCAGACCCCCCCTGCCCCAGCACACCCCCTACCCCCCCCCCCCCCACCTGCACACCCCCTCCCTGCCCCCCACAAAATTTAATTCAGTTAGCATGCTTGCAATACAAATGAAACCTGCTAAATTAACTGTAAAAGTAGTTTAATTCATAAATTTTTCTTATGCTCAGTTCATGATTACAATAAATCTTTATTTTTATAGTAATCCAACTAAAATATACAGATTGTTTTTAACTTCTAAATATTCAGTTCATGAGGAAATATGAACTCATAATTATACTACATGATATAGAACTAAAATTAAAGAATGATATGTAAGTAAGTTAGTCTAAAACCCGACACCCCCCCCCCCCAGACCCTGGACACCCCTGCCAGTCTGCCCCCCCAGACCCTGCCCCCCCCAGAACTTGCCCCCCCCCCAGAACCTGGACACCTCCCCAGACCATGGACACCCCCCCAGACCCTGCCCCCCCAAACACAGACCCCCCTAGAACCTGCCCCCCCACCTGCACACCCCCTCACTGGACATACCCCTTATAGCTCCTCCCTTCCCCCTTGGACAGACCCCCCTAGCACATCCCCCACCCCTTTACACACCACCACTCTCCCCTCTGGATAGAACCCCTTAGAACCCCCCCTTGACACCCTTGGACACCCCCCTTGACACCCCCCTGCACCCCCAGTACCACCTACACCCTGCCCCCCCACCCCCCCTGCACCCCGCCCTATATCCAGCCCCCACCCCTACACCCAGCCCCCTCACTACCCCTTGCACCCAGGTCCCCCTCCCCCCCACTGCACCCCCACTATCCACCCCCACCCGCACCACCACTTCCCCCTGCACCCAGGCCCCCAGCCCCCCCCCCCCATCCCCCCTGCACCCAGCCCTGTATCCAGCCCCCACCCCCCTACACCTACCCCCTCAGTACCCCTTGCACCTAGGTCCCCCTCCTCCCCACTGCACCCCCACTTCCCCCCTGCACCCAGGCTCCCAGCCCCCCCATCCCCCTACACCCAGCCCTATATCCATCCCCCACCCCCAACACCCAACCCCCTCACTACCCCTTGCACCCAGGTCCCCCTCCCCCCCACTGCATAATCTGTTGAAGTCCAAAAAAGAATACCAGTAATAGACACCACTACTGGACACCCCTCCCCCTGGACCACCACCCCTGGACACCCCTGGACCACCCCCCTAGACACCCTGTAACACCCGAGACTTTTATGTTATATAAATCATCAAAGGAATCTTTTTCTATACAACACTTGCTTGGCTTGCTTTACACGCAATCGCGACCTTCCTCGATAGCTTGCGTCGTACGCAATACCGAGTTTCACTAAACAACAATATGCTATTAAAACTAGCCGTTATGAATAGTAATAACCACTTTTTGAAATTTTATAAATTTTATTTTTCAAAATGGACTTCATTTTTGGACTCAGAATATCGAAATTAGCCTAGGGTGAAATTTTGGTATTTTTCTGAAAACTTTCAATTTTTGATGAATAGTGAAACCACTAAGTGGTAGGTTAAAAAATGAATTTTGCATAAAACTTAATTTTACCGCTTCTATGATTGGAATTTCGAAAATCCGAGAGACACTGTTAATATCAAGGACTAAAATGTGGTTCAATGATATGAAAATAATTTTTTGGTGAATAGTAACTTTTTACTATTTTTACCGCGGTTAATAGTAAATAGGGTAACTAAGGGTAAATATGATATTAATATTACCCTAACACATGTCCTAATTCTATTGGACAAGTGTAATTCGACCAAAACAAACTTAGGAATAAAATATGACCATTTAGGCCCACTTGGATTAGATTAGGACATTTATTATTAATTTATTTAAAGAAGGGTTAAAATAGTTAAAATCAAAGTTTAATAAGTAAATCATTTTTAATATAGGGTTATACATAAGATAAATTCGATTGTAAATATTCATTAGAAAGCTAAAAAGATTTCCTACATGATTATATTTTATTTGTAATTTTTAGACATCAAATAATGTAATTTATTTATGACACAAAGATGATGCAGTAATTATCTTATTAATGAAATATTGACATAATTGATGTTATAAACACCAAAATAAATGTAATTTGAGACTTTTTATGAATTCAACTAATTTTATAGGTTACTATGATATATTAATGTTGATTTAATCAACTTGGTTCGAACATATAATTCTTTTATGACTTTCACAAAAATCATATATCAAATAGTGTCAAAATTGACACAAAATAGTTTTTAAATCAAATATTATATTATTAATTGTTATTTTATTCCTAAAAATCTAAGGTTCGGCCAAATGACTTAGATAAGGATATATATTTTAATAATAAACAATTTGGGGTTATTTTGGCATGTTATAGTAAGTGTATTAACCATATAGTGAAAGAAAACAAAAAGACATGGTAAAAGTTAAATTATTTAACTTAGAGTTAAATCTAATTGATAAGGTTAAAATAATACCCTAAACATGTCTAAATCCTATTGGTTGATAGGATTTAGACCCTTCCCCACATTATCTTCGAAATAAGACCATTTGGAACCATTATAAACCGATTTTGACTTTAATATAAAATAATATTTTGAGATATTCCTAAGGTGCCCCTCTCCTCCCTTATAAAAGGGCACCTCCTCCCCCTCCTCCTCACACCAAATTGAGCACTCAAGCTCGTCCAACCCCTGCCATTTTCTCCTCTCCACTTCCCTAGAATAATCCTAGAGGTCCTGGTCTTCTCCAAAGACCAATCTTAGTTCCTTAAGTGGAGGATTCAAAAAGGCGTTCCAAAGAAGAGGTAATATCCATTACCGATCTTTTCAATTTCTTTCTTCTTCAACTTCTTCTTCTTTAGTTGTTTCATGATAAAGTAATAACATCAGTATTAATTACATACTGATATGTTATTATAAATATGAAACAACCCTAATTCACCTTCTATCCATCCTACGGAAAAATGAAATCACCGCGCGTGCGTACGTACGGAATACCGTCTCCACGCCGTGGTGTAATCTATTTTCCACCATCACCTTACAAGGATGGGTATAATGGTGTAATGAGTAACTATATATGATTATTATTAAGTAATATTGATACTGAAATAATATATATATATATACTCCAATACAATTCCACGATCATAGGAACGATATCATCACTCGTGCGTACGTACGGAATACCGTCTCCACAATGTGATGCGACTCGTTCTACATGATCTTCATTTCATAATGATTGTATAAATGAATTGAATGAATGAATATGGTATATACTACACTAATACCATTCTGGAAATGAATTATCTATAACCTAAAGATAAGAATAAGAATTTATTCGACAAAACACGCATAAGAACAAAAAGTTATAAAGACCCGAGTAACAAGTAACAATGAAATATTACTAACAAGAAGCTAATAATATGACCATATATGATCTCATATCAATATTTATGATTCTGGAATAAGTCAATAACATTATTTAAACCATTATACAGGAGCTTCGGACACGAACAAAGCAAATCAGACCTAAGGTAAGGGAAATATCACAATCTCATTTTTATCCGAGATTGTTTATTCGTAAGTATTTACTGGGGTGTATTTTATCATCCACATCCATGTTCCCTCAATATGTAATATTGTTTCCATCCACTTGAAATAGTTTAAATCCAATTTTACCCTTAGGTGAGTTTTTAGTAAAGAATATGAAAGTAATATTTGTTGTTTTTCCGTACGAGGTACTTTTTGACTTTTCCGACAAAAGTACGAAGAATGTTTTTTTTAACTTATACGGCATGAATGGATTTTTAAAACATTACTTCAAAGAAGCTTCCTTTACAAGTTTTCAAGTTTATTTTTAATCAACTTCTTTTATTTTAAATTTGTATGACATGTTATGAAAGGAAAAATGTTTTTGAAGAAGAAAGGATATTTTCCTCAAGAATTCAATTCAAGTGTTTTATCAAAATAATTTTCCATCTAAGATAATAAAGGGTTATGTTTCTATCCATATTTTTACATTGGTTTGACTATGTTGTGATGGAATTATGTTTATGAATTCCTTTATCATATATGAATTGATTTATGATGTCATGATGTTTCAAGAATCCCATTTTTGTTATATGTGTTATGCGATGATGTATGTTTTATGATTATGTGGCACACATAAGAAATGATTCATTATAAGATGGGTGGGACCTATATCTCCCTCCAATGCATTGGGTAAAGATTTTATATCTCATGAGATAGACATGGCTGGAACGGAAGGTTATTTCGGTTCAGTGATACAGGACTGAAACGAGGAGTGAACTCGATTCAGAAAGGGACTTTGTCCACTAAGATAGTCTTGGCGATGAGTCATGACTAACAAGAAATGATTTTCCATGATTATGTGTGCATGCCACAAAGTTTCAAGTTTTATGTTATGATTATAGGGATCTCATTTTCACTCCTATGATTTGTTCCATGTTAAGATATTATGATCTCTTTTGCAGGTTATGATTTTCAAAAAGATATGATATGATTTTTATTTCCTTTATTTGCCTTGCTGAGCATTTGAGCTCACCCTTTTATGTTTTCTTTTCCCCAGGTCAGGAAGATGGATATTAAGTAGAATATGCTAAAAGGGACCCTAGATATGATGAAATAAATGGGATACACTGTAGAAGATTTATGAACCAGTTGTTTATGTTTCCCAGTTTCTAAAGGCACTATACCTATACGGTCCTTTGTAGTTTTATCATATGTTGTAATAAGTGTGCTTCAATTTTTGAAGTATTAAAAATGTATGTAAAGTATGGGTCGTTATAGTTGGTATCGGAGGAAAGGTATAGTCAACCTTTGGAAACTAGGATGTGAAAGCCTTAGTAAGAAACCTAAGGATAAGTCTAAGCATAGTACACAATCTTAGTGTTTTAGAAATGGCCTCGAATAACCTAGGATAAGACCATAAGCATGAAAATTTTATTCTTGAATTATGTGGTTTCCTATTATAATTAGTGTTGCTCACACTATTCTTCTTGGTTTTAGTCAATGGCTGGAACCCGAAGGAACCGTGTTAATGCGGAATGCGATGGGCAATGCAATGATTGTCCCCCTGAGCAACCAAACGATATGGGAGCTGGAATGAAAAATCTTGTAGCCATGCTCACACAACTTTCTCAAGCTATGAATCATGCAGGATTTCCAAACGAGCAAAGGAGGGAGCAACATTCTGTTGAATCCTTCATGAGGCAGCGTCCACCTTCTTTCAGCGGGTCTACTGATCCATTAGTTGCTGAACAATGGATTAGTACTACTGAAAAGATATTTTCAGTTCTTCAATGTTCTGAGCATGATAAAGTCATCCTAGCAGTGTATCGTTTGGAAGGAGATGCGGATCAATGGTGGAATCTTGTTAAGAATACGAGGCAAAGGGATGAAATTGAGTCTATGGAATGGGACGAGTTCAAGAACTTATTTTTCAATAAGTACTTCCCTCGTATTCTCCGAACAAAGATGGAGAAAGAGTTTCTTGAACTGAAGCAAAGGGATGATGAATCTGTTGGTACCTATGAAGCAAATTTTACAAGACTGGCAAGGTACGCTTCTGGTATTATTATCCAACCTGAGAGTAAGATCGATCGATTCTTTAGTGGCTTAAAACCAAGTCTTCGAAGGGCGTTAGCCATAAGGGACTTCAATAGCTACGAGGAAATCGTTCGATGTGCTCTCAAAGTCGAAATGGAGATTGGAGTAACCCATCAGTCACATGGGTTTGATAAGAAGAGGAAGATGGAATTCAAAGAAAAATCTAAAGAGCACACGGAAAAGAAGATGAACTTTCCCTTATGCTCAAAGTGTGGAAAGAAACATGGAGGGTGTTGTCTTAAAGGGACAAGTAAATGTTTTAAATGTGGAAAGGAAGGTCATCGGGCATTTGAATGCCGTGATAATGGGAAGAAGATGTCTAATGATGCAAACAAAGCAAGGGATACACAGAATGAACCTACTACACTTCAATGTTTCAAGTGCAAGGAGATGGGGCATTATGCCAATCAATGCCCAAATCCAAGGGTTGATGGTGATGGTCGACGTCAACAAACTCTTAAGGCTAAAGACAAAGGAAAGTCACATGCAATTTCTATCAGTGATGTGGAGTACGATAACGATGTGGTGAAAGGTACACTTACCATCCACTCTAAAGTAGCAAATGTTTTATTTTATTCTGGATCCACCCACTCTTTTATTTCTGAAGACTTTTCTAAGGGTATCACCGTACTACCTCAACAATTAGATGTTGAGTTAGCTGTGACAACACCTAATGGCACATCAATCGCATCAAAAGTTTATAATTCTTCTCCGATCGAAGTTTGTGGGAAAGTGCTTCCTGCAAATCTTGTGATCCTTCCTTTAGTGGAATTTGATGTGATTCTTGGCATGGATTGGCTTTCTCTACATGGAGCTCATATCAATTGCCAAAGAAGGGAAGTCACATTTCATACTCCAGATCAATCTACGATCGTATACCAATGCAAGGATGAACATAACCTTCCAGTGGAAATTTCTTCCATCTTATGGGTATTGATCCCACTAAATGAAGGTTATTTATCTCAAATGGTTGGTGAGAAACTCACGATTAAGAATATGCCCATTGTAAGGGAGTTTGATGATGTCTTTCTGGAGGAATTACCGGGTCTTCCACCAAATCGTGAAGTTGAGTTTTCAATAGAACTCGTACCGGGTGCTTTGCCTATTTCAAAGACACCTTATAGAATGGCCCCAATTGAGTTGCAGGAATTGAAGAAGCAACTCCAAGAGAATCTTGATAAGGGATTCATACGCCCTAGTGCGTCACCTTGGGGAGCACTTGTTCTATTTGTTAAGAAGAAAGATGGATCAATGAGACTCTGCATTGATTATCGAGAACTTAACAAGATCACTATCAAGAACAAATATCCTCTCCCACGCATTGATGACTTATTTGATCAACTACGCGGAGCTCAATACTTTTCCAAGATTGATCTTCGTTCAGGGTATCATCAATTAAGGGTCAAAAGGGAGGATATACCAAAGACGGCTTTCCGTACAAGGTATGGACACTATGAATTTATAGTGATGCCATTTGGTCTTACTAATGCCCCTGCTATCTTCATGGATCTAATGAATAGAGTCTTTAGAGACTATCTTGATCAATTTGTGGTAGTCTTTATAGACGATATTCTTGTCTATTCAAAGAGCAAGGAAGAACATGAAGATCACTTGAGAATTATATTGAAGACCCTGAGAAAGGAGAAGCTTTATGCCAAATTTACCAAGTGTGAATTTTGGCTTCAAAAAGTTGCATTTTTGGGTCACATAATCTCAAAAGAGGGGATATCTGTGGATCCAGCAAAAACAGAGGTTATCGAAAGATGGTCAAGACCAACAACAGTAACTGAGATCCGAAGTTTTCTTGGTTTGGCTGGATATTATCGACGTTTTGTAAAAGATTTTTCACGGTTATCTAATCCAATCACCAAGTTGACTCGGAAAGGAGTTAAGTTTGTCTGGACCGAGGAATGTGAAGAGAATTTCAAGGAGTTGAAAAGAAGGTTATCCAGTGCACCTGTGCTCACACTGCCTTGTAGTGGAGAAAGTTTTGTGATCTACAGTGATGCATCCAAGAAGGGATTGGGGTGTGTTCTTATGCAGAATGATATGGTGATAGCTTATGCCTCACGACAGTTGAAAATCCATGAACAAAATTACCCAACACATGATTTGGAGTTGGCTGCGGTAATCTTTGCATTAAAGATTTGGAGGCATTACCTTTATGGTGAAAGGTGTGATATTTATACTGATCATAAAAGTTTAAAGTATATTTTCACACAAAAGGAGTTGAATATGCGTCAAAGAAGATGGTTGGAGCTGATTAAGGATTATGACTGCTCAATCCATTACCACCCTGGGAAAGCAAACAAGGTGGCAGATGCATTAAGTCGACAAGACCATGCTAGTTTATCCATGATGAGGATCACAAAAGATCCAATATTTATGGATTTACAAAGGATGGATCTTGGAATTATAATGGAAGGGGAAAAATCTTATCTTTCTCAAATGAATGTTCAACCATCTATACATGTGAAGATTAAAGAGGCACAGAAAGAAGATGTCGAGTTACAAAAGAAGGTGAGAAATGTTCCTGAATTCAACCTTGATTGTGATGGGATAATAAAGTTAAGGAATCGGGTTTGTGTTCCTCCCATCCCCGAATTAAAGAAAGAGCTGCTGGATGAGGCTCATAGTTCTTCATTCTCTATTCATCCTGGAAGCACGAAGATGTATAGGGACCTGAAAGAGTACTTCTGGTGGGATGGCATGAAAAGAGATGTTTCTGAATATGTCTCTCGATGCTTGGTTTGTCAACAAGTTAAAGCTGAGAGACAGAAGTCTAAGGGGATGTTACAACCATTACCCATACCCGAATGGAAATGGGAAAACATCACTATGGACTTTGTCACAGGACTTCCTAAAACATCCAAAGGCAATAATGCTATCTGGGTCATAGTTGATCATCTTACAAAGTCTGCACACTTCATTGCTATTAGAGAGGATTTCTCTCTAGATCAGCTTGCCAGGATATATGTAAAGGAAGTGGTAAGATTGCATGGAGTACCACTTTCTATTATATCTGATCGAGATCCGAGATTTACCTCGAAGTTCTAGCGAAGTCTTCAGCATACTCTGGATACAGAGTTGAGTTTCAGCACTGCTTATCATCCCCAGACAGACGGTCAGTCTGAGAGAACAATTCAAACCCTAGAAGATATGTTGAGAGCTTGCTCTATGGATTTCAAAGGAGGTTGGGATCAACACCTACCTTTGGTAGAATTTTCTTATAATAATAGCTTTCACTCCAGTATTCAGATGGCTCCTTATGAAGCTCTCTATGGAAAGAAATGCAGGACTCCAACTTGCTGGGATGAAGTTGGGGAAAGAAAGCTATTAGGACCTGATCTCGTTGATGAAATGGCAGAAAAAGGTCAGATCTATTCAACAACACATAAGAGCAGCTCAGAGTCGACAGAAAAGTTATGCCGACAACCGAAGAAAAGACCTAGAGTTTGAAGTGGGTGATAAAGTGTTCTTACGAATATCTCCCTGGAAGAGGGTTATGAGATTTGGAAAGAAGGGGAAGTTGAGCCCTAGATATATCGGTCCTTTCGAAATATTGGATCGTGTTGGGAAGGTAGCTTACCGATTGGCGCTTCCACCGAATCTCTCTCAAGTTCACGATGTGTTCCATGTATCTCTCCTGAGAAAGTACATACCAGATCCTTCACATGTACTCAGCTCAGAAGTTGTACCGCTGGAGCAAGATCTTTCTTATGAAGAACAGCCGATAGAGATTCTGGATCGTAGCGAAAAAGTCCTACGAAACAAGACCACTCGCTTGGTGAAAGTTTTATGGAGAAACCACCAACTTGAAGAAGCTACATGGGATCTTGAGGATATGATGAGGGAGAAGTATCCTCGTCTGTTTGTTGCAAAGTGACGAATTTTGAGGGCGAAATTCTTTTTAAGGGGGGTAGAATGTAACACCCGAGACTTTTATGTTATATAAATCATCAAAGGAATCTTTTTCTATACAACACTTGCTTGGCTTGCTTTACATGCAATCGCGACCTTCCTCGATAGCTTGCGTCGTACGCAATACCGAGTTTCACTAAACAACAATATGCTATTAAAACTAGCCGTTATGAATAGTAATAACCACTTTTTGAAATTTTATAAATTTTATTTTTCAAAATGGACTTCATTTTTCGACTCAGAATATCGAAATTAGCCTAGGGTGAAATTTTGGTATTTTTCTGAAAACTTTCAATTTTTGATGAATAGTGAAACCACTAAGTGGTAGGTTAAAAACTGAATTTTGCATAAAACTTAATTTTACCGCTTCTGTGATTGGAATTTCGAAAATCCGAGAGACACGGTTAATATCAAGGACTAAAATGTGGTTCAATGAGATGAAAATAATTTTTTGGTGAATAGTAACTTTTTACTATTTTTACCGCGGTTAATAGTAAATAGGGTAACTAAGGGTAAATATGATATTAATATTACCCTAACACATGTCCTAATTCTATTGGACAAGTGTAATTCGACCAAAAACAAACTTAGGAATAAAATATGACCATTTAGGCCCACTTGGATTAGATTAGGACATTTATTATTAATTTATTTAAAGAAGGGTTAAAATAGTTAAAATCAAAGTTTAATAAGTAAATCATTTTTAATATAGGGTTATACATAAGATAAATTCGATTGTAAATATTCATTAGAAAGCTAAAAAGATTTCCTACATGATGATATTTTATTTGTAATTTTTAGACATCAAATAATGTAATTTATTTATGACACAAAGATGATGCAGTAATTATCTTATTAATGAAATATTGACATAATTGATGTTATAAACACCAAAATAAATGTAATTTGAGACTTTTTATGAATTCAACTAATTTTATAGGTTACTATAATATATTAATGTTGATTTAATTAACTTGGTTCGAACATATAATTCTTTTATGACTTTCACAAAAATCATATATCAAATAGTGTCAAAATTGACACAAAATAGTTTTTAAATCAAATATTATATTATTAATTGTTATTTTATTCTTAAAAATCTAAGGTTCGTCCAAATGACTTAGATAAGGATATATATTTTAATAATAAACAATTTGGGGTTCGTTTGGCATGTTATAGTAAGTGTATTAACCATATAGTGAAAGAAAACAAAAAGACATGGTAAAAGTTAAATTATTTAACTTAGAGTTAAATCTAATTGATAAGGTTAAAATAATACCCTAAACTTTTCTAAATCCTATTGGTTGATAGGATTTCGACCCTTCCCCACTTTATCTTCGAAATAAGACCCTTTGGAACCATTATAAATCGATTTTGACTTTAATATAAAATAATATTTTGAGATATTCCTAAGGTGCCCCTCTCCTCCCTTATAAAAGGGCACCTCCTCCCCCTCCTCCTCACACCAAATTGAGCACTCAAGCTCGGCCAACCCCTGCCATTTTCTCCTCTCCACTTCCCTAGAATAATCCTAGAGGTCCTGGTCTTCTCCAAAGACCAATCTTAGTTCCTTAAGTGGAGGATTCAAAAAGGCGTTCCAAAGAAGAGGTAATATCCATTACCGATCTTTTCAATTTCTTTCTTCTTCAACTTCTTCTTCTTTAGTTGTTTCATGATGAAGTAATAACATCAGTATTAATTACATACTGATATGTTATTATAAATATGAAACAACCCTAATTCACCTTCTATCCATCCTACGGAAAAATGAAATCACCGCGCGTGCGTACGTACGGAATACCGTCTCCACGCCGTGGTGTAATCTATTTTCCACCATCACCTTACAAGGATGGGTATAATGGTGTAATGAGTAACTATATATGATTATTATTAAGTAATATTGATACTGAAATAATATATATATATATACTCCAATACAATTCCACGATCATAGGAACGATATCATCACTCGTGCGTACGTACGGAATACCGTCTCCACAATGTGATGCGACTCGTTCTACATGATCTTCATTTCATAATGATTGTATAAATGAATTGAATGAATGAATATGGTATATACTACACTAATACCATTCTGGAAATGAATTATCTATAACCTAAAGATAAGAATAAGAATTTATTCGACAAAACACGCATAAGAACAAAAAGTTATAAAGACCCGAGTAACAAGTAACAATGAAATATTACTAACAAGAAGCTAATAATATGACCATATATGATCTCATATCAATATTTATGATTCTGGAATAAGTCAATAACATTATTTAAACCATTATACAGGATCTTCGGACACGAACAAAGCAAATCGGACCTAAGGTAAGGGAAATATCACAATCTCATTTTTATCCGAGATTGTTTATTCGTAAGTATTTACTGGGGTGTATTTTATCATCCACATCCATATTCCCTCAATATGTAATATTGTTTCCATCCACTTGAAATAGTTTAAATCCAATTTTACCCTTAGGTGAGTTTTTAGTAAAGAATATGAAAGTAATCTTTTGTCGTTTTTCCGTACGAGGTACTTTTTGACTTTTCCGACAAAAGTACAAAGAATGTTTTTTTAACTTATACGGCATGAATGGATTTTTAAAACATTACTTCAAAGAAGCTTCCTTTACAAGTTTTCAAGTTTATTTTTAATCAACTTCTTTTATTTTAAAGTTGTATGACATGTTATGAAAGGAAAAATGTTTTTGAAGAAGAAAGGATATTTTCCTCAAGAATTCAATTCAAGTGTTTTATCAAAATTATTTTCCATCTAAGATAATAAAGGGTTCTGTTTCTATCCATATTTTTACATTGGTTTGACTATGTTGTGATGGAATTATGTTTATGAATTCCTTTATCATATATGAATTGATTTATGATGTCATGATGTTTCAAGAATCCCATTTTTGTTATATGTGTTATGCGATGATGTATGTTTTATGATTATGTGGCACACATAAGAAAGGATTCATTATAAGATGGGTGGGACCTATATCTCCCTCCAATGCATTGGGTAAAGATTTTATATCTCATGAGATAGACATGGCTGGAACGGAAGGTTATTTCGGTTCAGTGATACAGGACTGAAACGAGGAGTGAACTCGGTTCAGAAAGGGACTTTGTCCACTAAGATAGTCTTGGCGATGAGTCATGACTAACAAGAAATGATTTTCCATGATTATGTGTGCATGCCACAAAGTTTCAAGTTTTATGTTATGATTATGGGGATCTCATTTTCACTCTTATGATTTGTTCCATGTTAAGATATTATGATCTCTTTTGCAGGTTATGATTTTCAAAAAGATATGATATGATTTTTATTTCCTTTATTTGCCTTGCTGAGCATTTGAGCTCACCCTTTTATGTTTTCTTTTCCCCAGGTCAGGAAGATGGATATTAAGTAGAATATGCTAAAAGGGACCCTAGATATGATGAAATAAATGGGAGACACTGTAGAAGATTTATGAACCAGTTGTTTATGTTTCCCAGTTTCTAAAGGCACTATACCTATACGGTCCTTTGTAGTTTTATCATATGTTGTAATAAGTGTGCTTCAATTTTTGAAGTATTAAAAATGTATGTAAAGTATGGGTCGTTATACACCCCTCCCCCATTCTGGACACCCCTCCCCCCTGCCTGGACAACCCCTCCCCCTGCTAGACACCCCTCCCCCTGCTGGACACCCCTGCCCCCTGCACCCTGCCCCCCTACCCCCTGACCCTAGACACCCCAGGACAGACCCCCCCAGACCCTGGACACCCCTGCCAGTCCTGCCCCCCCCCAGACCCTGGACACCCCAGGACAGACCCCCCCCAGAACCTGGACAGCCCCCCAGACCATGGACACCACCCCACAACCTACCCCCCCAAACCCAGACCCCCCCCAGGACAGACCCCCCGCAGACCCTGGACACCCCAGGACAGACCCCCCCCCCACTGGACCCCATAGACACCCCATGGACAGACCCCCTAGGACAACCACCCCCAGACCCTGGACACCCCTGGACAGACCCCCCCCCCCTGGACCCCCTAGACAACGGATGGATGTCATGGGCTATTTCTAAAATACCGAATCCGCCTGCTGAAATCAGCAGTAAGTAAGAAGAGGTAAATGAAGAAAAATGAATAAAATTTTTTCCAATATACTTGGGGAATTTTATTCATTAGCAGGAAGAAGAACAGAAGAACGGTAGATGAGAGTTCCTTCCCCGGAGGTGGAGAATGATATTTTTTACAAAGGATCTGTCTAATATGTAATGGAAGAAAGAGGGAGAGGAAATTAAGTACCTCATTACAAGTGGCATCATCCAACAAATTCTCTTCCAATGGAATAAAATATTACAAAAAAAATCTATAAACCTTCTCTCTCCTCTTGTGGCTTCCAGGTGTCCAGGTGGTTAATAATTTGGTTGAGGTGAGGCTGTGGACTCATGGGGTCAAGCATAAAGGAAACTAAGTTGGACTGGATTTTATGTAGGATGCTCTTGTTTTTCTGAAGTGGCAGGGCTGATTGGGTCTAAAATAAGTGAGTTGGAATAGGAATTTAGATGAGGGCTTCAAATGTTAAGGGGTATGGATTAATTGGTTAGAATTGGGTGAGGTTTGGAATGGTTTTAAAGTGTGATGCGTGGTGGAAAATGTGGGGTTGGTGGCTTAGAAGATGAGAGGTGGGTAGGCCTGATTGGTGGTCAAGTTGTTGATGGGTTGCCTAGGTGGATTGGAAAATGGAGGGGGACTGGGAAGGAGTTCATAGTGGCTAAATTGAAGTGGGATTTTGGAATTGTAGTAGGGCTTGAGTTTGGATTTTTTAGAGATAGTGGAAATGGCCCTGGAATAACTGGTTTGATTTTGGTGGGTTGGCCATGGGATTTTTATAGTGCATCGAAAAATAGTCACTACCAGGGCTTGGTTTGGTGTGAAATTCAGTCAAAACGGTTGTGGGAACCATCTTGGAAGAAACTACCAAATACAGACCAGAGCTAGTCCCCTCTACAGTGAAGACCCTTCATGGAAACTCTTCAAGCAAACCAGGTCTCCAGTTGCATCTTTGTCCATAGAAAACAAGCCCTGTTTGCATTGGCCCAAACCGACCTCCCTTTTCCAGCTTGTGGGGGAAATGTGGGAACTCCAGCATGAAATAGGCCCTCAGAATAGAACAACCTCTTTGGAATTGCATCAAACAGATTGTGTGCAGCCTTTAAAAACTCAACTTGGCAGTGATCATCCTCCTCTAATGAGTGCTACATGAGATGAGGGAATTATGGAAGGAATTTCATCTAAAACAGCCAAAAGTAGACATTGAATTTCCATCATAACAGGCTGATCTGGTTAAGACGACATGTGCAGAGGATGAGGATGATCTGGTTCGGACAACATGTGAAGAGGATGAGGAAAAAGAAGAATTACCGAACAAATATTATGTGATACATGTACAATAAAATATGCCAGACAATTCCAAACCAATGTTTTCAGTTGAATTGAGCCTTTGTACCACCTGCTATGCACGTTTTGTGGAAAGATTGATGAGAGGCAGTGCTAGGAGGAGATATAGTTTAGGAATGAAGAAATACGAAAAATTATAGAGCTAACCATTCAATGTTTCTCTAAGGTGGAGTAACCGCCGCAGGGTGTCGTCCTGGAGCAGGGCAAAATCACGGCGTGACCGCGGCGTGACCGCCGTAGGGTGTCGTCCTAGAGGAGTAACTGCCGCAGGGTTTCGTCCTGGAGCAGGGCCAAATCACGGCGTGACCGCGGCGTGACCGCAGCGTGACCGCGGCGTGACCGCGGCGTGACCGCCGCAGGGTGTCGTCCTGGAGGAGTAACCATTGCAGGGTGTCGTCCTGGAGTAGGGACAAATCACGGTGTGACCGCGGCGTGACCGTGGCGTGACCGCGGCGTGACCGCGGCGTGACCGCGGCGTGACCGCGACGTGACCGCGGCGTGACCGCGGCGTGACCGCGGAGTGACCGCGGAGTGACCGCGGCGTGACCCCGGCATGACCGCGGCGTGACTGCAGCGTGACCACAACGTGTTGGACCGGTCCAGCGACATCCGCGGGGCAACATCTTCCACTTAGTTTCAAATAGGATGATATGGATGGCATGAGAGGATATTTTCTCAGAATATTTAAAGAAATGAATGCTAATCTGTGATGACTAGATGATTGGATGACCCCTGATATACCTAATTCGGTGAGGTTTGGAGATCTAGAAATGTGTAGGAATACCTAGAGGAATACCCCATGGGATCAGACAATTCCAAACCAATATTTTCAGTTGAATTGAGCCTTTGTACCACCTGCTATGCACGTTTTTTTGAAACATGGATGAGAGGCAGTGCTGAGAGGAGATATAGTTTAGGAATGAGTAAATAAAAAAATTATAGAGCTAACCATTCAATGTTTCTCTAAGGAGGAGTAACCACCGCAGGGTGTCGTCCTGGAGCAGGACCAAATCACGGCGTGACCGCGGTGTGACAGCGGTGTGACCGCGGCGTGACCGCGGTGTGACCGCCGCAGGGTGTCGTCCTGGAGGAGTAACCGTCGCAGGGTGTCGTCCTGGAGCAGGGCCAAATCAGGGCGTGACCGCGGCGTGACCGCGGCGTGACCGCGGCGTGGCCACGGCGTGACCGCCGCAGGGTGTCGTCCTGGAGTAGTAACCTCCGCAAGGTGTCGTTTTGGAGCAGGGCCAAATCACGGCGTGACCGCGGTGTGACCGCGGCGTGACCGCGGTGTGACAGCCGCAGGGTGTTGTCCTGGAGGGGTAACCATCGCAGGGTGTCATCCCGGAGCAGGGACAAATCACGGCGTGACCGCGGCGTGACCGCGGCGTGACCGCGGCGTGACGGCGGCGTGACCTCCACAGGGTGTCGCCTTGGAGGAGTAACCGCCGCAGGGTGTCGTGCTGGAGCAGGGCCAAATCACGGTGTGACCGCGGCGTGACCGCGGACAGCCCCGCCCCCTACCTGGACAGCCCCACCCCCTGCCTGGACAGCCCCCCTGCTGGACAGCCCCTCCCCCCTGCTAGACAGCCCCACCCCCTACCTGGACAACCCCTCCCCCCTGCCTGGACAGCCCCTCCCCCTGCTGGACAGCCCTCCCTCCCTGATGGACACCCCTCCCCCCTGCTGGACACCCCTCCCCCCTGCTGGACAACCCTCCCCTGGTGGACATCCCTCCCCCCTTGCTGGACAGCCCTCCCCCCCTACTGGACAGCCCTCCCCCCTTCTGGATAGCCCTCCCCCCTGCCGGACAGCCCCTCCCCCTGCTGGACACCCCCTCCCCCCTGCGGGACACCCCTCCCCCTGCCGGACACCCCACCCCTCCCATATAGCCCGCCCCCCTGCCTGACAGCCCTCCCCCCTACCGGATAGCCCGCCCCCCTGCTGGACAGCCCCTCCCCCTGCTGGACACCCCTCCCCCTGCTGGACACCCCTCCCCCTGCTGGACAGCCCTCCCCCTACTGGACAACCCTCCCCCTGCTGGACAGCCCTCCCCCTGCTGGACAGCCCTCCCCCCTACTGGACAGCCCCGCCCCCCCTGCTGGATAGCCCGCCCCCCTACCAGACACCCCTCCCCCCTGCCAGACACCCCTCCCCCCTGCTGGACACCCCCCCTACTGGACAGCCCTCCCCCTGCTAGACATCCCCTCCCCCTGCCTGGACAACCCTCCCCCTGTTGGACAGCCCCTCCCCCTGCCTGGACACCCCTCCCCCCAGCCGGACACCCCTCCCCCTACTGGACACCCCTCCCCTGCTGGACACCCCTCCCCCTACCTGGATAGCCCATCCCCCCTGCCGGACACCCCTCCCCCCTTCCGGACACCCCTCCCCCCTGCTGGACAGCCCTCCCCCCCTGTTGGACAACCCTCCCCCTGCTGGACAGCCCCTCCCCCTGCCTGGACACCCCTCCCCCCTGCTGGACACCCCTCCCCCTGCTGGACACCCCTCCCCCTACTGCAATGATTACTAAGAATAAGGCCTCCATAGAGTCACAATCTTATCCTAGATAGTTTATGGATAAATTTACACACTTAAGTCGTGTATTATGGTATGATTATGATGAGGAAATTTCAATCAGTTAGAAGGTTATCATCACCTCCAATATGGTAAATGAAGATGAATATCCAAAAGCTAAATACATGTATGATAAAGGCATTGGTAGTGACCCAAAATTAAATAACAAGAAAAATAATTGGAGTAATGGTATGGAGAAACTGCCCCCTGCCCCCTGCCCCCTGCCCCCTCCATCCTGCACCCTACCCCTACCCCCTGCCCCCCTCCACCCAGCCCCTTAGCCTGCACAACACCCCCTGCCCCCCCTGCACCCTCCCTGCCCCCTGCCCCCCTCCACCCTCCCCCCTGCCTCTGCCCCTGCTCCCTACCCCCCTCCACCCAGCCCCCTATCATACTTCAATACATCCCGAATATATTATCAAAAACACTTCAAGATATAAAATGACTATTTTCAAAAAATATAACAAAAGACCAAAATATATGATGCAAGAACCACAAATCAAAGACCCCTCTCAACATACATGATGTATTATGGTAAAAAATAAATAAATGAACTTACCAAAATGTTACCATCATACAAAATGGTGCCTTAAGAGTACTTTGGGTGCATATTTCTTTTTCACCCTAAGCCTATATTTTACCGACAAGAAAAAAAGAAAAAAAGATCAAAATAAATCAGAAGTAATTATGTAGAGAATAAATAATTGATAAGAAATATATTTGTGTTTATGTTCCTGAATACAAACATGTATCCTGCAAAAATAGTAGATGCAAGAACTACAAATCAAAGCTTACTTGAGAGGAAAATGTTTTGTTTTGAAAAGTTCAACTATTAGAAATTAGAGCTTCAAAAATTTCATCACCAGTGGCACCCTATCTTCATCAAACTATAAAAGGTTTATGGAAGAAAGAAGGTGATACAATCATATCGAGCACAACAATTGAGTACCGTAGAATTCAGCTCATAAAAAAGATTTTAGAATTGGAACCATAAAACTATGATTAAATTTTTATTTTATGTTTGTAAAAATACATGGGAACAAAATAATATGTTAATATGACTATCAAAACTAATAACTGAGAAGTGAAGTTCACATAGATGCCCATTACCAAGAATGGATGTTCCCCCTTGCTTGTCGGTTACATGCCAATGTGCCCGCGTTTGAACCAACACCAACCACCTTGTCCTATGGTAGAAATGATTAATTAGATATATGTATCAATTTTTAACAATAAAGAATTTTTTTATCTAATTAAAAACAAAGCATATAACTAATATATTAAAAACAAAACAAATGAAGAACATAGAGTTCAAACAATCACACAAAATGCATGAATGATACCCACTAGTTACTATATTAACAACTTCAACACATATTCATGGATTTTAATGTAGATTCATGTTAACATTTGAAGTTCAAAAATGATTTTTAGTAAAACATTAAAATAAGCATACACACCAGAATTTCAATACAAAAAGGTAGTAAAAAAGGAAACAACAACCAAAAGATTTAACAAGATGATTCCAGCATAAAAATTTTATTAAAAGGCAACTTCCAACCATTTATTTCAACTAAAAAAAAGAAGTGAATTTTCAAGTTTAAGTAGACAAATCACAGAATTTAAACTATTACTCCCATGGTGTAGATGCTCTATTCATTTGAGATCATTGGAAATAGTTTCCCTTATTTTCTTGTTGAATAAATACCTTTGGTTTCCAAAATTTCATCTCCTATAAGTGTAAACATATATATTAATTTATAAAATTTAAAGTTCAAAACAGAACACAACTAGAGTAAAAACTAAGGTAGATTGGTTCAAAGTTACGATGAAATATAACTTCTCTAGATCTATAAAAATTGTTGAATCTATACTTCAATAGTATGTGAAATTATGCTCACTAAAGTACTAAAAAAATAGAAATTATAACGTACATTCACTTATTCTATGTGAATAACATAATTTTTTTTAATAAAAATCAATAAAAAGGAATGTTTAAACAATGATTTAGAATTATAAAATTTTGGATTAGAAAAAAATTGTGTACCCTTACCTCACACTTAATTTGAAGTATATAATAAGAATTTAAACTCTTAAAAATTTAAGGGTGGATGGAAACAACCTGAAAATTTTCTTAGAGTGAAAGAAGTTACTCAAAATGGGCTGCCATGTGAAGTGACCCACCTAACTTCCTACAAAAAAAGACCTCAATCAAAAAAACATTATTAAAGAAGGTCAAATAAAAAAACTAAAAAAAGTAACAAGATAATCTTGGGTTTATCCCCCAGGGGGTTCTATATTTAGATTTCTCATAGTTGAAAAATCATTGATTCAACCCCAATTAGATGGAGGATGTGTCTTCTTACTTAAGAACTAGCATAAAATCTTCTTTCTAGCTATAGTAATCAACTCAAATAGTTTTTTAACACCCCATTTTTATATACTTTTAATTTCACCACTTTGAAATTATAACTTCCTAGGAGTAGTGGAAAGGGGGGAAAAGGGGGTATATTCCCTCTTCTTCAACTTGAGGAGTGATGTGCATAAATAGAAAAAATTCAATTCTTGGATGTGATTTTTCATCCTATTAAATATCCTATATAAATTCATTATTAAAAACCACATATGTATCAATATCCACTTTTTCATTAGTGCGCAACTTCAAAATATCTTCTTGCTCTTCGAACACTCCCAAAATTTGAATTACAATTAGATTTTTTGAGTTTCAAAAGTTTCTCATCAGGTGTATTAATAACCTTCTCATGTACCTCTAGTAAATCAGGAAGTTCACTTGAGTCTACACAACATACATAGGGAGAAGAGAAATCAAAATCATACACAAAAAAATCACAATAATATAAAAGAAAATCTTGTTCAATTAAATAAAAAACTTCATTAATTTGGTCATCTTGCTCTTTTGAAAGAAAAAACGGTGATCCTAGGAGTGTTTCTAAGTTAGAAGTGATTTATTCAACCTCCTCCAACCTCTTATCAAAACAAAAATCCTCAATTTTATAATTTTTCAAAGGAAAGGAAATGGTATCTTTAATTGGTTCATCATCTTATGATTTCACAAGAATTTTGAAAGGATTATCAGGAATATCCCACTACTAAAAGACCACCTTGGCGAGGTGGGTTACATTCCTTCTATTTGTCCTTTGACATAATAATAGACCTAGTCCCCATTGGTTGAGAAAAATATGAGTAATCCCTTTTATCTTTCTAGTTGACCCTCCCTATCTTACTCTTCTCATACATGGATACATTTAATCCTGAACCTCGTCCTCTAAATCACCTAAAAAGTGGAAAGAACATTCATCACATGACCAATTTTCAGGGACCTGCTCCTCTCCAACGGTTCTGACTAGGTATTGTTCAAAATTCTGGACTAGTTCATCATATGACAAAAGATCAAAATGGTTATCCATCACAATACCTCCCACTTCTGTAGAACTCTTCATGAATGTGGCCTCACTCCCTTAAACCTATTCTGATACATTGCTGCTTGTTGAAAATGAGAAAACAGAGGGATTCTTAGGACCACCCTCATCCATTTTCTTCAGTTCCATAACCGAGTAATGCTCACTGACACCATGGAGAGGAGGGCACGGCGTAGAGGGTGTGGCGAGGAGGCGTCGGGGAGTAGGGCACGTCGAGGAGGAGGGCGCGGCGAGGAGGGCGTGACGAGGAGGGTGCAGCGAGGAGGGCGCGGCGCGGAGGAGGCATCAGCATGGAGGCGTCAGGGAGGGGAAGGGCACTGTGAGGAGGAGGAATCGCGAGGGGGAGGAGAAGGAGCCCGATGGGTTTGAAAAAAAAAACAAGGCTGCTGGATATAGCCACGGATGAAATAATTAACCGTGGCAGTATAAAAGATATAGCCACAGACCTATAAAACCGTGGCTATAGGTCAGTGGCTATAGCTCAGATTTGTAGTAGTGCATGTTATAGAATGGTTGATATGAACACTTGAAAAGTTTATCCACATTCTTATATGATCCTGAAAATGATGATTTGATCATGCATGTGGCCTATCCAAGGGTCATTGTCCCCATTCCATTTGAGATGATGATAACAAGAACCTAAACCAACTTTTCTTTAGTGATTATATTCTATGACCCTAAAGTCACCCCATAGTAGAGGAAATAAACTATTAGATCACTCCCTATATCGAGTATCCCTAGCATGGTACTCTCCATCGCGACTGAGCTGAGCATAAGTGAATCCACCGGTAAGCCTTGCCGTTTACACTCCAGAGTTTGAATAAATTAATGCCACCCTCAAAAGATCTGGGTTTAATGAAATTATCGTATATTACAACCAAATATATGGGATACCTCAGGTTATTTTGAAGGTCAATGTTAGGTCCAAATTCACCCATCATGTGGGACTGAAGCACTCTCAACCGATACTATTATTGGGATATATTTAGCCCTCCATGATCCATAACTACACCATTTTTCTCAGAGTTTTCATGGGTGTTAGAGACATTCAATTATTTTCCATCAACCATTATAGATCCTCCACACCACCATGTAATATTCTCCTTTTTCACTATGGGGTATCATATCATAGGGCCATACCCACTAGCAAAATATATCCTGTTATAGTTTATTCTAACCGAAATGGTATTCTTCTCCAAGTGGGAACAAGTAGTTATCGTCAATGATGTTAAATCTATGTTTGTGATCTTGTTTTTGATCTACCACACCATATATCAATTTGGATTTCTTCATTCCATTCTCAAATAATAAGGCACTAACTTTTAGGATTAGGATTTAATGAAATTTTACATGAAGTACAAAATCTAGTCCAACCTTACTACTTACTAGAATTCATGGGAAAATGTGTAGATTGAAGAATGAAATAAGAAACAATCTATTATCCTATAGAAAACACTGGGTTATAAAAAATAAGAGTTGTCCTGATAATCTCTTGAATTTCCTCTATACCTATTGGATGATGACTCTTAATTCCACCCCAGTGACCTCATATCCCTAGTATGTGAAACCAAGTAAGTCATTCCCATCGAGGATTAGATACAATAGATATAAATAGATTTATACAACAACAATAGTCTAGAAAGAATGAAAGAAGATCACTTGGATGATTTGGAATCCCTTATAGAGAACAACTTCCAAGCATTTCCCAATCTAGAGAGAAACCAAAACTAGATGAAAATATAATTCAAAAATATGGTTTCCTCTGCTCCATACAATACGGTGACATGGTATTGGATCTCAGAACAAGGATAATACCCAAATAAATAAACCGAAGTTGGTTCCCAAGTGGGAATGACCTTACCTCATTCATAAGGTCTATTCCAACGGGGTATACTATTTGATCACCATATATAGAGATCGTATCACACCTCCCACCAATGTGATGTTTCTCAAGTAGTACTTCACATGAGGATACCCATGGTCCAAGAAAGAAAACCTAAAAATATTTTCATGGTTCCAAGAATTATGAATATAAAATATTCACAAATGTTCCAAGATTTATGACCCTAAACTACCAGAAACCCCATGGTCGAGCTAGTATGACCTTAAAATATTCATAACTGGTCAAAGCAACAAGACCTTAAAAATATAATTAATCTAAAATCTTTGAACATAAACAAGGAGTCATAATCCATGAATTATGAAAATAACTATTTTCTACCAATATTCTTTGAGTTTAATGACTTTAAACTATAGATATTGACATTCTAGGCACACAAAATTAAATAATGATCTTACTCGATATAAAATTAAGATGACTCATATGATAACTATGGGATGATATGAAAGGTCTTACAATTTTTATAACCATGGTGCCTCATAATATATGTATGATATTGTCTAAAAAATCACCCCACTTGGAATCAATATGAATCATATGATATGAGATGAACCAAACCATCATCCATATAACACGATGCTAAACTCTAGCATTACCCATGTCATAAATTTGGGATTTCCTCACGAGAGAGGATTTCCCCCAATTTTGTAATTGAAATCCTACTATTACATAATTTTAAACCATGTGTGGATTGACTACCATTTTCATGGGATACGTTGTAATTCCTATACCTCTCATTTATAGGTCTAGATAAATATATTTCAACCCTACATCCCCTTAGTCCCATTTACACACACAATATTATGACTTTAACTTGTGTGTAGTCCATCTCAAGGTGTGAACATGGTATATAAGACTATTTGGGTCCATTTACAGTATGTTTTACCACTTATATGACAAATATATTACTGTGAAACCAAATTACACATATTCCAAGCATCATGAATTTAAAATATCATCTACATTCATCTCGGTCTGATCATTATAACATTATACGATATGGAATTTTTTTCTGAGGTATTTGTGTGGTGTGTGGGATGTCCTGCCCTCAATTCAAATCAAATTCAACCTCATTCATGAATTGAATTTTGTTTCAAAATATACCTGTTTCAGTAGCCCATGAATCATGAATGTAAATTGTTTTCTATCATCTAAGAGGTATGACATTAAACATTGATCAACCGTCTTCAGGATCACTTCATTTGTTATAGGACATCCTGGTATCCGTTCACATGGGTTTTAAGCATTTTTCACTGCATTATCGTCCTTAAAGATCCTCTTTATACTCAAATCATCAAGAATATAAACTATTTTCATTTTCAATAAGCTCCATGAACTCAAACAAGAAGACTAGATCAAGGCATTGTGAACCTAAACTATATGCATGCACCCATTATTCACATGGTTTTCACCATCTCTGGTGTTGCATAAATCTAACAGCTCTACCATACAAAACTATATAAGGCTTGATTCATATCCTTATCGGATGTTCAATTATGGATAAACCATCTATCTCTAGGAACAACCATTGATTAATTGTAAAATCATATGTTACATATGGTTATATCACCATGATATTCTCATATTTTCCTCCTTTTTGTGAATAATCCCCATTAATTTCGCTTGAACGACTAGAAATCTAGTATTCCCTCAAAAATAGTTATATATGGTAGAAAATAATTGGAAGATGAAGGCATATCCTACACTAATCTTCCTAGTTCTTGATGTTAATCTACAATATTACCCTATACAAAACCACGATGCCTCATACAATATTTAAGGGATGGAAATCAAACCAAAATCTGCGGAACACAATTCTAAAATGTTGACATAACCTATATAATTTCTGGATGCCTCAGATTAGAAAATGGTATGATTTAGTATCCTTATTCATGAGGATCGACCCGAGCAGCAGAAATATCTTACATAAAATAGTGTAAATATTCTTGAGAAGGATCTAATTACTACTGATATGGATTTTGAAAAAACTATTGTTAAAGATAAAGATATTGGAAATGATAAAAAATGAAATGATAAAGATACTGGCAATGAGGTCGTCCGGAGGAGGCCGTTGGGAGGAGGAGAGTTCGTCGGAGGAGGAGATTCCGTCGGGAGAAGGGGAGTTGCGATCGTCCAGAGGAGGGGAGTCCGTCGGGAGGAGGGGAGTCCATCGGGGGAGGAGGGGAGTTCGTCAGGGTTGTCCGGAGGAGGGGAGTCCGTCGGGGGAGGTGCGGTCGTCCGGGGAGGAGAGGTCGTCAGGAGGAGGGGAGTGCGTCGTGGGAGGAGGGGAGTCCGTCGGCGTCAGGGGAGGCACTGTCGTCTGGGGAGGGGGGAGGCGCGGTCGTCTGGGGAGGGGCGTGCGTAGGGGGAGGGGAGTGAGTTGGAGAGGGTTCCGTAGGAGGAGCCTAAGAGAATATTGGCCAAATCGCACATATAGCCACGAATGAATTTTCATCCATTGGTATAACCATTCTATAGCCACAGACTTATAAAACTGTGGCTATAGGTCCGTGGCTATAGCTTCATTTTGTATTAGTGTATGTTTTATCAAATAGATAACCATGTGATTGGAAAATTAATTGGTTATTAAGTGATTAATGTTATTTTATAATATGTTTGCTATTTTGTGAATCCTTTATGATCAAGGAAAATAGAATACTATAGTATTTTATTTGAGCAACAAAGGTTTAACTATATTTTAGAATAATAAATTATTTACTTATCATGATTCTAGTTATTTATGGAATCAGTTTTCATATCTTGAAGATTATTAGGACAATTACTTTTTTTGTGATACTTTAAGAGTAATTGAATTAATTTATAGATAAATATTTAAATTTATCTTAGAAGATTATGTGATCAAGTCATTTTTGGGTTTCAATCTTAGTCTGGAATATTTTTGAGTAATTTTAAAGATAATTATTTGTTGAATGGTCTATGTTGATTATTAGGTATTACTGTTTAATTTTGGAGATCAAAATTAGTCTTTATTTATTTAAAGGTTTATTATTCTTTGGGATTATCTTATCTTATCCTAACCATTTTTTTGGTTAACTTTTAAAGTTAGGAGGAATTTATTGTTAATATTTTTTTGATTTTTTGATTTTCTAGAAGTTGATTCTAGTTCTTTAGGAATGAAAAATTCATATTAAATACTCATCTTTTGGAGAAAAAGATGATTTTGTGGTGGAGTTCGATTAATGGATGAAACTATACTTATTAAGTAAGTATATTTTCTTATGTTCTTATTCTATGTAGTAAAATAATTCCTTAACTTTTTGAAAAGGATCTTAAAACAAAAACATTTTTTGTTTACTTTTTCTATTACAATTACAAATACTATTTAACCCATCACAAACTTATGGTTTTTTTATTATTAACTTTGGCTTAAAAATTATTTCTATCACTCTCTATAAGAACTTTATGTTTTACTTTCCCTTTATTTTCCATGTTTTCCTACATGGAAACCTAGTATTTGTTATCTTAGGTTACCTTTATACTACACATTATTTCTTTTTAAGTGGAGATATTATTAACAATTTTAACAATGTGATATTTCAATGAAGTAACTTTAAAAAGTGAAACCTCAGTTACTGAGTCCAAATTTAAAATTGTGAGGATGAAATTTCCAAAAGTAGGGAGGGATGTAACATCCCAGGTAATTATAAAATAATAGTGTTTAATATTTTTTTAATATTTATGAATTAGATAGAAATTTTACCTTAAATGGATTCTATATCTGATAGCATACCCAACGCACAATAATGGGTTTCTTCAAAATCTTATGTTGCACACAGGAGTGAGTTATATCAAAAAACAATATATTATTAATATTATTATTTTAAGTGGTAGTTATTTCCTAGATGTTGTATTAATGAGAATGAATAGAATTAACTATATTATGTTTATACATGTTTATTAAATGTTTTTACATTCATCTAATAAATTTTATAGGCTTAAAATTAGAGTAAAACCAATTTTACGTTTAAAATACTCTAATATTTTTAAAAGCTAGGTTTACTGCCTTTTGATGGAGAACCCATTTTATATATTGTTTTTTTTCACTTTAATAAAATATATTTGAGAAAATAAACTTTTTATTTATAAACAGATTAACAAAATTTACTTTTATTGAGTTTTTTTATTTTTTTGATAAGTTTCATTTTTTGATGAATGGTTTAAAATACTACATTATAATTAAAAAATAATTTTTCATTTAAATAATTATTATAAAATAAAATGATTTTTAAAGTCATAATTGATCAATAATACATTTATTAGTCCAATTTAAGTCATTTAAATAATTTTTATATTGAAATTAGATATAAAAATTTATTGAAATTTTGAACGTCTCTTTTACCAGCCTTCTCCCCACATCTATGGGATTATTGTTAAAAATAATTTATCAATTATGTGAATTTATTTATAAAAAATATGCATACATGGTTTTAATCAGTATGAAAATTTTGATCTAATATGATCAACTTAATTTTTGGTAAATAGTAACTTTAGTATTTTATTTACCACGGTTAAGGGTAAATCGGGTAATTAAAGGAAAAAATAATATTATTATATTATTAAATTACTATAACACTTGTCCTAATTTAATTTTATTAGTGATATTTTACCTAAATAAACCTCATACCAATATTATAACCTATTTAATCTACTTGGGTAATAATATAGAATTTAATATAGTTTGTTTAAGGATAAGTTTAAAATTTCATTGCCATATTTCTAAAAAGTAAATCATTTTTAAAATAGGGTTATATAGAAGATAAATTCTAAAATAAATATTCATTTGAAACTAAAATTATTATATACATCATGATAATTTATTAATAAATTTTAGACAGTAAATAATTAAATTTAATTATGACCCAATTATGATGCAGAAAAATATTTATTAAAGGAAGAATCAATTAAAGGATATTAATAATATTAAAATAAATATAATTTCAAATATTTGAAGTATTTAAAAAATTTCATGGATGAATTATTCATGTAATTGATGATTTAAATATGTTTTTTCTAAGGAATCATGTTGTTATGATTTTTTAAAATGTCAAATAGTGAATATTATCAAAAATTGTCATCATTCATATCTTAAAATATGAAATATTTAATTAAATGATATAGTACTTTTAAAAATATAAGATTTTAAAAAAAGGTTTATATAAGTTTAAAAATTACATTAATTACTCATTCATTGGTCCTTTGTTATGTTATGGTATTCATTTTAACCCTCAAATTGTAAATTAATTGATAAAACGATAAGAGTTAAAAAAGGTTAAAATAAAAAGATAAGGTTTAAAATAAAATCAATACTTGTTTAAAAATTATTTTTTGAGATTATTTAGAACCATAGTCATATTTTCTTCTAACTAACATAATTTTGAGTCATTTGGTGTTAAAAAATAATTTATATTAATTTAACATTTCAAGGGTTTCCAAGGATATCCATCCTCTCTCCTATAAGAGGAACCCATTCCACTCTATTATTCACACATAAAAACCCATTTGGTTAATCCAGGATCTACCCAAAACCCTTTATAGAATACCTACCCAAATTCTTGAAGCCTTATTTTTGGCAGAACACCTTCCTTAGAGGTGTTAAGGTGTTAAGAAAGGTGATCATCCAAAAGAAAGGTAATGTTTTTATTTAAGTGTTTCTATTTTATTTCATCATACACTTACTTCAAATATTTTTAATACATGATGAAATAATAAATCTAGAATCCTAAATATATTTATTTTATATTATGTTAATATCATCATCTAAATCAATCTCCACTTCCATTAAATGGTAAAACATTTAATCTTTCATGCATATGTTTAACCTATCACCTACATGAACTGATATAATTCATCTTCCATAACCATCTATCATGACTAGTTATAACAATGAAATTAATGTTCATGTGTAATATTCATGGAATATTTATCATAATAAGAAAATAACATATCAAGTATGTATTTACTTTTCATGCAGATAACGATTACAACATCGTTCGTGCGTACATGTGAACTATCACCTCCACGAAGCGATGTGATTCGTTTGTAATCACCACATCACATATATAATTTATATAAGTATATTTCAATTATTAATATGATATAAATGATATTATGATCATTCTAAAAGGAGAAAATAATATTTATCTTCTTTCCATAATGATCATTGAAAAATGAAAATGTTACTCATGTGTACATACAGCTTACCGTCTCTATGATTGTAATGTTGTTAAGTTTTCATATCCATATTTAATGATTGGATTTAAAAGTATAATTGATATATAAAATTTATTATTGTCTCTTGATTATTATTCTGGAGATGATGGACTTATGAAGACATGGACTATTGAAATTATACCAAGTTTATTTTCAACTCAAGTATTGAATATCGACAAAATGTCCGATATGAATATAAATAATTATATAATTTTTATAACATGGTAATAAGTAATTTAAAGAAATAATAAACATGAAAAATGTTCCCAAGAAATTAAAAAATTTACATATGCTTACTTTTCAGATAGGGAAAGAACCTACTTGACAAATCAGACTTGAGGTAAGGGACTTCGTCTTAATCTACTTTTATTGAGACATATTTTGATAATATACACCAATTTATTTTATATGGTGTATAATAAACCACATTGAATTTTAATTTAATTCAAATATTTTCAAATTGAATCTTTTTATAATAAGTGTTTTACTTTATTTAAAAAACAACAAAATGAATTCTTTTTAATGTATACATCGATAATGACTTCTGGGATGTCGTAATTGTTATTTGATATTTACATTCATCTATAAGACTTAATGATTTTAAAAGAAAAAAAATCACTTGTTACCATTTTTTGAGTGTTTTGGTATGGAAAATGTTTTTGAAAATGGGTTTATTAATTTAATATCTTGAAATGATTATTGTGATTGAAAATGAATTTTTATGACTGAAATGATGAAAATGACAATCATTTGTGTGTTATGATTATATAATGGTACTAGGAAATTTTATGAGTGGTTACAAAATAAACCAAATATAGGTGGTTCTATGATGAACAAAAAATGGGTGGTTCTATGATAAATAAAGGATGAGTGGTTAAATTATAACCTCTAATGCATTGGCTATGGAAGTCGGCCGTATGACTATTCCATTTGTAAGAGTGACACGCATGGAAGTCGACCGCATGGTAATTCAATTTAAATATGATTATTTCACAAGTTCCCTTGATATGTTATATGTTATTTTTATGGTTTTTTGGTAATCTTTTGATTACATAAATGATAAGAAATGTGCTTATAATCAAAGGAAAGTTTTTACTACTTATTTAAGGTGAAAATTATTACATTATGATAAAGTATTCATGGATTCCATGTTTTTTTGGACAAATAGTTTTCCTACTTTTTGGATCCCTTTCTGATATTTTTATGCTCATCCAAATTTTAAAATGTTTTTCATAGGATTTAAAGGAGAGTCGAGATAAGGATGAGATTAATCGAATAATTATGATGATTTAAGAAGAAAATAAACCATGTTTCATCTTAATAGTTTTTATTTTGTTAAAAAATGGATAATGAGTAGATGTTTCTACTTTTTAATATTTGAGTTTTTATGTATGACTTATGGCATAATCCTCTAAATCTCTAAACCAAAAAAGATCCTCAATATGAAATAAAGTAAAATTATTAACTTTACTTGAGATTATGTAATGTTTAAGGATGGGTCCTTAGATGAACTGTCTAATCATACACATAAAAAATAATAAAAAATTGACTTTCCTTTGATTTCACATCATTTGGAGGTTTTTTTCTATAGTTTTACTCTTACTCATAGGTTTTAGTGTTTTTAAAACACAAAATTTTTTCTTTTAGTCATCTTAAGAAAATAAAACATCTCATTGATGTTTCATATTCTACAACCTATAAAAAATCACTCTTTGATTATTTTCAATTTATTGAAAATTAATAATAGGTTGTTTTCTTGTTTTGACCCCATAATGTACATTTTTAAAGGTCGCCAAATCGTTAAAAACTATTTATTTAATCATTCCAAGAACATGAAATATCTGATTGATGTGTCGTCTACCTTTACATGAAAAAAATAATATTAATAGGAATTTTTTATTATTTTATTTCATTCAAATTTTATTTTATATGTTTTTTACCATTATAAACATATTTTAGTGTTTTTAAAATAGTAAATGTGTTTTTATGGTCATCTCAAGCCAATAACACTTCTTATTTACCCAACATCTTCTAAAACCATTCACTAATCACTATGCGGATATTTTCATATGATTTAATGAAAATTGAAGTTATTATATTGGTATTTACCCTTTGATTCACATTTTTAATAACTGTCATACCATTAAAAGCTTCTTATTTGGGACATCCAACCACACTTCGTGTCTGATTGGTATGTTTCCTACTTGTCCTCATCAAAAATTATAAAAATAAGATTTTACTATGATTTCACTTTATCCATATGCCTTTTTAGATGGTTTTTACCATTGCACATAGGTTTTATTATTTTTAAAACATTAAAAGTGTGTTTCTAGTCATTCTGAGCAAACGAAACATTCTATTGACAAAATTTATTCTCCAACATTTTAAAAATCACTCAATTACTAATATAATAAGAAATTTATTTTAAGATAAACAATTAATATGAAGGAATATTATAACTAAATTATAAATCACTTGGTATAATTTTAAAATAGTGTTTTAATATAAACAAACAATATTATAGAATATTTATTTAATAAATGTTTTATAATCATTTAATTAATTAATTACAAATTATTTACAATTAATTAATTTATAAAAACATTTATAAATTAAATAAATATCCTATAATACCTTCTTAAATAATTTATAAATGGTTTATAAATTATTTAATTCAATTCATAATTGAAATTTTAAAAACACTAAAATTTTCTACTATGTCATGTTTTACAATATTCATTATATCATAATCATTATTTGATAAATTATGACACATAATACCACTTGGGAGCTCCCTATCATATTTGAAAATAAACAATTCAAATTTTCATATAACATTATATGATTTAATTATGTTGTATAAAATCAAAACTTTTTATCACAACTTATAATAAGCCATAATGTAAGATTAAACCTTCAACATGTGGGAATTTTGTTTAATGATAACATTTATGTTATAACAGTGACACAATGCTATGTTTTCTACTACATTAATGACTCATCTTTTCATCGTAATATCTTATGAATTCCCATATCATACACTATGATATAATGAAAAATTGAAGGATTGTACAATGTCACTGCCTACAATATCATATATCATATGTCCCAATTAGATAATAGCTAAATATATTTTATATTTTATATCCAGTAATAGAAAAAAATTCCAATTTTATTTGACAATATTAAATATAGTAACAATTTATTCATTTTCAGACTTGATTTCATGATTCAAAACACATGTCACTAATTTATACTACTGTTAGGTTTCAGAGGATCAAACAACATTGGTTTAATGCAATGTAAATAATTTTAAAAGACAAAATCCAACATCATCCTTGTATGAAACGAAAGTACTGAAACTGTAATATGAAAAAAAATATATATACCTTACATCATAGATGGTTGATTTTTTATCTTCAATCACATGCTTGATAAAGATCAGTGAACGACAGCCACCAGACTCCCTCCTCCATGGTGTATCCACAGGTTGAATGAATAACTTGATGCTCAATTATCCTCCACAATTCCTATGATATTCTAGTATCTTATGTGGTAAATAGGGAAATAATAAGAGATATTTGGTGGAATTGAGAGAAGTATTAGTCAATCTCAAACCAACCCCATCTCAATAATTTAACCATTATATATATCCCTTTAGTACACACATTATTTTTTAATGAATTTACTCATATGTTACAAAATATATGAGTAATGTATATAGTTAAAAACTCTTTGTTACCACTCAACCAATTCAATTCCCCAACTTTTCATCAAATAAAACATCACAATTGTTTATAACGAATGTGGAAGATTTGAATGTTAATGTTTAATTTTACACTTCCAATGTTAATTGTGGAATATGATTAACCAATATCATGACCATTATGATATTTTTGTTTTATACACTAACAAACAGCTTAAAGGCACATAGGTGTAAAAAAAATTTATACTAATAGTTTGGAATCACTGGTATAGTCCCTGAAAGCATTAGTGTATCCTATACCAGTGGTTTGATGTGATGTTTGTATCAGTCATGAGAAAAACCTATACCAATGGTTTGATCAAACCATTCATATATGTATTCTATTGAAAATAATTCCAACACCAAGTATTAACCCCAAGACCTCAATTCTAATTTCCAAAGTTTTTACAACTATGCTAAAATAACTTGCAGGATCACACACACACACACAAATATGTTTGTGTAAATATAATTTTTAATTTTGAAGTGCTCATTATTATTATCATTATTAAACATAAATAATTATGTAAAATGTTTGGTCAAATTGATGGTATAAATGGAAATATACAATACCTATACTAATGTTGGACCAAACCATTGGTATAAGTGGCCAAAAACCATATTGTTTCCAATGGTTTTTCAAACCATTGGTATGGGTATGTTAGTATGGGTCATATTTTATTTAGTGGAAGTGGTGCGATGCTTAATATCAAAGCATATAATATCTCCAACCAATAAATGCAATATGACCTACTTATTATTGTGCTGCACACCACAATATATCTATATTATCACAGATGATATATCATAAACACATCCCATGCATTTATGGACTTGGGGAATATCACCTTCAGGATTAATAGGCTATTGCATATGATGTGACATAAGGTAAAAGTGTGTTAGCTCTATAATGATTTATTACAAGTGGGGTATTAATAGAAATATTCATTAAAGAAAAATCTAGGACATGGTGGTCTTAACCACATCATGGATTGTGCGGGTGTGAACTATAATGAAGTGAATTTCACTATGCCATGGTTTAGTGCATGGTGATGCATGAGTTATTTGATAATGAATTATAATCATTGTTTCTCCCATTTTATGCTATCTTTCTTGGGTTGAGTGTCATATGATGGTTATTTGAGGAGTTTGAATTACTAAATCCATTGTTTAAATGCTAAACAATGAATCACAATGATGAGATATTATTAAGAAGTTTCTGAAGTGTCTCTTTTTTATAGTTAGAGGTTTGGAATCCAAGGAGGCACCTTGAATGAATATATAAAAATTGGTTCATAGTTTTTAATTTTGGTGTGGATCCAAATGTGATGATACTTATTAATCTGAATTTCTCTCTCTCTCTCTCTCCCTCCCTCCCTCCCTCTCCCTACATCCCTCCCTCCCCCCTCCGTTCCCCCTCCCTCACCCCCTCTCCCCTATCTCCCCCTCTCAAACATTATGGTTCTAGAGAAATAGTAGGAATAGATGATATTTACCAAGTGCTATGAGATTAAAAAAGACCATGGATACCCTTAAAGAAAGTTTGTTAAATTCTTCTCGCTAATATTTATTAAGCTTGTGTGAATAATCTTGGATAAATGGGTTATCAAATAAAATGTGTTTCTTTCTTCATATATTTTACTCAGTTCAAATGAATATATAGATCTTATGGAATGTTTGTTTTTAGTTGGTGTTTTTTATTTCATTTGGATAAATTGTATCCCTTGTAAAACCCAAAAATACTATCATGGATATTTTTAATGTCTAACAAATGGGCATAGAGTTGCTGGAGTCCTTTTTTATTGGGTTTGACATGTTTGGATCTTGGTTAATTTATGTATGCTTTAGTGTTTCCTAGATTTTAGTGGTTTTGGATATTAAAAACCTTATTCAAATAAAAATTATAATATATTTTTAACATTTCAAAAATCTTATAATTGTTTTCATGATTTTATTGCATTTTTAAAATTTTAATTATAACATTTACTGCCTTTAATTTAGTTTCCATAATTTGAAATTCATTAAAACACATTTTAATAGTTAAAAGTTATTTTATCATTTTCTTTTTAACTTTCATGTTTAAGTCCTATTATATGTTCATAGAATATTTTGTATTATATTTATCATTTTTTACTTAGATTTGGGATAATATATTATATGTAATTATTTAAATATTTAGTTTTCAACAATTAAGAACAATAAAACTCAATTTATGAGAATATTAATAGAGAATGAAAATTCATGAAGGGTATCTCTTATTAGAAACAACCCTGGGGTAAGCCTAACAATATCCATGTCTAGGGAAACCAAGTAAACTAGGTGAAAAAAATTATTTTTTAGATGATTCTTATTCCTTCAATCGTAGGAAACATTATCCCTCATAGCCTTATGCACTATTATTTTAATGGATTCCCAGGGTCAAACTCTTTTATTATGTAATTTATTATTTAAAATTTTTCAATTTTAAATTAAAAATAAATAAACAATTTAAATTATAGTTATAAATTGGATTTTATTAATTTTCATGGATCGTAATCCAATTTTTTTCAATTTTAAACTAAGTTTTTTAACATCATTGTTTTATTGAAAAAAAATCAGTGTAAAATTGATATAAAACCATAATCAATACACCTAATTATCTTATTATTTATTGAAATAACATTTTACAATGTTTACTTTTGTTTTTGATGGTGATTGACTAAACTAGTTAATATTTCCCCAAAGAAAAGACTAATATTTGGTATACTATTTTTAAAAATACATTTTAAATAATTTTAGACAATTTTATATGTAAATTTTATAAAAACTACATAATAAAATTGATTTATAGGGTTTTAAATACCTATAAATTACACGGTACTAATACATAGGCCACATGTCATCCATGTCTGTAGTTCATTTTACTGATGTCATCACCCCACTTGATTTTTCAAAGAGAGGGAAGGCGTGGTGGTAGTTCTGGTGGTAGTTTTGGGGGGTTGGTAACTTCACTAACCACTAAGAGAAGTGAGAGAAGGGATGGTTAGGGCTGAAAATAGACTATAAAAGGAAAGAGCCTCCTCTCATTTCAGCTTCCCATCTGCTTCAGCATGACTGATAGTTTTTATTTTATCTATTACATTTTGTGAGGTTGTTTGCTAGAATATTAAATAATGATATATATGATGGTTTCATCCTTTTAACAGAGAGAGAGTGTGTACCCAGTTTTACCAATATTAATCCTTCTATTTACCCACATTTTAACCCTTTTATTTTGGGGATTTTTCCTTATTACATCTTGTGCCATTTACTTACACATTTTCACCTTAATTTATCTTTCTATTATCACTACACCGATGGTAAAAACATTTAATATCCCAATAAGTTGCATCAAAGGCATATTTTTTCCTAATTTTATTTACTTTTTGGGTATTAATAACTCTTATAAATTTGAGCATGCTATGTAATTAAAACTCAATTTGATCTGTCACATAATAATTTTTTTTGAAATTGTTAAATACACCTTTGTAATACAGTAGAGGTTCTATAATAAAAATATGTTCAGATGGCGGTGAAATTTGAGATTGAGAAATTCTATAGTAATAATGATTCATTTTTGAAAATGAAGATACATGAAGTGTTGTTGGTATAGGCCCCTACCTTAAACATTACATATTCTTGAGTTATGTCAAGAATTTTACTTTATTTAACATTAAGGATATTTTCAGGTTTATAGATTTACAGAATTTGTCCATAACTCATACAAAACAACTCAAATATTACAATATAGATACTTCTACTCATTGTTCATTTTTTCACAAATGAACTATTAAAGTGAAACCTGTTTTTTTTATGTTCATTCATCATAACTATTTCCTTGATCCTATAATTGTCTCTATTCTCCCTTAAATCATGTGAAAAACATTTTAAAACATGGTATGGGCATAAAAATCTGAGTAAGGGATAAAAAAAGTAGTAAAATTTTAGTCTTGAAAAAACATGTAATCCATAAATACTTTATCATAAAGTAATACTTTTCTTTTTAATGAAGTAGTAAATAATTTCCTTTGATTATAATCTCATTTATTACCTTTTTTGTAATAAAAATATCACCATAAAACCATAGAAATAACATATAATAGAAACTTGGGACATTATCACACTTAGTTGGGATAACCATGCAGTCGACTTCCATACAGGTCACTCTTACAATTGTAATATCCATACGACTGACTTTCATACCCAATGCATTAGAGATTATAACGTAACCTTCCATCCTTGGTTTATCACAAAACCACCTGTCTTTGGTTTATCATGAAACCACCTGTACTTGGTTTATCACATAACCACCCGTCAAATGTCCTAGTACCATTATATAATCATAACACATAAATGATTTCAATTATCAACATTTCAATCATAAAATTTCATTTTCAGTAACAAGAAATAATTTCAAGATATTGAAATAATGAATCCATTTTCAAAACCATTTTCAATACAAAAATACCAAAAAAATTGGATTAATGGATTTCTCTTTTCCTTTTAAAAACATTAAGGCTTATAGATTAAGCCAAATATCAAATAATGGTTATGGCGTTAGAGAATTCATTGTCTCCGTATAAAATAAAAACATTCCTTTTTATTTTTTTAAAGAATGTAAAACTCTTCATATAAAAATATTCAATTTAAAAACATTTTTATTAAATTAGAAGTCAAAGGGGGCTGATTATACATTGTATAAATGAAGGTGGTGTATATTATCATAATATGCCTTAGTGAAAGGATATTTAGGGAAAGTAGCTTACCTCGAGTCTGATTTTTCATGTATGTTCTTCCTATTCCTGAATAATAAACATAATTCAATTTTTTATACTTTATTGATAACATTTTCATGTTTATTATTCTTTTTAAATCACTTATTACCCTATTATATTAAGGAAATATTTATTTATGTTCATATCATACGTTTTGTCAATATTCGGCACTTGAGTTGAAAATCAACTTGGTATGATGTCAATAGTCAATGTGGTCATAATTAAATCATCTCAAGAGTAATATTCATGAAATAATAATCACTTTTATATATCAATTATAATTTTAAATCCAATCATTAAATATAGATATGTAAAATGAACAGGTATACAATCATAAAGACGGTAAGTCGTACATACGCATGAGTAACATTTTAATTTTCAAAGATCATTATAAAAATAAGATAAAAATTATTTTATCCTTAAAAAATTATAATAATATAATTTATATGATATTAATAATTTAAATATAGTTATATTTTTTTCCCATGTGATTTGGTGATTAAAAACTAATCACATCGCTTCGTGAAGGTGATAGTTCACACGTATGCACGAACGATTTTATCATCTTTATGTGCATGAAAAGTAAAAAATGTAATTGATATATTATTTTATTATAATGAAAAATGTTTCATGAATATAACATATGAACATTAATTACATCATTATACCTAGTAATGAGATAATTTTATAGAAAAAAATTATAATGGTTCGTGGAGGTGATAGTTCACAAATGCGCATGAATGATTAATTATTTTCCAATTTAATTGAAGTGGATATGGATTTAGGTGATGGTATTAACATAATAAAATCATAGTATATTTAGGATAATCGAGTTATTATTTCATCATAGATGAATAATATTTGATGGAAGTGGAAGAAGAAATAAAATAGAAACTCTTAAATAAAAAAATTACCTTTCCTTGAAACAATCATCTTTTTTAACACCTTAACACCTCTAACGAAGGGTGTTCTACCTAAAATATGGATTAGATAATGTGGGAGGTATTATAGTAATCTATTTGGGTAGATCTCGGCCGAACCAAATGGTTTTTTAAGTGTGAGTAATAGAGAGGAATGCAAGCCTTTTATAGGAGAGGGGATGGACACCCTTGAAAACCCTTAAAATATTAAATTATTATAAATCAATTTTTAACTTCAAATGAATCCAAATTTTTTTATATTGAAGATAACATGAGGATGGTTCGGAATAATCTCAAAAAATAATTTATATACTTGTATTGAATTTATTTTAAACCTTATCTTTTTTAACCCCTTTTAACTCTTACTGTTTGATCATGTAATTTACAATTTAAGGGTTAAATTAATTACCATAAAATGCCAAAAAATGAATGAATGATTCATTAAAGATATTTTTAGGATTATGTAATATTTTTGGATGATTATTAGATTTTTATAAATTTTATATCATTTAATTAAATATTGTATATTTTAAGATATGAATTATGTCCATTTTGACACTATTCATTATATGTCTTTTTAAAAAATCATAAAAACTTGATTCCATAGAATAAACTACCTTAAATCGTCTATCACATGTCAAAGTCATCCATAAATTTTTTTATGACATCAAATATTTCAAATTATATATATTTTAATATTATTAATATCATTTATTTGATTATTCCTTTAATAAATCCATTACTACATCATCATTATGTCATAATTAAATTTAATTATTTAATATCTAAAAATTATAAATAAATTATCATGATTTATATAATCATTTTAGATTTAAAATTACAATTTATAGTCTAATTTATCTTCTTTATAGACCTATATTAAAAATTATTTACTTATTAAAAATATGAGTATGACATTTTTAACTTATCTTTAAATAAACTATATTAAATGTCATATTATTACCAAAGTGGCTTAAAAGGGTTATAACTTTAGACTAATTTTGATTTAGGTATAAAAACACTCATGAAATGAAATTTGGACATGTTTTAGGGTAATTTAATAATATTATAATATATATTTTTACCATTAATTACTTGATTTACCTTTAAATATAGTAAATAAAATACTAAATTTACTATTCACCAAAAATTAAGTTGATCCTATTATATCAAAATTTTAATACTGATTTATAAAATTAATTTCTATTTTTGAAAATTAAATTCAAAAATGTGACTAAATTAATTTTAACACTAATTCCATAGATGTGGCAAGAAGGCGTGTAAAAGAGACATTTAAAATTTCAATAAATTTTTATATCTAATTACAATATAAAAATTATTCCAATGAACTAAATTGGATCAATACATGTTTTATTAATCATTTAAGAATTTAAAAATCATTTTATTGTATAATAAATATTTAAATGAAAGATCAGCTTTTAATTACAATGTATTATTTTTCACTTTTAATCAAAAATTGAAACTTATTAGAAAAATACCAAAAATTCAACTACATTAAATTATGATACCCCTCTTATAAATAAGATTTTTTTTATCAAATTGAATTTTTAGAAGTTAAAAACATGATTTAAAATGGGTTTTCCATCAGAAGGCGGTAAAAATGACTTTTTAAAATGTTAGAGCATTTTATACTTAAAATTGGATTTATTCTTATTTTAAGGATATAAAATTTATTGGATTAATGTAAAAACTTTTCATAAAAATGTATAAACGTAATATAATTAGTTATATTAGTTCCCACTGATATAAAAAATCAGCGTTAACTACCACTTAAAATAATACTATTAACAATATATTATATTTCAATATAATTCAGTCTTGCGTGCAACGTAAGATTTTGGAGAAACTCATTATTACGTGTCAGGTATGAAATTTTAAATATCATTCCTTTAAGGTAAAATTACTATATAATTCATAAATTTTAATAAATGTGAAAAGGTATTATTCTATAAGTACCTGTGATGTTGTAGTGGAAGGATAATTGCCTACTGAAAATTGGTGAAAGATCGACGGGTGTAATGATGGAGTGTGATTCCAGTGGGAGCCAAAATCACGACACAGTTGAAAATGAGGTGGGTACTTCTAGAAATAGAGTTATACTAGTCAGTTAACTAGTGATGACTGCTAGAATCAGGCATCATCTGAACAATGCTTTAATAATCAACTCAAGAGAAACATAAAACATGATTTCTCAATGAGAATGGTTTGATTAATATGATACTATAATGGAAGGATTTTTTTACACGGGGAACTATCACACCTTGAAGATCATTGGAGTCGGTACCATCAAACTAAAGACACATGATGGTACTATTTTAAGCATCCAAAGAGTATGTGATGTGAAGGTCCAAAAGAAGAAAACATTGTCTTTAGGATAATTTTGAAAACATTGGATGCAAGACTCACAATTAGAATGGAGTGATGATAATTATGAAGGGAAAACTTGTGGTAATAAAGGTAGAGAATATCTCAAAGAATATTTAGGTTTTTATGAGTGAAACATAAAAATAGGGTTATATAGTTTTCACATTAACTTCTTAGATGGAATCATTGATGATGTTTTTGAATTGGAAGCTTAGACCTATATCAGAATGTGGAATGAAGATTCTTGTGGATCAGAAGTTGTTTCCTAGGATTACAAAGTTATACTTATCATTTTTTGAGAACTCTATTTTTAGAAAGAAACACAGGTTAAATTTCATGCTATCAACAATATGAAGTAAAGAGATCTTGGCGTTGATCCATTATGATTTTTCACAAGAACCTATTATATCCATGGGAGGAGCAAGGTACTCTATATCATTAATTGATGATTATTCCAATAGATGATGGGTGCACTAAAACAAGATGAAAATAAATGATTTTGATGTCTTCAAATCATTCAAATCATTTAAGGAGCTTGATTCTGGAAATAAGATCAAGTGTTTGAGGACTAACATTGGTGGAGAATATACAAGAAAAGAGTTGGTACTTTTTGTCAACAAGAAGACATCAAGAGATAGTTCATATTAAAATACAATCCTCAGAAGAATGGAGTGGAAGAGTATATGAACAGAATACTATGGGATAGAAAAAGGTTGTTTTTGAAGATTTCAGGAATTTCAAAACCATTATTGGTAGAAGTAGTGAATACAACCTATTATATGATCAACTGATCTCCTTCAATGGTGATTTATTTGAAGAAACCGATAGAGATATGGATTGTTAAACCTACAGACTATTCTCAGTGAAATACTTTTGGAAGTCCTGTATATTCAATGTTTAATGTCCAGGAACGATCGATGTTGGATTCAAGATCCTGAAAAGGTATCTTCCGAGGGTATATTGCTGGTGTGAAGGGGTATCATTTGTGGGACTCCACTACCCGCAAACTTATCATTAGCAGATATTTCTTTTTTGTAAAAGACAAGGTGAAAATGAAAATTTATGGAGACATGGATAAAGAGAATACAAAAATCTAAAATAGTATAAGTAGAGGAAAAATCGAAGGAATAACTAGTTTCCTTTGAGGAATTTTCAGAGCATAATGATCAAGGACCGGTTGAGTTTGGACCACGCCGGTCAACTTTGGAGAAAAGAGCACCAGTATGGAACTCAAAATTTGTCACTGAGAGAAGTATTTCATCCTTATTATTTTCGAAGGATGGAGATCTACATTCCTTCATAGAGGTGTCACAGATAATAGATGTATCCTTATGGATGGAGGTGATGCAAGAGGAAGATGAAGCCATGCACAAGAACAAGAATGGTGATCTTGTTCCATTACCTCTGGGAAGGTAGGATTTATGAAACAAATGATTCTTTAAGATCAAGCATGATAGAAATAACCAGGTGGAATGATATCATGCCAGACTGGTGTTCAAATGATATTCTTATAAGTAATGTGTTACTTTCAATGAAATATTTTCTCCTTTTGTTGGAATGACAATTGTTTAGATTTTTATGGCGATTTGTGCTACATATAGTTACATCTAGATCATATTGATGTTAAGTGTAATTTTCTCCATAGTGACCTTGATGAAGATATATATATGCTCCAACCTTAAGGCTTTACAGAAGAAGGAAAATAGAACATGGTTTACAGGTTGAACAATCTCAGTAAGTTCTCAAATAGTCATCGAGGCATTGGTACAAGAGATTTTATTCCTATATCAAGATCCTTTGATACAACATACTTCTTTTAGATCCTTATGCATATTTATAGGGTTCATATCGTGTTAATTTTATTATTCTAATATTATATGTGAATGAAATGTTGTTTGCAGGCTCCATTAACGATCATATATAATAGATTAAGGCACAATTAGATAGATTGTTTTATATTAATGAATTGGGACCATAAAAAATATTTATTGGAATGAAAATTTAACGAGATAGAAATAATGGGATGATTTTAATATCATAGAAGAATTACATACATGACATCTTGAAATGATTCAATATGCAATATTGTAATACAATCTCCACCCACTTCCTGTTAATTTCAAATTATCCACTACAATGACTTCTAGATGTGAATTAGAGAGGATAGAGATGTCTCAACTACCATATGAATCAAAAGTGGATGGACTGATGTTCGCTATGGTTTGTACTAGACCAAAAATTGAACATGTAGTGTGATAAGTTAGTCGGTACATGATGAATTTAGTAAGGGAGAACTGTTACACAATGAATAGGATCCTGAGATACATCAATGATACCTCAGATGCTGTATTATGTTATGGAGGATCAGATTTCACTATGAGAGCCTATGTTGATTTAGATTTCACAAGTGATTATGACTAAAGAAAATCCACTACTATTTATGTGTTTACTCTTTAAAGAGGAGATGTGATCTAGATTTTAATGTTACATTCATTTGTGGCTTTATCCAAAATAGTGGTAGAGTACATGGTAGATACATAGGCTTACAAAGAGGTGATTTGGATGGAAGGTTGTTGGAGGAGAGGGCATAGACAAGAGAAAATTACATTTTTTTTCTGATTGTCAGAGCACCTTTCACATTGTAATGAGTCTATATTTTCATTCCAGAATGAAGAATATTGGGGTAAAATATCACTTTTTTTTAAGATGTGGTAGAGGAAGGAAGTTTGGACATGCATAAAACACATACTAAAGAAAATACAACCGATTTTTTGATGAAGGCGGTTGACTCTGATAAGTTCAAATGGTGCTGATCTTTGAGTGGCCTCACAGAGACATGAGAATCATGGTTTGGTATATGGAAAGTATGTATAAGGATGTGATTGGTTCTCAATCAATCTCCATGCCGGAGATGTGTTGGAAATTCATTTTCAATATGACACCACCTCCCCTCTATTTTTCAATGGGAGGGAAGTCATGGTGGTAGTTTTGGTGGGTGGACAACCCTATTAACCCCTACGAGAAGCAAGAGATAGACCATGTAGGTATGACATCAATCTATCAAAGGAAAGAGTCTCCTGTCATTTCATCATCACATCATCCTAAGCATCACTGGAAATTTTTCTTTTATCTGTGGTATTTTGTGTGGTGGTATCCCTACATATTCAAGAGTGATATTTATGAGGGGTTTCTCCTTGTAATAGTGATGGAGTGTGTACCCACTTTTACCCATAGTGCTCCTTCTATTTTATCATGGTTTTTACACAATTCATTTTGGGGGGTTTTCTCATGTCACATCTTGTGTCATTTATTTCCACATTTTTACTTTATTTTATCCTACTATTAATACTGAACCAGTGGTACAATCATTTATATTCCCAATAGTTCATACTATGATGGTAATGGGTAGTTAATATGAGGGCTAGGAATATTATCGAGGTTTTATTCCTTTGTAGGTTTTCAACATTTGTTTTGTCCATTGATTACAATATGAAAATGTTTCCACCTCTGTGGTTAAGTTATTTTTGTTTTTTAGTTTGGCTGTTGTGCTTGATTGAACTGATGATATATTCCTCTAATGATTGATAATGATTATTCCATGTGATCTTTATCTTTCTTGAATCTAAATTAGGAATATGATTCATATGGTATCCACACTTCGCAATGGCCATGTTGTTTTTGGGTTTGTTTACATCATTATTTTTTTAAAAGTTTTTTCATTTATTGTTCTCGAATAATTAAAATACGTGCTCCTCTCTCTGAATCCACCTAGAATGAATTTTCAACCCGATATTTTTTATATCATTAATATCTGATAAGAATCATATAGGTATATTATATTGTATATTTAACTGAAGAAGATTTATCTGAATAATATACATTGAATATAATTTTTTTCATTATATTTTGAAAATTGAATCCAAAAATCAGATTCATTTTTATGATTTTTTAAGTTTTATCTTTACCTCATCTATATATCACATTCCTTCAAGAATGTGTCTATTAATTTCAGGAAGACTTCCTTGGATGTATTTTTTCACTATTTTCCATGTCTTTGGATGATTAGAAGTATCCTTATATGGATTGAGTGTAGTGTATGACTTGATTCTATGTTTTCTATGAAATTATTTTATTATTAACTCTTAGTTTTTTCATTTAACCTTGTTTGGTATAATAGTGATAATCCCTTTATTAATTAATCTCAGATAAATAAGTTATTTTTTATAGGTAAATTTGTGCATCTAAATTTTTCTCCATCTAGGAAATTTTATTTAAAAAAGTATTTTCCATTTTTTTCTAGTCAATTATGTTCATCTCAATCACAGTTAATTTATAATATTCTTGATATATTTTAAAAAAAAATTAAAATCTAAATAATATTTTATTCTTTAGATAGGGCTTGAACTTTTAATCTTCAATTGATTCCTTTGGTCTCTTGAAAATTTTTATTTCTAGGTTGTTGCATATTGAAATACTAGTAATTTATTACATTATCCTCTCAAGATTTGTTTCTAGGTCTATCATATCAAAGAGAGACAAGAAATTAAGAGTTTTTAACCAAATGAGCCACCATTTTTAGTTCTATTTTTGGACCAAACTCTTTCAGTGTTTCCATTACTTCAATTTTATTGGTGTCATTTCTTATATGAAATCCTTTTAATATAGAATAAAATTAAATTAATTATAAAAATTTATTGATCAAATCATGTTTGATTGAATCCCATCAATATATTTTTTAAAATTTTAGCACCAAACTCATCATGTTGTGTATGGTTTCATTTTTTTGTGATTTTACTTTATGTAGGAGTATTTTATAGTGTTTTCCCAATTAAATGGTGTACTTATTTTCTCATCAAATTTTTATGTTTATTGGAAGTTATAAAATTGAAATACATTTCTTCATCATTCAATAAATATACCCAAACTGGATTAAATACTAGGATAAGTTGTGAATTTAATTCACTTAATTTCCTATGTTATTTAATGTGTTTTTTGTAATCTTATTTATCTTAAAAGAGACATGATAAATTAATGAATTTTATGAAATAATTGATGCAAGTAAACCTAATTCATCTTTAATTAAAGAATTATTTTTTGTTTGTTTATCCCCTTTAATATTTTGAATTGGTTTTAAGGAATGATTTTCTTATTATTAATGAATGATATCATATCAATTGAATAATTTATAATTATAATGTATTATATATATCTCCGAATATGATTTTTGTGTTTTGGTTGTGGATGTGTTAAATGATGAAATTATGGATGAATATTTTGATGTGGTGGATGAATTACAACACCCTATTTTCTTTGGCGGTAGATGGTGTAAGATGTGAGATTGAAATGTGACGCTTTAAAAAGTTGTTAATTTCATTATTGTGTTCTTATGGTGTGTTATATTTTATGAGTGAGCTTAGTTTGATTAGTTTTTTTTGTGGTTCATTTAATGGATATATGTATGTTTTTTTTTCATTATTTATCTCCATTATTATGCTTTTCTAACATTTTTTTGGGAGGTGTTGAGAATAATCATACTAACTATACATGTTATAATTTTTTTCCATGTGATTAATGGACTCTCTTCATTTCCTACCCAAGTGGGTTTTAGGTATAGGGTCCCTCCATTATTCTTTTATCACCCATTTTGGGATGATAACGAAACAAGATCACTCTCTCGGCCTGTCCTAGATAGATCTTTAGTTGATTTTCACCGATGGTAAAAAATATACAATTAGAGACATTACCAAAATATTAAAAGATAAAATAACTAACTAAACAACAACACCTTATATAAATAAATCAAGATCTTATAGCACTAAAATATAATAATGTATGATGTGATATAAAAATTAAAATTCCAAAAAAACTCCCAAATAGAAACTACTAAAACAAATCTACGCTAGATATTATAAGAAGCCTTTTAAATTATCAAAAAAAATATATATTTATTGTGGATTTAGAATAACATGTATACTCGGTGGGACCCTCTTTAGGATCTCATTCAAATGGATGAAAACCATAAAGTTTCATTGGACAATGATTAGAACCATGATCCTATTAAGTCAACTATCAAATCTCTATCTCACTATGGTTCATTCATAAGTATCCCACAAAATTTATTTATATAATATTAGAATATAATTATTCTCACAACCACTTTTTCTCTATTTTTCACTCACACTAATGTTAAACATCTAATGTATTCATCCCTTATATATATAATCATACATATCCCAATCATGGGTGTTTTTAAATAATAAAAAATATTTAATTGTGTTGTACCTTCATGTTCTAAATATTAAGAGATTTTCAAAACATCTATCAATTATACACCATGGTGTAGTTCATGATGTTTTGATTTTTTTCCTCTCATTTGAGACAACATGATCACTTCCATAATGTTCTCACATTACATTTCTCATAGATAAATTATTTTCTTACCATGATCTATACTACTGTGCGGCCTTTCAAATTTTTTCACTTTGAAAATTTATTGACTTGAATGAGTTTTCCATCACCCATTGTGAAAAAATCACCCTAAAATTCTTGACTATAACACTTTGTGTTGTGACTTGGTTCTTATATTATTTATGTTTTTAATTCATTGAGAAGTATATCACATTAAATTATCACCACTATGAGCACATAAAATATACCACGATTTGATCATATTTATTACATAGCTATCTAGTATGATTTCCATTTCTTTGATAAGAGGAATCTCATTATCTAACTCGTTGATTGGAATTAAAAACTCAACATATTAAATTATGACCATTAGATTGATCATAATATTCATACCCATGATGAATATCACAAAATTGTTTTATTTATTTATTTTTCTGTTATAAAATCTAGAGTCTTCATATTTCATCCAGGATATTTCTCAATTTTTGAAAAAGTGTTGTTTGACACGTACACATAGGCTTGATGAAACATGAAAATATGAGAATCTACTCATACATAGAAATACTTATATAGATATCCAATGACTTTTACTCATTGCATGCCTTTTCTAAATTTTCATTTCATAGAGGAAATTTTTCATTCACATAACTCCAAAAGACTCATACACATCCATAATGACATAAATATCCAATGAAACATACATATCCATAACATACCCAATTTATACTATATTTTAGAAATTTGTATTTCTTCAATTTAATTTGAAATAATTATTAAATCATCACTTGGTATCTCAAATCTCTTCAAAAATCCATTTGGGAAGTGTGGTTTTTCCCAGATCAACACTCAACTCCACAAACCACAAAATTCATGTTTCAACATCATGAAGAAATTGGTTGTTTTGAAATTAAAAACTATTTATATATTATACCATTACATGAATAATTCATGAAAACAATATCTATTACTTACTATAATCATTTTTTAGAATTTTCCAATAGCAACATTGAGGATAAGTGAAAACCTAAAAAGACCTAGGCCAAAACCGAACCACCTAAAAACAAAAATTCCAATAAGAAGAAACTAAAAAAACAAAATAAATTAGGTTTAGCCATCTAGACTAACACAACCCCACTCAATATTGAAATATATGTCATAGGTCCTTATCCAAGGCCCATACATTAGTTTTTGAAACATTGCATCACACGAGATTGATAATGCATCACAAATGGAACCTCATGACACATAACCCTATCACATCACACTAGATCATTGTCACCTCACACACCACTGTTGGCATAAATTTACACCCGTTATAGAAACTTGAGATGATGAATCACATGTTACAACCAGAAAACACCAATTAAGAATAAAGCATAACCACCTTCAAAACAACCATCATAGTAGCTGGATATGAAAATTAAATCACTAATGAAAATAATAATTTATACTTCACTAAGGAGATGAAAACCAATTTTAGAATAGTTATATCATTGAACATGTCATAAACCAACTTGGGTTACCATTTATTTGGGTACCTGAACCGGTCCATGACATGGATTGCGGTGTGTTCCTGATTGACTTTGGGTGTTGACGAGCATTAAATCATCAAATGAAATATAGGGAGGATGATTTTTTTGGATGAATAAATATATAAATAATAACCCTACCCTAAAATCATATAGAACCATTCCATACTTTTAAAGGTTGCGAAACAAGGTAAGAAATTTCCAAATAAATACAAGACTAGTCATGACATAAGAAAGAATACACATATCACACATAATGAAGGGACAATCTAATGAACAAAAATAATTCATCCTAATGACTACAAAATATGACTTGATAAAATATATGAAGGTCTAATTGGTAAGTACATAGATGATACCAAAATAAATAATAAAAAACAACCCATGTCCATCCATCTCCAGGCAAAAATCCACTTTTCACATCTATCAACCTTGAACCAAGAAACTAATAAGAAACTATCGTATCCAATTGGAACCTTACTAGACTTTTAATATGATAGGAGTGGACAAAAAATTTCCAATAGATCTTCTCCCCACACTTTATTCATAACCTTTAAAAATAATACCATTTAATTCTATTTTGAAATACATTTTCAAAACAATATTTTCTTTTTTACTTTAAAATAAAAACCAAATCACTTTCATTTAAAAATATATTATATCATATAAAAATCCAAATGGTTTTCCAAATTATTGTAATCTTTTTAAAACATTTTTTTAAATGATGTATTATTTAAATAATGTAAAATGGTTCCCAAATTCTTAAAATGAACATCATAACATTTTAAAAAACAAAATATAACTATTTAATAATAACATGAACCAAAACACAAGTAAAATAATCTAAAGAATCATGGAAACTAGGATCCCTAGGGATTAATTTAAACATATCTAACAAAATCACTATATAGAAAGAATTTTGTCGGATATCAACAACATGCCCAAACTCCATGTTCTACCTTACTTGGCCCAAATAAGTGGAAAGTACCTATATAAAAATACTCTTACTTTAGGTAAAGTAACTTGAAAAATAAGCACACACTATTATCCCTCCTAGAAACCCCTCGCTCCCCATGAAAATTAAATAGAGGCAAGTCAAACAATTATCATATGCAATATAATCGTATCAATAAGAAAATAAATCCCAATTTTACCTCTGGAACTACTTCATAGAAAAAACCATTTTTATTTTTCATGTATGATACAAAAAGATGAACTTCTCCTAATGGGGAATATATCACATTACACTACAATATGATGATTTTAATTTCTTCTTATAACAAAAATTACACACTACCAGTGAAATTTCACGGGGCAAGATACCGAGTAAATCAATAAAAATATAGATTTTAAAAATAAAACCTATAGAGAGATGAAATAAATGAAGTGAAAGGAATATAAGTTAAAATAATATTTAATAAATAAAATATAAAAAACCATTTCTTTAAATAGTGATGCATTACATTTCAAGTAAACATTTGAACATATCAAATGACAGTATTTCATTCTATTCGATTTTTTTAGAAAAAATTTCTAAGAATATATATTTTTGAGTTGTCTCTAGTGAAATAAATTTTAAATAAGTCAATTACATAAAATCTAAAATTATTAATTTTTATCCATAATTACTTTTCTTAATTATATTAATTATTTCATTTGAAAAAAATAAAATTCATAACCAAATGAGTACGCATAAAAAATTTAATTATATTATGCACTTACCATACACCAATATTGTAATTGTATAGAACTAATAAATAAATAAATATAGTATTAATAAGTTAAAAATAGAAAAATTTATTTATATTCAATGATTCATACTAAAATATGGAAGAAATGGAATCAATGCCTCTCTTAGGGAGTATGGGAGGAAATTTGAAGAATAAATTAAGCGAGTGGGATGCTAGTGACATGTGAAAATAGTGTTAAGGATGATGGTAGTAGATATATTCGAAAGAACTCTATATAACTATAGATGTGCATTTTTTAAGATAACTATAGATGTTCATTTATGTGCATAGGTGTTGGTAAATTAAATTAATATATGCATTGTGTATGCATACAGGAGTATTTAATTTAAAAAAATGAATGCATACTATATGCATTTAGTTTGAAATTTCTTATTCTTGATAATGTATAAGAGGAATACAAAAATTAATGTAGAATGACTATGTACTATAATTTTATAAAATATATAACATATGAATATCGTTGATATATTGGTAATTGTAGGGTTGAAATGATATAAAATTAATGGTTTATATTGAAATAAAAGGATATAAGAAGGAAGCAATATATTGATTTTTTGGATATTTTTATTATTATTGACTAGTTTTATAAATTTTAACTATGTATAGCGAAATAAAACATTTGAATTAATGGAATTTGTATAGAAAAATTATCTCACTATTGAATAAGTTGATGGAAATCCTATTATTATGAGTGAAAGATATTATGAGAAGAAACAACATGAGCCCATTATAAGTGACGTAATATTTATTGTTGGACCTCATGTAGGGATATATCTACTAATTCCCCAAAACCTCATGTTTGTAGCCACATAATATAAGTCAGAAACTGCTAAAGTTGACCACAATTCCTTCCAATATATATCTTTTATCTAAAGAATTGTGGTCTCAAAACCATCTGTGCACCTCTTGGGTGAAAATCAAACAAGTTTTTCCATCCAGTCATCTATATGTTGAAAAAAAGTCCAAATTTCAAAAAAGTTATAATTTAAATACTGGGTACTCAAACATAATATATATAACATTAAAATTTTACAAGGGTGAATAATTTGTACTCATATTTTCTCAATACTCATTAGTATAATGTTTGGATGGTCATGAATTATGAATTATGTCTGAATTTTAGAAGATATATTTTCAAAACATGGATTATTGAACCATAAATATTTATAGAGAAGACAAAATAATTATAATTAAATTTTTGGATATTTCTTATATATTTTAGAAAGTTTTGTGGTACATAAATTCCTGTAATCACTCTCTCCTTTCTAATAGACCAATTTACAATAATTATTATAATTTCATATTTTCAAATATGATATTATATGAAAAAATATCATGGTTTGAGTGGTTTAAACCATTATGAAACAAAAATGAAAATATAATTAGATATATAATTAAAATTAAATTGACCATGTAATAACAAATATAATAATAAAAATTAATTAAAAAACTGTGACCATATGTTTATATCTATAATGTATTTGTGATGGGTGATACCTCTCCTTCATGACGATTTATAGAGGCTAGGGACACCTATAAATTCTTCTATATTTATAAAAGGCTCCTCAACTAATAACATTTACATAATCATCCCTGAGAAATTTACTTTAGTGGTTTTGGATGGTAGAAATTTTTTAGTTATGGAATATTACAGAATCGATAAAGTAGAAACAAAGTTGAAATGAAAATATAAACATTTACCAAAAATGTAAACATTTTGCATAAATTAAATATTTAGTTTATAGAATCAAGAAAACATTAAAGTTAATTTATAATTTATTGTAAACATATATGTAAATTTTTTACTTTATAAGTTATAGAATGTTACTTTTTTACTTTCTTATAAACATATATGTAAATATTTACTTTACTACTTATGTAATATTACTTTCTAATTTCATAAAAACATATATGTAACTTTCTAAAAGAATATAGTATAAATTATTACACTGTCTACTTTCTAAGAAACATATATTGGTCATACCTCTCTTTCTACCTTACTATTTGTGGAATGTTACTTTATAGTTTCTTAGAAAAATATATGTAAATATTTATTGGTTATGGAAATATAATACTAATAAAAATATAGTGATTATACAAATACATCAGTAAAAAATTATAGTATAATAGTATAAAAATATAAAAATTACTACCAATCACACATAATACATGGTTTAAAGGTTTTCCATACCCTACACAAGTGTAAGTAGAGAATAAATCTTATTATGCAATGATAATAATGCATTGGGATCCCAATAAAATCATTGTTGTCAATTAGAAAATATGAAAATTATATCATCATAAAATTAATGTAGTTGATTGTCTAAATATTGGTTCATATTTGTGTACATTTCAATCTCAATGTTGTATCTAACTACATTTAAGCTGGTTTAAATTGAATGTTTTAGTGAGTATAAGATGAGAGATAAGAAAATCAAACCTTGTGGAGGGTGATTGTAAACTGATAGCATCACATAATATTTTTGGAATACTCTGATTATGTATATGAATACAATGTATAAATGTATTATGTACTCAATAGAACTTATAGTTTATTTCTTATATAATATTTATGTACTCAAATTAAATGAAAGTGTATACCTTATGAGGAGTGATCAAGAACTGATATTGTATTCTTCACATAGTCTTTATGGAAAACTCTCATTCTATATATGAATACAAAGTACATACAAAGTTTATTTAAAGTAACTTATAGTTTATAACTTGTGAGGAGTTCTCTGGAAGAGACAGTTTGTTCCTCACATAATATTTAGGGAATAATATTATTCTATATATGAATACATAGTATATAAAGAGTATGTAATCAAATGAATTGAAACTGTATTCATCTAAAAAGTATGTATAAGAATTGCATATCCATTTAGAGAGTATGTACTTAGAGGGAGAGTACAATTAATCATTGTATTCATGCATATGAATACACATAATTTTTAAGTAAAATTAAGGTTGTTTAACATTAAATTTATAAATTATTATTTTCAAATACAATGTAGTTTCCATTAATGATTTTTTTGAAATAGTATATACAAATGTCCACCTTTTTAAACACAATGTATTTTTGTCTTCCATTCTAAATAAATTATAGTGAATAAATAATGGAATCATGGTTCATGTGTAAAGATTTTTTATAGATAATTCTATATCGTATTCAAGTAATGTTTAAAAACTATCTCTATCAATATTCGACTAAGATATTAGCATATTTAGTATTGTTTCAATTTTTTTCCTAAATTTTATACATGTAACAAATAATATACATACTCTATTAGTAGACATTAAGTATACAAATGAACAATAAAATAATTAACTAATTTGAAATCATTTATAGAAATCATGCTTGAAACTATATATCATAACTTAGATTTTAGTATTTATAAATTTCAACATAAATATTTAACTCACATTTTCCTCGATTAGGAGAGAATCAATGATTGTATTTTATCTTAGAATTTTGATGAATTTGTGAAACACATTCAAATGATGCATAATTCAATATTCAATGTTTAATCATCTTCAATGAAAATTTTCAATAATTGATTATTCTAATGGGCCATACATAAGAAACCGCATTAATAATGAAGAGAATAAAATATTTAGTAAATATAAAATTGTTATTAAATGAGTGAATATTTCTTTATTTTTATAATTAGTAAATTAAATATTTTCATTAATACTTTTATAAAGTAAAAAACACATTATTCCTTTCGTAAATTAAATATTTTCCAGTGAAGTAAATATTTACATTTTTTGATGTATTTTTATAAGCACTATACTTTAAACTATCAGTATTAAGGCGGTAACATATAAATTTCTATTAAATATGAATGTATCTTTTTGTAACCAATAAATTAATTTTTTACATATATATTTCTGATAGAGTAGAAATCAAATTTAATATGTTTCTATGAATTTAAAAAATAAGCATAGATAAAAGAATAAGGTGATATGTAGGAAAATATTATAAATTTTTTAGAATAATAGGTGAACATGAAAATAATATATCAAGAATTAAAACTTATGTATTGTGTGAACATGGGGTTAAAACTTAGTGGTAAGCTATCCCATGATCATGCATCTTCATCAGGGTTCAATTCATAATAGACTCATATTTGAGGGATTTTTATAGAGGTTGAATTTATTATAGATGTTGGAGGAGTTGTGTACCACTGGGTGTGTGTGCAGTGGGGAAATAGCCCTCACAGAGAATATTACATATAGGTGATGGAATGGGATTCTATGGTGGATGTAGGTAAAATGGGATTTTCATCATGCGTGGGTAGGTGGGCCAGTGTAGGGTTAGTGTAGGTATGATTACTATCTCGATGGATAAGGGACAAAAGGTTAATAGTGGTGGAATAAAGCTTTTGTGACTTTCAATAGGTTCGAGTAGGCTTACCACAGTTTTGATGGATGTGATGAGGAATACACCATGAGAGTGGCAAACAAGTGATGATGCTATGATGATGCACACAATAAGTGTAGGTTAAAGGTGGGATAATGTCAATAGGAATCATTGGCCTATATTGGTCTAAGTTTATGGGATGGTTTTATTATGGTTTAGTATCCATTGGGTCTACTAAGTCCATGTAATGTGATTTGTCTACCCAAAATAACAAGAGGTTCTTTATTTCAAAAAAAAGGGAGGGTTTCCTCACTACCTGATTTAAAAAAATAATTATTTATTGTGCTCCCCATTTATAGGAATTCATAGATGATTGGATAAATTTTTATCTATGGGAAAATAATGTAATTCCACAAATGTTATCAAGGAAATTATTGTTATCATTTTTTAAAATAGGTAGAGGGTAATCTCTCCCTTTTTTATTAAATGAAACAAACAATTCTCATTTTTATTGGTAGATGGATCCCATTACATGACTGGAAGGCCCATTGGGTATTAAAACCATGAAGCCTGACCCAAAATCCCTAAAACCCAAAGATTCACCTTACATTCCCACCTAATCTGCACATTTTTTCTTCACTTTTTTGGTCCAAAGCAACTGTTTTAGTTCTCACTCAAGCCCACCTTCGTCTCTATCTGTCCCACCATCACCCATCGTCAACTGAACTACCATCTAATCATTATTTTCATCCTAACCACTATCCACCTAGGAATGCATTTACCATTATTTTCTCCCTCGATCTACTACCGTGGTCTTCCATGATCCATTTCTGGTGCATAGACATGTCCGCCACCATCTTCAACGACACCACCAACACCACTGAACATTGTTTCCCTCATAAAACTCCACCTAATATATTGTTTATGTCGACCCAATAAAACCCTGTAACCAATAGATAAATCCAACCATCTCACAAATAACATAAAAAATAATCACTTCAGGAGGGAGTCAATCCCTTGATTCCACACCCATTGAATGCCTTAGATAGGTTCAAGTCACCAACTAACCTATACCCCATTATCTAGAAATTGTTATTTCATATTTTTTTGAGAAAAAATTGAAAACTTAATATAAAATCTATCATTTGGTAGAATATCCACACTTGCACATAAAAAATATATTAAATGACTATGAAGAGTCACTTAAACAAATAATTTTATGTAACCTTAAAATCTAACACAATATATATGTGAGCATTAAATCATATAAAACAATATATGAGTTATATTAGATTCTATAAAGTATAATGGAGTATATAATGTAATAATAAAATGAAAGATAAAACATGGTAGGTCATAAGGGGTGGTTATAATTCATATTTAAGAGTTGAAATAGGTATAACATATCATTCATACCTTGTCAATCATTATATGTCACATGAATAATGGTATAGTTCCTGAGTTTCTCAAGGATGTATCGAGTAGATAATCTAATAAAATTAGTAAATGATGGTAAAACATTTTGATTAATTCTGTTGAATAGTAACTCAATACCCAACAAAAATATTCTCTACATGTAGATAATGTCTTGAATATGGTGGTTTTAATGTGTAAAAGATCAAAATATAATAATTTTTCATTATTATGATGAAATATAAAAAATATTGATTTAGAGGAGGAAGATAAATTATTAATATATAAAAATCTTGAAAATCAATACTAACATGAAAATGTCATTGAATGTGGATATTCTTCATACAATTTATTCATAAGTAAAAAATTCAATATGTCTTGTTAATGGGCATAACTCAAGGAAACAATGCTAGGTACTGTAAAAATCAAAAGGTGGCTTATGGTGGGCATGTATAAAACATAATCCTGGGTTTTAATTATTTTCTAACTTTTCCAAAGTTAATATAATTCAATAGTTTATATGCTTCTTATATTATAATATTGAAGTTAATATTAAAAATAAAATATTTAAAAATTGAGAATAGACTACGATTAAAATTTGCTAAAATTAAATGAAATATAAGATTGATATTTCCAATTGAATCATTCCAACATATTTGAATGATTAAGTATTATAGTTTTTACACAGTTAATTTTTTTTGGTTTAAAATGCAATTAAGTAAATGGAAGGGAACTTATTGATTTTTTAGACATGAAATAGGATGTAGTGAAATACTAAAAGGGTGGAAAAATATATAATGAAAGACATAACATGTTGTGAAATAATATCATAAAATATTCATTAAATGGATAAGTTGACTAAATCTCATGACATAAAATGTTATTAAATAATATCATAAAATAAATAAAAGAGAAATAATAAAGAACTATTTTCAATTGAAAAATTAAAATGTATGAAACTTATTGTTTTTATGAAATTAAAACAAATATCTATAATTTCATCTAATTTATGAAGAAACATACCTTATCCTTCCACAAAATCAAATACACTTTAGAAAATCATTCTATTCTGGAAGATCATCTGCTATTCAGACCATTGATGATTCGCATGGTCTCTTTGAGCCATGGATGTTGCATATCAATGCTTGCAAGAATTTATTATCTATCGAAAAAACACATGGACATCATGAAATAAAAACTTTAAGGGAACCCATGATTTTAAGTTATTGTTTTATAAAAAATAAATTAAAAAAATAAAATTAAGAGGAAAATCATCATGAATTTGTACTTGGAATAAACTATCCATTAAAACATATAGTCATGACATATAAAAAAATACCAAGCACTCTAGAATAAACAATTCTAATACCCCAAGAAAGTTATGATTCTTAATTAGGTCATCTAGAAACATGAAACACAAATATATATATATATATGCATGTGTGTGTGTGTTAACATTAGAATATTAAGAAAATGAATAACATCAATAACTCACCACCACCAGTTAAAGGAAACAAACAAGAAATGTTAAATTGGAATTAATACCTAAAATTTACAGATTACCTAATATAGAGTCTCCAAGTTGGATATTCTAGAGAATTATTTTTTGAAATTTAAATTTAGTTAAAAAAATTGAAAACATTAATTTGAAATAGATTTCTTAGGGCATATTCAATTTAATAAATAGAGTAACATGCCTAAATCTATGTTGAGTGAAATTTAAAACAAATTTGTACTCCAATATAGATCACTCCTTTCATAGATTTGATTTTAATGAGAAATTTTTTTTCAAAATTATATGAGGAAACCAATATAGATCAATTATTAGGAAGGATAAGGGAGGATGCAATTTTAAGAAAAACAATATATGGAATGAAACAAAATTTCTGTTCATGGAGAATATGACGACTTGTACCAGTTGTAGGGTGAAAAGGTGTGCTTAGGATTGATCATGTAGACAGACATTAACACACAAAACATCAAAGAGGAAAAATAATATAACATATAATAGATGTGACACAAAAACATGAAATAAATACCAAAAAAACAATAAAAAATATAGAATCAAGGATTAGACCGATAGAGTGCCAAAAAAACAATGAATTATATTCATGAGAGAAGAAACTCCTCCCTAGGATCTTTCTTACATTAGAGGATAGGATTCCATTGATAAATTTACATGAGAAGCCGTGGAATTCTATTGATTTTTATTCTATAATTGATCAAATATGTCACCTAGTATCACTTATGGGAGAACACATGATCGAATCCACCTAGAAAATAATGGATTCTAACTTGGATTAGTCACTTGAGGATAAAATGAAATGAGTTTTTCCCGGTTCCCCTACCTAGAGTTGAGCTATCAGACAATGATTTTATCAATACCAAAACAGTTAACATATATAAAACACAAAAACACACATATATATATACATATAAAAAATATACCCACACATATAATAGACATTCTCTAATCATATATATATATATATATATAATCATTATATACAAATCATAAAAAATTCAAAGAAAATAGGTGGAAAAAAACATACAATATTTATAGGGATTATGAGAAAATTATTCTTAGGGGAATTTAATATTATTATATTTAAAGAATCTTCTAAAATCCATATAAACAACAAAATTAAAGGAATAGATGTTTGATTTATGGGAATATTTAACCAATACAAAACTTATTCCTATCCCACAAATGATTCCAAATCCTACAAAGAGTTTAGAAACACTTGTCAGAAACTAACATTATTCAAAATAAGAACCATGTGGGGTGATAAATTAGAAAATAGCATGTAAAGTAGATCACACCTTGTGAGGGATGATTTGGTTACCTTAATAGAAGCTTTGGGGAGTTATTGTGGAGAAAAAAATAAATTTATATACTAAACTGTATACCATGGAAGAGGTGGTGAACCTGATTAGGGAATAAAAAATTTCTAAGTGTCATGTTTTCATAGAAAAATCTGTTACAATGAATTTAAATTCATGAAAACATATATAGTTATATGAAATTACACAAATGAAATGTAGTACACTAAAATCATGAAAAAATACTATGAGAATATTCATATAAAATGTCATAATAGTGAATTCAATAAACTAACATTGAATGTGAATGAAGGAATGTAACACATTCTAAAAAACATTGTGACAATAGATGAAGAGAAAGAATAACAAATAGTTTTTCTAGTATCAGAAACAACCCATGATAAATATTGTGGGAAGAACTGACGGAAATTATTGGGAGGGGAGATGTAAAACCTACAAGTTTGAGGAAGGAACTATTATTAGAGAGCAAGGATTGAATGATTAGTAAATATTTCCAACTATGGAAACCCAAAATTAAAAATAGATAGTTTATGGAGTCCCTAATAGATGGGGAGGTTATGGATTTGAATTCAGGAGGATTTTTTATGGATCAAAAATAAAATAAACCCCACTCGATGCAACAAATCAGATTCTGATGTGAGGATACAAGACAACTGTACATGCTGTAGTGATTAGGTTATAAGGATGATAGATGCATGATATTTAAAGTAAATATAACCATGGTTTTATGGGGAGAAACACTCAAAGTCAAATAGATGTAAAATGAGGTTGTGGTAGGTGGATAGAAAGATCTAGCGGTAGAGAGGAAGGTGAAGGGGATGTGGGATATTGTGGAAGAGGTGGGAAGGTAGAGAGTAAGTCGTCTGATGTGAATGTAGAGCATTTATGATGAGGAGTGGAGAAGAGTGTACTGTTTGGGTTCTAGATAATCATTTTTAATATGATTATCACTTCACATAAAGATTATGTAGAGGATGAAGGAGGCCTTTAGGACTCATCTATACTTTATCATGGTGTTTCTACCCTAGATATATGACTTGGGAGAGTAGACTGTTTGGGTTCTAGATAACATGATATAGGATTTTTTTTTTATCTTTGAGACATATCTAGTAGGATATCCTACCTTCGATGGATTACATATCACAACATTTATCATTCCACCATTGGTGTAGCACTATTTGAGGACATTTATAAGAGACCCCATAGGTCACCACAATGCATGTCAGAGCCAGTAGAAGCCAGTACTTATTGCCATATGGTTGGTTCTAGTGATGGTTGAGAAAGGGATTTCATTCATCCAGGGGCATATTAGGACTGCATAAAAAATTTCAGGAGTCCTTTGCATATTGATGATAGTGGAATTTGGAGTTCTATGAGTATATCATCTATTCTGAAATATCTCACCATATTGAGGATCATGGATATTTGGCTAGGATAAAAAACTATCTCTATGGATTGTAGGACCTTTTTATAGTTACTGTGTTGGGTTAGATAATCAGTGTATCAATTGACCATATGATTTTAGTTATATTTGGTGCTTAGTGTTTTACACTTATTAGAGATTAGGAGACATTTTCACGAATCATTACATAATGTCGACTCACATGAGTTGGGAACGAGGTGTGGAGATTCCTTTCAAGGTACCCAATGGTGTTTGTGAAATGTCTTGGGAAGTAACATCATGAGAATATGGTTTCCCTATGTGTGTGTTAGTATATATAGTATTATTATGATGGAGATCTCCTAGGAGTGGGATATCTAGATGCGGTCTTGATATCTACACATTTTTGTTTATCTTGTTCTTTTGGGGGAAAATTTTTTATGGGAGAATAATGTATGGATTCAAGTTTTTTAATGTAAGACTTTGGAATATCCCAAGGAATATTTTTGGAGCCAGGTTGTCACAAACCGACCGTAACCGGGCTCGAGCCGCAACTACCCCAAGCCCGCCTCCATAGGCCAGGGGCTGGTGACCAGCGCCGAAGGCACAACAACTCGGGGAGGCCTTTGCCTAAGTACTTGTACACACACACACACAGCACACTCAATGAAAAAGTGCAGAGTAAAAAAAGCCAAATAAATTAAAAGGAAACTGCTATAAATAAACCACAAAAGTGCATCAACATCTAACAGTACAAAGTAAGTGCTGAAGGTAAACTGAAAAGAAAAGGGAAAAAACATGCGCCCAACCAGAAAAGTGCCACAACCCGACAACAGGTGACCAAGAGTAAAAAGATGGAAGGGTCCCCCACCTAGAACCCGACTCCGACCAACACACGCGATCCATGCTTCTGAACTCTTAATATCCACTGAAGTCACACCCAACCTGTTCATCGTCTGCAAGGGCACACCAAGTGCGGGCAAAGCCCAAGCAAGGGTGAGTATAAAAATTCTCAGTAGGATACCCTGAAGGCTCGAGGGAGCCACAAAGGAGGTATCGAAGGGTGAGCAGTAGATTGAACATGGGAAAGTAAAGGAGTACAACAGAGAGTGAAGTAAAGAGTACAGTAAAGAGTCCAGCTCAACCCAACAAGAGGAAAGAAGGTAGAGTCGTCCAGACATAAGGAGATGGAAACAGTGAGAAGATGAACTTCCCGTAGAGTCTTCGCTACCTATAGTAGGAAAGTAGACTCATCCAACCATGAGAAGCTAGACACATAAAGCACGTGGCATAACCGGCGCGTCTTCACCTCTCCTGGAAGGAGAGTAACCAAACCCAAGAAGTGGGTACTAGAACAAGGTATATACATATCCATATGCTCAATCAAGAAGCCCAAACAAGATCTTAAGAGGATCTCCACCCCGTAGGTCAGCCTAAGGAAGTGAGTAGCCAACAGTCCCAGAAGGAAACACCATTGATGCCCAACATCTTGCATATCTGCCCCGAACTGCAAGTCAAGGGCCCAAATCACCGCACCTCGAAACTATCTGCTTTGGGCGACACTGACTCGCCCGCACGGTTTTAGGTCGTGTCACAAGGAAGAGTCTTAGTGGGGAAAGCACCCCTCGTACTTGAGAGTTCTGGGGGTACGTCAAACCACACCGCGTCACTGCCCCGCAGTCGAGAGGTATCCTCAAAGTTGAAAGGCGACCCCCTGCCCAACCCCACTTGAGGGTCCCTGGAAGTCGACGGGTTCCCACTAGAGGGAGACCTAGCCAGAGTCAACGGGTGACACACTGCCTAGTCCCATAACAGGGTAATCCACTGGAGGGTGACCCGGCTAAAGTCGTCGATGAGTCCCAATTCCCAGTCCCGTAAAAGGGTACTCCACTAGAGGGAGGCTCAGAATCATCATCAGGGACCACTTCCCAGCCCAGCTGGAGGTAAACCCAGCATCAGGGACCACTGCCCAGCCCCGCTGGAGGTAAGCCCAGCATCGGGGACCACTGCCCATCCTTGCTGGAGGTAAAATCGGAACTGCTCTGGCCATCCATGCTGGATGGTACTGCTCAGTGAACACCGCTGTACTGGCCATCCCTGCTGGATGGTAACCCACTGGCCATCCCTGATGGGAACAACCTCAGCCCTGCTGGAAACAACCTCAGCCCTGTTGGAAACAACCTCCTGGGTAGAGGATCGGTGCCCACGTAATGTTTTGGTCACACCCAATCCACAAGAACTCTACCAGGAAACACGGAGCAATGGGAGAAACTCCCCGGGCCTCTCAGGGTGATCACGTTCCAATCCGCTGGGTCATTTTTGAAGCGGACCGAGACAACTCATCCCAGAAAGTGGGGAAAACAGCCACACTATACAAACACCCGTAGTCGCAAATGGTGTCGCAGTTCGGTGACAGGGAACGGTACTGAAACCCCTCACAGTTGATGAAACAGAAGAAACAAACCATCTCTGTCGGCCAAACGAGAATAGAACTAGGGGAAAACTCTACCCTGCTAGTCAATAAGCGAGAACATGACCAGGGGAAAAACTCAACCCTGGGGGTCAACAAATGAGAACAGAGGAACCCTCTACGTCACGAGAGTTCAAAAGTACGTAAAACAGAACACGACACGCACATGGGGCCCACACGACGTGTGGCCCCAAATCAATCCCAACCGAGCACACAAATGTCCTCAGGTACAAACAACCACATGTACCTCTAATCATTCCCGTATACTCCCAAAGTATACCACGTTCCAGCCCAAAGGATATCATGCACACGGCACCCAATGTCAACGCAAAGGCATAAAGTATCAACTCCAACCTTCCATCACAATGGCGGAGGCATAGCCAACCACATCTCTTCAAGCACTTACATCACTCACACGAGAGAGAATGCGACCACACACCAAGGGTCCACTATAAACATAGTAGGGCGAACCACCACCGGAGCGCCTTACTTGCTTCCACATTTAATAAGATCCCGCAAGAGGCTTCGCTTTCTTGAAAAAATTACACCGTTGTAATCCTCCCAGAAAAAATTACAAGATCGACTACTTACTCGCCTCCAATGGGTATCCTAAGGAAAAGCCACCAACACCGCCTTACGCCCGAACGACGTCCCGTGATCCTGAGCCTCGACCCCGAAAAAAGTTGGGCGCTTCTCACCATTGAAATTCCCTCGGGAAAACACATCAAAAGGACTTCTCACTTGAGTTGAACAAATATCTGGAAGAAAAGATGCATTCCGGCGCACCGAACACGAGCGGTGCTACGTGGGACCCACATCCCTGTCCTGAAACACAAAGAACGGATCACACCGTTGCGATACTCTCGAAAAAGTACACAAGTTGGTATAATCATTTGTCTGAAATGGACACCCGGTGATAAAGCTGGAAAAATCCCCATCAACTCCCAAACGGCCCTCGCGAGGCCCACACCATCATTCATAATTAATGCGGGCGGATTGCGCCATTGCAATGCCCTCAGAAAAACACCAAGGATTGACTGCTTGCACGCCCTGAACCGACATCCAATGAAAAAGTAACAAAAGGCTACACGCAGCTCAAAAGACAGGCCATGGGGTCCATGCCCCAAATCCATCTTCAACACCCGAACCCACCCTGGAAAGCTTTGCCTCGACCCCAGAGTCCGAACACCGCTGACAACGCTCAAATCGGACGTCGGATGTGTCCATGCCGTCCAAAACACGAATCCCCGAGAAAAATGCTCGTCCACTTAACGTCGCGCCGTGCCACCAAGCCCCTCATCTAGGGAATTAAAAATTCCCAAGACCATCTCAAAAGCATTTTATCGACTCTAGGAAGACACTGCCACAGACGACATGCAAAACAGACACCCGTAGCGAAAATGATGGGTGTCCGAAGTTGGAGGGGGTGAATCCCTCCCCCCATGGATAGGACCAACCGGGTCCGGCCAGTCCGACCGGTCTGGGCCGGCCCGTGCTGGCCAGCCCGCGACTTAGCCACATGGCCCGGCCATGGACTCTGGGTCCATGCTGCACCGACCGGCCATGAGGCCGGTCGCGGTCTTCCACAGAGACCCGCCGAACGCGGGTCTCTGTCGCCGCGCGGGGTCACGCGCCGCGACCCCGCCTCGCCGTCGCGCCAGCCAGCGCTGACACCTCCTCACACTCCCTCGCCCGTGGCCAATCCACCTTAGACAAATCTGCTGCTCGACCGCAGGGAGAATCCGCCACACCGCCGCCTTAGCCCGCCGCCGCGCCACCTCGGTCCGCCGCTACGCCGCCTTGCCGGAAAACAAAGAAATGGCCTGAAAACTTCACGGGGCCACCCTGGACACCCCAAAACTCCAAAATTCGATCTGAAAGGACTGTTTGGAAGATAAAATCAATCCCTATGCAACCATTGGATTCTCCCGATGAACAGACAGCAATTCTACACTAAAATTCAAGATCAAATTAGGTGCGGGAATAAAAAAATTAAACTCACGAATCCTACCTCGATGGGAACAGCCCAGAGCTTCACCGATGGTCCGACGGAGTTGACGCGCCTCTCCAGAGTGGTAGAGGAAATGGGAGGAGCTCATCTTTCGTTGGGAGATCTTTGATCCAGGTAAAAACAACAAACAAGGGGGGGGGGGAAGAAGTGTTTAAATAGAAAACACTTAAAATCCCGCCCCGTCAGTCCCGTACCCGAACCCTCAGCAGGGTCGAGGTTAATCCTCCCCTAGGGTAAACACCACCTCTAGAAAAAAACATAGGTCTCAAAATTTTAATCCGAGACCCCGTTAAAAAGTTATTACACTCAACGCCCGAGGCCTCCAAATTACGAAAACGCCCCAGGGGCCATTTTTCACTGACGGCCTGCACCCGCAAAACTTGTACTCTTCCTAGTGTAAACGACACACTCTGAACTGAACGGTGCCCTCAGTTTCCCTATCCGAGCCACCGTTTAAGAGATACTTGAGTTTAGCCATTAAACGAATAAATTAATTAATTTAATTACACGTTTAACATTCCGCTAACGGGCGAGGGGTCCAAACGTCCCGTGCCGACATGCATTATGTCGTTACTAGGGTAAACACCCCATTCCGGACCCATCCATATACTCATATCTCTGATCCGAAACTCCATTTAGGAGTTATACCATTTATTTTCATGTCCTGTGTGAATGCACTGAAAATTTAATTCCGGCCACATCAGGGCTCAGAATCGCACGCCGTCTGAAGGTGCTGCTCTAGAATAACATCAAGAATATTCCATAGTCTTTCACAGCCAAAAAATGGGTTCTTACATCATAACCTCATTCAAGATTTTCATCCCCGAAAAGCAATACCAGGGAACAACTCAGGGTACTAAACCTACACCTAGCTCTCCCGTACCCAGAAGAACTCACACACAGCTCTGCGCCACCGCACACAGACCAAAGGATTGATCTGTTTCACGCGAGGTCTGTCCTTGCTGATGATGTGCATATAATCACGCACAAATCTCCTCAGGTGAGTCACACGAGAGACGCTATGCACCCAAACCACCCTTTGGGGTTAGGGAAAGGCGGTATGGAACCTCTCCATCCCTTACCACAGTCTCAATCGGCCTAAAAGTCCTCGAAGGTTACTCACCTCCCCGACCGAACCCTCACATCGCACGCCGCGACTGGAATCACCGCCCGCACCTGGAACAAGGCCCGGTGATTCCCTCATTCAGAATATCCATATGGTGAAACACCGAAGGATATCTGGTCACGCAAGGTTTCACAGTCGATGTCTCGCAACCAAGAGTCTCTTACACGCTCGAAGAGCGAAGGAGTCAACACCATCGACTAAAGAAAAAGGTCCTACGCCTTTTACCTTACCAACACAGGGTTACATTGATGCCCCACACCACCCTAGTAACAAATCAAAAAAGGAGCAGGGAGAAAAGAATTTCACACACAGAGTCTAAAAATTCTACTGCAAAAAGTTGAGGAGATGTAGAGAATATCTCTTATTACCTCATGATATATAGGATCGTAGACATCCAAAGCTCACGGCTATCCGCGGTCCCAACCGTCAGCTCCCGGAGCCTAACGTGGATCACCTAGTGGTGATGGGAAGACCTCGTAAGGTCTTCCTCCACTTCCAGCTCCTCCCACACTTCTACTAGCACCACCTCTCTAGGTGCTACTCCGATCACGACACTACCTCCGCTGTGGTGGTGCACCTGCTGCCTGCCCGAAGCTCTCCATATGCCTGGTCAGGTAGTCCCGTGCCAGGTGACCTCGTCGATCGCAAGCATAACACTGACTCTCTTCGATGTGCACTGGTACCCTCCAGCACCACTGTGGTGTACGACGACGCCCCTGAGTCCAGTTTTCAGAGAGACACCTGCATCGAGGTTCTTCTTGCCGACGCCCGCTAGTTGCGGCAGATGTCTCGGCTCCAACGTGCCTGCTGCCACCACCAAATCTAGAACGTGATAAGAATATCTCTGTCACCAGCGCCTGCCCTAGCACCCTAGCATATTTGGAAATGGCCAAGGGTACTATGATAGCATGGATATCTCAGCAAAGACCCTGCTCAAACTTCTTCACTCGGATGTTGTCGTCGTGGACCATGTCCGGGTAAAAGCGTGCACGTTCTGCGAAACCAACCGCATACTCGGCCACCATCATCCATCCCTGCTGAAACTGTAGGAGCTCCTGAATCCGAAAAGAGCACAATTAAGAGGGGAAAAACTCCCCATGGAACAACAACTGAACGCCGCCCCATGAAAGCGATGATTCATCAAGAAACAGAGTCCCCTGACTCCACCAAATCCAAGCTGCTCCACGAAAAAGGTTGGCTGCCAAAGCCACTCTCTAATCTATTGGTATCTGCACAAGCCTGAAAAGGTGAACCACTGTATCCAGCCAAACCTATGATGCATGAGGGTCTGGCTCACCACTGAACCTCAGCGGTCTCTGCCGCTGGAACTCATGGAGCGCGCTCAACCTGCGCTCAAGCTCAGTCTGCTCTACTGGAGCTGTCTGCTGCTCAACTGGTGGGGGTGCATCTACTAGAAAACCCGAAGAAAGGGAATCTCATGATAGGTCATGTAATGTGGCCCCGTAGCTCACATGATCGTCGTCACGAACCAATGATGGTATCCTGGCTGGATGTCTTCGCGGAGACATCCTGAATGTTATCAAGAAGTGCCGTGGTCAGAAGAGCATATATGTATATAACAATAACAACAATGGGGAGATGACTCAAGAAGGACAGTCAAGACTCAATCCTATGTTATGCACAAACCAATTTTCCCTGTAAAAAGTGTCTCATCATGCCGAGTCAACAAGCGGGTTATCAGGGTCCTGGTGAATGGATACGTCGACCGCCGCATCATCACTGGACTCCCTAGCATGAGAGCCACTCTCGAGACACATTAACACTGTTGCCCTAAAGCCCAACCAATTCCTTTTTTGGGACGTTCGAACAGAATCCCAAGGAATGAAACACCTCTGATACCACTTTATCATGACCCGACCCTACCCGGGCTCGAGCCGCAACTACCCCAAGCCAGCCTCTATAGTCCAGGGGTTAGTGACCAGCGCCAAAGGCACAACAACTTGGGGAGGCCTTTGCCTAAGTACCTGTACACACACACACGCAACACACTCAATGAAAAAGTGCAGAGTAAAAAATAAAATCCAAATAAAGTAAAGGGAAACTACTATAAATAAACCACAAAGTCCATCGACCTCTAACAGTACAAAGAAAGTGCTGAAGGTAAACTGAAAAGAGAAGGGAAAAAACACGCACCCAACCAGAAATGTGCCACAACCCGGAAACAGGTGAACAAGAGTAAACAGCTGGAAGGGTCCCCCACCTTGAACCCGACTCCGACCACCACACGCGGTCTACGCTCCTGAGCTCCTAAGCTCCACCGAAGTCACGACCAACCTGTCCGTCATCTTCAAGGGCACACCAAGTGCGTGCAATGCCCAAGAAGGGGTGAGTATAAAAATACACAGTAGGATACCCCGAAGGCTCGAGGGAGAAACAAAGGAGGTACCAAAGGGTGAACAGTAGATCAAATAGGGGAAAATAAAGGAGTACAACTGAGAGTGCAATAAAGAGTATAGTAAAGAGTCCATCTCAACCCAACAAGAGGAAAGAAGGTAGACTCATCCATACACAAGGAGCTGGAAATGGTGATAAGATGAAATTCCCATCGAGTCTTCGCTACCTATAGCAGGAGAGTAGACTCATCCAACCACGAGAAGCTAGAAATGGAAAGCACGTGGCATACCCTGTGCGTCTTCGCCTCTCCTGGAAGGAAAGTAACCAAAACCAAGAAGTGGTTACTGGAACAAGGTATATACATATCCATATTCTCAATCAAGAAGCCCAAACAAGATTTTAATGGGATCTCCATCCCGTAGCTCAGACCAAGTGAGTGAGTAGTCGACATTCCAAGAAGAAAACACCATCGATACTGAGCATTCCACACATCTGCCCCGAACTGCATGTCAAGGGCCCAAATCACCGCACCTCGAAACTATCCTCTTTGGGCGGCACTGACTCGCCCACACGGTTTTAGGTCATGTCACAAGGATGCATCTCGGTGGGGAAAGAGAATCTCGTACTTGAGAGTTCTGGGGGTATGTAAAACCACACCTCATCACTGCCCCGCAGTCGAGAGGTATCCTCAAAGTCGAGAGGCGACCCCCTACCAGACCCACTGGAGGGTCCCTGGAAGTCGACGGGTTCCCACTGGAGGGAGACCTGACCAGAGTCGACGGGTGCCACACTGCCCAGTCCCGTAACAGGGTAATCCACTGGAGGGTGACCTAGCTAAAGTCATCGACGAGTCCCAATTCCCAGTCCCGTAAAAGGGTAGTTCACTGGAGGGAGGCTCAGAACCGTCATCGGGGACCACTTCCCAGCCCAGCTGGAAGTAAACACGACATCGTGGACCACTTCCCAGCCCCGCTGGAGGTAAGCCCGGCATCGGGGACCACTGCCCAGCCCCGCTGGATGTAAACCCAGAACTGCTCTGGCCATCCCTACTGGATGGTACTGCTCGGTGAACACCGCTATACTAGCCATCCCTGTTGGATGGTAACCCACTGGCAATCCCTGCTGGAAACAACCTCAGCCCTGCTGGAAACAACCTCCTAGGTAGAGGATCAGTGCCCGCGTAATGTGTTGGTCACACTAAATCCACAAGAACTCTAACAGGGAACACGTACCAATGGGAGAAACTCGCCGGGCCTCTCAGGGCGATCATGCTCCAACCCACTGAGTCACTGTCGAAGAGGACCGAGACAAATCATCCCAGAAAGTGGGGAAAACGCCAACACTGTACAAACACCTGTAATCGAAAATGGTGCCACAGTCCGGTGAAAGGGCACGGTACCGAAACCCCTCATAGCTTATGAAATTGAAGAAACAAACCATCTCTTCCGGCCAAATGAGAACAGAACCAGGGGAAAACTCAACCCTTCTAGTCAACAAGCGAGAACAGGGCCAGGGTACAAACTCAACCTTGCTGGTCAACAAACGGGAACAGAGGAACCCTCTATGTCGCAAGAGGTCAAAAGTACGTAAAGAAGAACACGACACACACATGGGGCCTACACGACGTGTGCCCCCAAATCAATCCCAACCGAGCGCACAAACGTCCTCAGGTACAAACAACCACATGTATTTCTAAGTGTTCCCGTATACTCCCAGAGTATACCATGTTCCAACCCAAAGGCTATCGTGCACAGAACACCCAACATCAACGTGAAGGAGTAACATATCAACTCCAACCTACCATCACAATGGTTGAGGCATATCCAACCACATCTCTTCAAGCATTTACATCACTCACATGGGAGTGCACGTGATCACACGCCATGGGTTTTCTACAAACACAGTCGGACGAACCACCACCAGAGTGCCTTACTTGCTTCCACATTTAATAAGATCACGCAAGAGGCTCCGCTCACCTGAAAATATTATACCATTGTAATCCTCGCGAAAAAACATGCGAGATCGACTAATTACTCACCTCCAACGGGTATCCGACAGAAAAGCCACCAACACCGCCTTACGCCCGAACGACGTCCCGTGATCCCGAGCCTTGGCCCCGAAAACAGTCGGGCGCATCACACCATTGCGATCCCCTTGGGAAAACATGTCAAAAGGACTTCTCACTTGAGTGGAATGGATATCTGGAAGAAAAGATGCATTCCGATGCACTGCACACGAGCGGTACTACGTGGGACCCGCATCCCGGTCCCGAAACACAAAGAACGGATCACACTGTTGCGATCCTCTCAAAAAAGTACACAAGTTGGTCTAATCATTTTTCCGAAATGGACACCCAGTGATAATGCTGGAAAAATCACCGTCAATGCCCAAACGGACCTCACGGGGCCCGCACCATCGTGCGGAATTAAAGCGGGTGGATTGCACCATTGCAATTCCCTTGGAAAAACACATAGGATTGACTGATCGCAAACCCTGAATGAACGTCCAATGAAAAAGTTACAAAACGCTGCCCGCAGCTCAAAAGACGGGTAGTGGGGCCCATGCCTCAGCTTCGGCTTCAACACCCGAAACCACCCGGGAAGGCATCGCCTCTGCGCCAGGGTCCCAAAACTGCTGACAACACTCAAATCAGATGTCGGATGTGTCTGTGCCGTCCAAAACAAGAATCCCCGAGAAGAACGCTCGTCCACTTAACGTCGCGCCGTGGCACTGAGACCATTGTATCGGGAATTAAAAATTCTCGAGACTATAGAAAAATCTTTTTCTTGACACCAGGAAGACACTTCCACAGACAACATGAAAAACGGACACCCGTAGCGAAAATGACGGGTCTCCGAAGTTGGAGGGGGCGAACCCCTCCCCCCTGGAAAGGACCGGCCAGGTCCGGCCAGTCCGACCGGTCTGGGCCGGCCCACGCTGGCCAGCCTGTGGCTCAGCCGCATGGCTCGGCCGTGGACTCCGGGTCCACGCCGCGCCAACCAGCAACGAGGCCGGTCACGGCCTTCCGCGGAGACCCACCGAACGCGGGTCTCTGTCGTCGCGCGGGGTCGCACGCCGCGATCCCGCCTCGCCGTCACGCCGGCCAGCGCCGATGCCGCCGCGTGGTCCCTCACCCACCACCGCCCCACCTTTGCCCGCGCCACCGCTCGCCCGCACGAAGAAGTCACCGCACCGCCGCCTTAGCCCACTGCAATAGCCTGCCGTCGCGCCGCCTCGTTTCGCCGCCGCGCTGCCTTGCCGGAAAACAAAGAAATGGCCGGAAAATTTCTTGGGGCCACCTTGGACACCCCGAAACTCAAAAATTCGATCCGAAAGTACCGTTGGAAAGATAAAAGAAATCCCCATGTAACCAGGGGCTTCTCTCGATGAATGGACAACAATTATACACTAAAATTCAAGATCAAAGTAGGTCTGGGAATAAAAAAAGTAAACGCGCGAATTCTACCTCGATGGGCGTAGCCCGGAGCTTCACCGACGGTCCGACGGAGTTTCTGCGCCTCGTCAGAGTGGTGGAGGAGAGGGGAAGAGCTCCTCCTTCGTTGGGAGATCCTTGCGCCAGGTAAAAACAACAAACAAGGGGGGAGGGGGTGTTTAAATTGAAAAAACTTAAACTCCCGCCCTATCGGTCCCGTACCCAAACACTCAGCAGGGTCAAGGTTAAGCCTCCCCTAGGGTAAACACCACCTCCCAAGCACAACAGAGGTCTTAGAAATTTTATCCGAGACCCCATTCAAAAGTTATTACACTCAACACCCGAGGATTCCAAATTACGAAAACGCCCCTGGTCCATTTTTCACTGACGGACCGCGCCCGAAAAACTTATACTCCTCCTAGGGTAAAATGCACACTCCGAACTCAAGGATTCCCTCAGTTTCCCCATCCGAGCCACCGTTTAAGAGATACTTGAGTTTATCCATTAAACAAATAAATTAATTAATTTAATTATCTGTTTAACGTTCCGCTAACAGGCGAGGGGTCCAAACGTCCCACGCCGACATGCTTTATGTTGTTCCTAGGGTAAACACCCCATTACGGACCCATCCGTACACTCAGATCTCTGATCCAAAACTCCGTTTAGGAGTTATCTAATTTATTTGGCATGTCTAGTGTGAACGCACTGAAAATTTAATTCCAGCCACACCAGGACTCGGAATCGCACGCCGTCTGAAGGCGCTGCTCTTGAAAAACATAAACAATATTACAAATTCTTTCATAGCCCAAAACCGGGTTCTTACACAGGTACTGAGATGGTGTGAGATTATGAGGATCAGTGAGCCCGAAATTGATATTATAAAACTATTTAAAATATTAATATCGTGCACATGTATTTTTTTTTCTAAAAAAGTAGCAAAACATCTGAAAAATGCCTCAAATTGGAAATCTAAGACCACAATTGAGTTTGGTACATGAGAATTATATTAGTAATGATCTAAAGGTGGTTGGAACCAAACATCCATTTAAGGGAACTATTGGAGGGTGTGTTTAATTAAAATGAATAAATAAAAAATTTATTTGTTTTATTAAATCACGTAATTAAAATATTCTATAGGTACCCTCTTATGATGATTCTCCAAGGGTTATCCACATAACCCTTACTAGATCCGAGAGTAGGAGAGGTGTTTTATTTTTTAGTAGATCAACATCGAATGACAAATGATGATAAAATTAAGGTAGATCAATAGGTAGTGAACACTACAAGTGTTCATCAAACTCATCCTAGCATATAGGTGTTCTATATCTCTTCCCATAAAGGTATTCACATGGAGCCATTTGGATTCTTTAGTGGAAACTATTTTTGTAAGATTACTCGATCAGTGGAAGATGCTAATCCCATACTCCTTTGAATTCCCTTGAGCATGATCTCAACATGTCTTCCAATGATTGACTAGTTTACTTAGACTATACTTCATTTTGAGTGTTATAATCCATATTAAAGTTTATCTCAGTGTTTTGGGAACTTTAAAGACTTTTATGTAACTTGGAGGTAAATCCCAGATCTCGATCGGATACAACCGATAATGGTACTCCATGAATCCTCCCCACTTTTATAATGTATATCCATGTAAGTTAATTGAGTGAAAAGTCCTCTCAAATTTCAATACAGTGATATTTCTTTGTAGCATTATCCAAAATAACCCATATGGAATTAATTACCATATATTTATTTGGACGTCTAGTTAAAAAGTACATAACGATATTTTCCTATTTCCATATAAGTTTAAGAAATGGTTACATCATCCACTCAAACATTTTTCTTTCATACTTCAATTTATGATATATAAAAGACACTTTGATGTATATTCAACAATCTCCTTCTTCATATTGTCCAACTAATAGTACTCTTGGATAATTAGATACATTATTGTGCTCCCTTGGTGGATAGAGAAGTTTAAGGTATGCGAATCATTAAAAATATCCCTCTTTATATCAGTATTTGATGGTACAAAAAGTATTGACCCAAATATTATGAATCCTTCCTCACCAATTTGGAACTTTTAGGATTCCGTAATTCTAATAGATTCCACCTTCTTAATAATTTCCACAACATTTCATTGAGAAGCCTTTATTTTATCCGTATGGGGTATGTTGAGAAATCATTTGATAATAGAATGATGATGTTTCCTACATTATGATTCACATTACCATCCTTTATATATTTAATAAGATTATAACCTCCTTAATTCTAATCATTTATAAATTAGTAGGATCCTTTCTACTTAGAGCATCTTCTACTTTATTTGCTTTACTAGGATGGTAGTGTATTTATCAGTCATAATCCTTGATGATCTCCAACCATCTTCACATGTCCATATTAATCTCTTTATGTGTGGATATATATTTAAGGCTCTTTGTATTAGTATATATCTCACACTTCTCCCAATAAAGATAATACCGCTAGATTTTCACCATGAAGATCATAACTTACAACTCCAGATCATATGTGAGATAGTTTTGATCATTAAATTTAAACATACTTGAGGTATAGACTATCACTTTATCATTTTTCATCAATACAAAACCAAATAAATTCTTTTAAGCATCACTAAATACCATGTAGAGTTATCCACTTATGTGTAACGTAAGTATTGGTGTAGTGAAAACCATCATTTTCAACTCTATGAAGCAGTCTTCACAATCACTAGTCCAGAAAAACATTACTCCCTTCCAAGTCATCTTGGTTAGTGGGTTTGATAATCATGAGAATTTCCCCACTAATCATCAGTAATACCAATTTATACTAAGGAAACTATGGATATATATTATAGATTCTAGTCTAGGATACTCCTCAATTTCCTTTATCTTAGAAGGGTCCATATATATCCCTTTTATGGTGATAACATGCCCTAAAAATAAACTTCCTTCATCCAAAAGTAACATGTAATTTACTTTTCATATAGTTTGTCCCTTCAAAAAAGTCTTTAGAACATTATTTAAAATCTCCTCATTCTCCTTCATTCTCTTGTATTATATCAGAATATCATCTATACATACAGTTATATTTTTTTGAGGTAATATCTAAAGACTATTTATTAAGTCCATGAATATTAATTGAGTATTAGTGAGTCCAAAAGGAATGAATATGAAATCATAGTGTCCATACCTCATTCCAAAGGTAGTCTTGGAAATATATTCCTTAATCACCCTTAATTGGTAATATCTGAAATAAAGGAAAATCTTAGAGAAATAGTTTTCCCCACATAGTTGATCGAACGATTCATCTATATATGGAAGGGGATACATTTTATTTAACATGATTTTTTTAATGTCATGACAATCAATGAATAGTTTCATTGATCAATCCTTATTGTTGAATAAGATGATCGGTGCCCCACACAATGAATCACTCAGGTGCATAAAACCCATGTCCAGATTCTCTTGTAAATGCTTCTTTAGTTCATCCAACTCAATTGGGTCCTTCCTATAAACATCCTTTGATATGGCTAAATATCCAATTATAAGTTCAATTGAGAACAAAAACTCTCAATCAAGAGGTATTTTAGAAAATGCTTTAGGGAACACATCAGTGTAGTTGTAACATCCCAAGTAAGTAATTAATAATAGATATTTTTATCTATTTCTATTAATGAATTAGAAAGTGTTCTAGAGGCTTAAAATGAAAATAAATCCAATCTTAAGCATGGAATACACTAATATTTTTTAAAAGATTGTTTTACTGCCTTTTGATGGAACACCATTTTCAAATCTATCTTTTGAAAACTTTATAAGATATGTTTTTCAAAATAAACTTATTCTTTATGATTGGGACATAAAAATTTACTTTGTGTGAATTTTTGGTATTTTTCTGACAATGTTCATTTTTTAATGAATAGTGAAAAATACTGTATTTTACATCAAAACTGCCTTTTAATATAATTTATTTATATGATTAGATTATCTTTTGAATTGGTTTTAAAGTTAAATTAGAATATATTTTTACCATTTAATCTAATGGTTGTCATTAGGATTAATTTCACTTTGGAATTGGGCATAAACTAATGCCAAACTTTTCATAGAAATTGTTTCAAAAAAACCCACTATTTTTTTGACAACGGGAATTATTTTTAAATCAATTATTGAAATTTCTGTGTTTGGAATTTGGTAAAATGGATTACATATTTGGAATCAGAAGTTTCAAATTATGTAATCAAGACTCTTTTGTTTTTGGACATTATGAATAGTAACAACGGTAATTATCTTTAATTATCTTGATTAATGAGTAATCAGGTAGTTAAGGATAATGAGATAATATCATAATAATAAAAAATGACCACAACATGTGTCCTAAGGCTACTGGTTGTTTCATGGCCGACCATGGGACACCTTGTGCCAAACTTGGCGGCCCCATGGAATTACTTTTGTGAGAAAGTGACTTTTTATCTTTTTATTTTTAAAGAATGTTAAATGTGACAAAGAATTTATCACCTAAGTAAAATATTTTTAATTTTGTCTACATAAATGATCTTTTAGACTATAAATATTCATTATAAAGCTAAAAATATTTCGTATATCATGGTATTTGTTTCACAATTTTTAGAATTTAAATAAATTAAATTATTTATGACATCATGATGATGCAGCGATTACCTCATTAATAAAGGATTTAAATAAAATGGAAAGATAATGTAAAATCTAAGAAATACACATGTCCAAAACCTATTGGATGGGTGGATTTCGAACCCTTATAACCATACCCTTTAATTATATCAATGTGGGACCTTTTTAATCCGAAAATCATTTTCAAATAGAGTAACATTTCTTTACTTTCCAAGAGTACCCCTCCTCTCCTCTTATAAAAGGCCCCCACCTCTACCTCCTTAACCACACTCCCAAAGACTTTGGCTCGGCCAAACCCTGCCCATTTTGTCTCTCCAAATCCATCTCTTACTCTTTGAAGCCTCTCTTTGGGAATAAGTCTTCCCAAGGAAGCCTTTGAGCTCAAACCAAAGGGAGTTACCCGATTTTAAGGTAATGTCTTCACTTGAGTCCTTTTGTTTTATTTTGCTTCTCCAACCCCCTAAAATCTTTTTATTCATTTCTTTTGTAACAACTCCAGTATCTTCAATATACTAGGATGTTTTTATAAGAAGGATTCTAGATACACTTACACACACCTACATCTAATGGTTAAAGAACATACTGTTTCCGTGGATGGTGAATTTATGCCTCCCGAAACGATGATTGTTCAACATTCTTTTAACACCTTCAAAGGTGCACATTAAGATGAAACTATATTTATATATGATATATAATATGTTTATGTTTTCCTTAAACTTATGTATTTTTCATTTTCGGCATACCTTTATGTTTTCCATTATGGGTAAACACGATATCTTCATTTAAGGAAGTCCGGACTACCGCCCCCTCAAAGTGATTTGATTCGTTAAATACCATATATGGGACGTATAAAGGATGGAACTATGATATTATATATGATATTATACTAGAATTATAATATACCTTTATATCATTATGATTCCATTCTATAAAATATGAAATAGAAATTAAAGTAGCGTTCATGCGTACGTACGGCTTACAGTCTTCATGAATGGTGCATTTCATTTCTTACCTCTAAATGATTATGTAATATTATAAATTAATGTATATACTGTATATATATGATATATACATCATGATTATAATTCTGGATATAATGGATACATGAACAACTTGTAATTATAAAGGGTTTATTTTTGACTCAAGTACCAATGATCGTTAAAACAGCTGTTATTAACTTAAATAATTACATAGTGTTCATGACATGGAAATAAGTGACATAAAATGAATAATGAACTTGAAAAATGTTCTTAAGAAATTATAAATTAACTCAAGTTCATTATTCAGGACATTAAAGAACGATCGAGTCAAGTCGGACCCGAGGTATGGGACTTCGTCTCAATCTCTTTTCATTGAGGCATATTTTGTTTTATAAACAACCTTATTTTATACGGTGTGTAAACCCCTTTGACTTTTACATTTATCCAAAAGGAATCTTTTTTATACATATCATTTTACTAAACGACAAAAGGGAATGTTTTTTTCGTACGTATGCGGCGACAACGACTTCTCCGCCACCGTGACCATTATTTGAGTTTCGGCTTCCTCTACAAGCCATACCTTTTTATTAAAAGAAAAATAAATACCATGTTTTAATTTTCTTTTATTTTGGTATTGAAAATGGTTTTCAAAATGTTTTTATATCAATGTGTTGTATTAATATCTTGTGATTGAAAGGTGGAAATGTTATGTTTCCTTTATGCATGTTTTATGTGATACGATTATGTTGAGGTTCTTGGGCATTATTATGAAGACGGGTGGTTCCATGATAAACTAAGGGCGGGTGAGCCCGATATAGCTCTCCAATGCATTGGGTAACGTGAAGGAGTGAAACGTTAAGGTTTCTCCGAAGAGATTTAGGGAATATACTGTGATGGGTATTCCAAACGTAACCAAGAGGGTTACTCCCTACGTAAGAATGTTATGAATGCCTCAATTAACCTTTATGGCTTATGATTTCTCTGATTTATTCATGATTTTATGAGGTATGTTAAAGTGATTATGTTTTATGGGTAAAGTATGATTTCATTCTTATGTATGTATGTACCCATGTTTCCTTTCCATATTTTTATATCCCTTACTGAGCTTTTTATGCTCATCCCAAGTTTTTTGAAATGTTTTTCACAGGTCAAGGGAAAGGTACATGATATGATGATATTTTTAAGGAAGTGTCAAGAAAGAATCCATGTTTTATTTTAAATATATTTCCATTTATGGGAAAGAAGAATACTATCTTTATGTAACCACTTTGTTTATATGTGGAATGTAATGAAAGTTTTATGATCTAATTCTCTAAACCTCTAAACCCGAAAAGATCCTCAATGTGTAATCTTGTAATAACTCATGATTAAGTAAGGTTTAAGGCTGGGGCCTCATAGTTGGTATCAGAGGTCGGTTTATATTACTTTAGGTGTTAGAATTCTATTAAATGATTATCCAAAAATATTTTTTTGTGTGTTCAAATTGAAGTGATATAGTATTTGAAGATTACCATGTTGCTTCATCTAAGACATGTTTGTTCAGAATGGTTTTCCACAGAGGAAACAGGGAAGAAGTGCTAGGAAGGCATACAGAAGGAAATAACCTTCCGAATCAGCATCCTGAGATGGTCGGAATTGGAACTGAACAGTTTGTTGCAGTAATGGCGCAGTTGACTCAAGCGATAAATGGTGGTGGTATCCATGCACGAGATCAGCCAGATCAACCACAGAGGAACATGTCAGTGGTGGAACATTTCATGAGGCAACATCCCCCATCATTCAGAGGATCATCTGACCTTGTGCTAGCTGAAGGGTGGATTAAAGCCCTGGAGAAGATTTTCGATGTCATGGGATGTTCAGACAATCAAAAGGTTAGTCTTGATATTTACCGTTTAGAGGGTGAAGGATACCAGTGGTGGTTGATGGTTAAAAATACCAGGGACGTTGATAAGATTGATGCTCTCGACTGGGATGAATTTAAAGGTATGTTTCTTGAAAAGTATTTTCCTAAGGCTGTTCGACTTAGGATGGAAAAGCAATTCTTGGAATTGAGGCAAGTGGAAGACTCAGTGGCTACCTATGAAGAAAGGTTCACTCGATTGGCAAGGTATGCACCAAATTTTATCCGAGACCTTGATAGTAAAATCAATCGTTTTTACTCAGTATTAAAGCCAAAATATCGAAGGGCATTAGCTTCTCGTGAGTTTAAAAGTTATGAAAAGCTTGTTCGATGTGCTGAGAAGGTGGAAATGGAGTTTGCCGATTATCAAGTGTTCTATAACAACCAGCAGAAGAAAAGACCAAGGTGGCAGGATAAAGGGAAGAATTCTTCAAAAAAAGTCTGATGGTAAGAAATCTAAGTTTCCAGTTTGTGATAAATGTGGCAAAAGGCATGCTGGGGAATGTATTCTGAATTTTGGAAACTGCTACCGATGTGGTAAGATGGGACATAAGGCTCGTGATTTCACTGAAAAAGATCAAGGTGAAGGTAAGACCAAATTTGATTTACAGTTAGTGAAATGTTTTATGTACAATGAGATGGGTCACTATGAAAACGAGTTTCCGACAAGGATATTGAGTGATGGGAAGCAGTTATACTACAAACCGAAAGGGGTGGTGAAATCTTTTGAAACTACTTCAGCAGATGTCGGGCCATCAAATGAAGTTGTATCAGGTACTTTGTTTGTTTTTTCAGATTATGCCAGTGTGTTGTTTGATTCGGGGTCCACACATTCTTTCATCTCTGAAACCTTTTCCAGTAAAATGGGAATACCATCTCAAGAAATGACTCCTGAACTTTTGGTAAAAAAACCTGGGGGAAATGTTGAGGCAAAAAGAATTTAAAAGAATCTTCCTATCCTTATATGTGGAAAGAACCTACTTGCAAACCTTATTGTTCTACCCCTAGTAGAGTTTGATGTTATCCTGGGTATGGATTGGCTATCCATTTACCATGCTAAGATTGACTGTAGAGCTAAAGAAGTTTCTTTTCAGAAAGACTTTCAGTTTGTGTACAAGAATGAACCCTTACTATTGATAACTTATCAAGATGCCAAGAAACTTGTAAAATATAAAAATGAATGTTACCTTGCACACATCGTTGAAAATAATGGAACTGTTCAGATTAATGATGTGCCAGTGGTAAATGAGTATCCTGATGTTTTTCCTGATGAGTTGCCTGGAATAATACCAGATCGGGAAGTTGAGTTTACTGTTGACTTAGTTCCTGATGCTAATCCAATTTCAAAACCCCCTTATTGAATGGCTCAAATTGAAATTTTAGAGTTGAAGGAGCAATTTCAAGATTTATTAGATAAAGGTTTCATTCGACCTAGCACATCACCATGGGGTGCTCCTGTTTTATTTGTTAAAAAGAAAGATGGTTCAATGAGACTTTGCATTGATTATAGAGACTTGAATAACATCACTGTTAAGAATAAATATCCTTTGCCTCATATCGATGATTTGTTTGATCAGCTCTAGGGAGCTCAGTATTTTTCAAAGATTGACTTGAGATCGGGGTACCATCAGCTGAAGGTAAAGGAAGTAGATGTTCTGAAGACCGCGTTCCGTACAAGATATGGCCATTATGAATTCGTAGTAATGCCTTTTGGGCTAACCAATGCACCTGTTATATTCATGGACTTAATGAATAGAATTTTCCATGAGTTCTTGGATAAGTTTGTGGTGGTTTTCATTGATGTTATTTTGGTGTTTTCTAAAAGTAAATAGGAGAATGAATGATATTTAAGCGTTATCTTGCAAACCTTAAAAGAAAAGAAACTATATGGAAAATTCAGCAAGTGTGAGTTTTGGTTGCAAAAAATTTCTTTCCTTGGTCACATTGTTTCTAAAGATGGGATAACTGTTGATCCTGCAAAAACAAAAGTTGTGGAAGACTGGCCAAGACCCACAAATGTAACTGAGATTCGTAGCTTCCTTGGTTTGGCAGGATATTACCGAAGGTTTGTTAGAAATTTTTCACGGTTATTTAGTGCAATGACTAAGCTAACTCGGAAGGGTGTTAAGTTTATCTGGACAAAAGATTGTGATGATTGTTTTCAGGAATTGAAAAGAAGATTTGTGAATTCTCCAGTTTTGGCACTACCTTCCAGGAATGGTGAGTTTGTTATATACAGTGACGCTTCATTGAAAGGACCTGGTTGCGTCATAATACAGAATGATCAGGTAATTGCTTATGCTTCATGACAGTTGAAAACTCATGAGGTAAATTACCCTACACATGATTTGGAATTAGCTGCTGTTGTTTTCACTTTAAAAATTTGGAGGCATCATTTGTATGGAGTAAAGTGTCAAATATATACTGATCACAAAAGTTTAAAGTATATATTCACTCAGAAAGAGTTGAACATGAGACAGAGGAGATGGCTGAAATTAATCAAGGATTATGATTGTACAATTCATTACCATCCGGGAAAAGCAAATAAAGTGGCTGGTGCTTTGAGTCGAAAATGTAATGCTTCATTAGCAATGTTGCATTTGGAACAAGATCCTTTGGTTAAGGATTTGATGAACTTTGGCATAGAAGTTGTTGGTGCAAGAAGTTCTTCTATTTTGTTTCAGGTATCAGTGAGATCATCTCTATCATATAGAATCAAGCAAGCACAGAAGCAAGACAGTGAGTTGTAGAAAAAGGTAGAGCTGGTTCAGAAAGGTAAGTTGCCTGAATTCAACCCTGATAATGATTGCGTTTTGAGATTTGGGAAGAGATTGTGTGTGCCTTGTGATTCACAGTTGAAGAGAGAGTTGTTATGTGAAGCTCATAGTTCTACGTTTTCAGTTCATCCTGGTAGTACTAAGATGTACATAGATCTGTGGGAGTATTACTGGTGGGATGGAATGAAAGGAGATATTGCTAATTTTACTGTGAAGTGTTTGACTTGTCAACAGGTTAAAGCAGAGCGGTAGTTACCGAAAGGGATGCTTCAGCCTTTACCAGTGCCAGAGTGGAAATGGGAGAATATATCCATAGACTTTGTTGTGGTATTACCGAATACATCTTGAGGTAATAATGCAATCTGGGCTATTGTTGATTGCTTGACTAAATATACTCATTTCCTTGCTATACGAGATAATTTTTCCCTAGATCAACTTTTTCATTTGTATCTTAAAGTGATAGTCAGGTTACATGGAGTTCCCCTCTCCATTGTATCTGATCGTGATCCCAGGTTTACTTCTAACTTTTGGAAGGGCCTTCAGAAGTCGTTGGTTACTGAATTAAATTTTAGTACAGCATTTCATCCTCAATTAGATGGGAAGTCAGAACGAACAATTCAGAACTTGGAGGATATGCTATGAGCTTGTTTGATGGATTATCAGGGAAGTTGGGACCAACATATTTCTTTGGTTGAATTTTCATATAATAACGGTTTTCATTCCAGTATACAGATGGAACCATTTGAGGCGTTATATGTGAAGCGGTGTCGAACTCCAGCTTTCTGGGATGAAGTGGGTTAAATGAAGTTGATGGGACCTGAATTGGTAGAAGAGATGGAAGAAAAAGTTCAGCTAATTCAGCAACACATGAGAACAGCTCAGAGTAGGCAGAAGAGTTATGCAGACAATAGGAGGAAGGATCTATCTTTTAAGGTAGGTGATCATGTTTTTCTCAAAGTCTCACCATGGAAAAGTGTGATGAGATTTGGTAAGAAATTAAAGCTGAGTCCAAGGATCATTAGACCATATAAAATTCTGGAGAGGGTTGGATCAGTTGCATACCGGGTGGCTTTACCTCCGAGTTTATCTCAGGTACACAATGTTTTTCACGTTTCGATGTTGAGAAAGTATATGCCAGATCCATCTCGTGTTTTGAGTCCAGAGGTAGTTCAGCTGGAAGAGAACCTATCTTATGAGGAACAACCGGTCCAGATTATTGACCACAGGGAGCAAGTGTTACGAAATAAGGTGATAAATCAGGTAAAGGTTTTGTGGAAAAACCACATGATGGAAGAGGCAACATGGGAATCTAAAAATGCAATGAGGGATAAGTACCCCCATTTATTCGATAAGTAAATAAATTGCGGGGACGAAATTTTCTAAAGGGGGGAAGGATGTAACATCCCAAGTAAGTAATGAATAATAGATATTTTTATCTTTGTCTATTAATGAATTAGATAGTGTTTAGAGGCTTAAAATGAAAATAAATCCAATCTTAAGCATGGAATACACTAATATTTTTTAAAAGATTGTTTTACTGCCTTTTGATGGAAAACCATTTTCAAATCTATATTTTGACAATTTTATAATCTATGTTTGTCAAAATAAACTTATTCTTTATGATTGGGACCTCAAAATTTACTTTGTGTGAATTTTTGGTATTTTTCTGACAATGTTCATTTTTTAATGAATAGTGAAAAATAATGTATTTTACATCAAAACTGTTTTTTAATCTACTTTATTTATATGATTAGAATATCTTTTGAATTGGTTTTAATGTTAAATTAGAATATATTTTTACCATTTAATCCAATGGTGGTCATTAGGATTAATTTCACTTTGGAATTAGGCATAAACTAATGCCAAACTTTTCATAGATATTATTTCAAAAAAACCCGCTATTTGTTTTGAAAATGGGAATTATTTTTAAATCAATTATTGAAATTTATGTGTTTGGAATTTGGTAAAATGGATTACATATTTTTAATCAGAAGGTCCAAATTATGTAATCAAGACTCTTTTGTTTTTGGACAATATGAATAGTAATGACGGTAATTATCTTTAATTATCTTGATTAATGAGTAATCGGGTAGTTAAGGATAATAAGATAATATCATAATAATAAAAAATGACCACAACATGTGTCCTAAGGCTACTGGTTGTCTCATGGCCGACCATGGGATTCCTTGTGCCAAACTTGGGGGCCCCATGGAATCACTTTTGTGAGAAAGTGACTTTTTATCTTTTTATTTTTAAAGAATGTTAAATGTGACAAAGAATGTATCACCTAAGTTAAATATTTTTACTTTTGTCTACATAAATGATCTTTTGGACTATAAATATTAATTAGAAATATAAAAATATTTCCTACATCATGATATTTTTTTCATAATTTTTATACTTTAGATAAATTAAATTATTTATGACATCATGATGATGCAGCGATTACCTCATTAATAAAGGATTTAAATAAAATGGAAAGATAATGTAAAATATAAGACCTACACATGTCCAAAACCTATTGTATGGGTGGATTTAGAACCCTTATCACCTTACCCTCAAATTATATCAATGTGGTACCTTTTGAATCCGAAAATCATTTTCAAATAGAGTAACATTTCTTTACTTTCCAAGAGTGCCCCTCCTCTCCTCTTATAAAGGCCCCCCACCTCTTCCTCCTTATCCACACTCCCAAAGCCTTTGGCTCGGCCAAAACCTACCCATTTTGTCTCTCCACATCACTCTATTACTCCTTGAAGCCTTACTTTGGGCAGAAGTCTTCCCAAGGAAGCCTTTGAGCTCAAACCAAAGGGAGTTACCCGATTTTAAGGTAATGTCTTCACTTGAGTCCTTTTGTTTTATTTTGTTTCTCCAACCCCCTAAAATCGTTTTATTAATTTATTTTGTAACAACTCCAGTATCGTAAATATACTAGGATGTTTTTATAAGAAGTATTCGAGCTACACTTACACACACCTACATTTAATGGTTAAAGAACATACTGTTTCCGTGGATGGTGAATTTATGCCTCCCGAAACGATGATTGTTCAACATTATTTTAACACCTTCAAAGGTGGATATTAAGATGAAACTATATTTATATATGATATATAATATGTTTATGTTTTCCTTATGCTTCTGTATTTTTCATTTTGGGCATACGTTTATGGTTTCCATTATGGGTAAACGCGATATCTTCATTTAAGGAAGTGCGGACTACCGCCCCCACAAAGTGATTTGATTCGTTAAATACCATATGTGGGACGTATAAAGGATGGAACTATGATATTATATATGATATTATACTAGAATTATAATATACCTTTATATAATTATGATTCCATTATATAAAATATGAAATAGAAATGAAAGCAGCGTTCATGCGTACGTACGGCTTACCGTCTCCATGAACGGTGCATTTCATTTCTTACCTCTAAATGATTATGTAATATTATAAATGCATGTATATACTGGATATATATGATATATAAATCATGATTATAATTCTGGATATAATGGATACATGAACAACTTGTAATTATAAAGGGTTTATTTTTGACTCAAGTACCAATGATCGTTAAAACGACTGTTATTAACTTAAATAATTACATAGTGTTCATGACATGGAAATAAGTGATATAAATTGAATAATGAACTTGAAAAAGGTTGTTAAGAAAGTATAAATTAACTCAAGTTTATTATTCAGGACATTAAAAAACGATCGAGTCAAGTCGGACCCGAGGTATGGGACTTCGTCTCAATCTCTTTTCATTGATGCATATTTTGTTTTATACACAACCATCTTTTATATGGTGTATAAACCCCTTTGAGTTTTACATTTCTCCAAAAGTAATATTTTTTATACGTAGCATTTTACTAAATGACAAAAGGTAATGTTTTTGTCGTACGTATGCGGCGACAATGACTTCTCCACCGCCGTGACCATTATTTGAGTTTCGGCTTCCTCTACAAGACATACCTTTTTTTAAAAGAAAAATAAATACCATGTTTTACTTTTCTTTTATTTTGGTATTGAAAATGGTTTTCATAATGTTTTTATATCAATGTTTTTTATTGATATATTGTGATTGAAAGGTGGAAATGTTATGTTTCCTTTATGCATGTTTTATGTGATACGATTATGTTGAGGTTCTTGGGCATTATTATGAAGACGGGTGGTTCCATGATAAAATAAGGACGAGTGAGCCCGATATAGCTCTCCAATTCATTGGGTAACGTGAAGGATTGAAATGTTAAGGTTTCTCCGAAGAGATTTAGGGAGTATACTATGCTGGGTACTCCAAACGTAACCAAGAGGGTTACTCCCTACATATGAATGTTATGAATTCCTCAAGTTACCTTTATGTCTTATGATTTTTATGATTTATTCATGATTTGATGAGGTATGTTAAAGTGCTTATGTTTTATGGGTAAAGTATGATTTCATTCTTATGTATGTATGTACTCATGTTTCCTTTCCATATTTTTATATCCTTTACTGAGCTTTTTATGCTCATCCCAAGTTTTTTGAAATGTTTTTCACAGGTCAAGGGAAAGGTACATGATATGATGATAGTGTCAAGAAAGTGTCAAGAAAGAATCCATGTTTTATTTTAAATATGTTTCCATTGATGGGAAAGAAGAATACTATCTTTATGTAACAACTTTGTTTATATGTGGAATGTAATGCAAGTTTTATGATCTAATTCTCTAAAACTCTAAACCCAAAAAGATCCTCAATGTGTAATCTTGTAATAACTCAATATTAAGTAAGGTTTAAGGCTGGAGCCTTATAGTAGTACCTCACAATGTGCATGTATTCAAGCATAATCTCATCCTTTGTCTCAATTATTTGTGATAGATATGATTTATCATATGGAAATAATATCCGTACTTGAGTTGATGGTTCTGAAGAATAATCCTCCTCCTCCTCACACTTGTAAAAACGGGATACCTTTGGATATAAAGAGTGGAATCCCTCTACCGAAAGTTGATGTTAACTTTGTTTAAAGATAGCTAGTCCATGCCTAATATAGCAAAAAAATCTGCCAAAGGAAGTAATATGATATTTTTTGGGAGGTATAGTCCACAAACATTGATCGAGGAGGAGTTATATACTTTAGATGCAATAATTTATCCATTTTCATCTTTTTTAGTAATCTTATATCTACTAAGGATATTAACATATATTAAAGGATGGATATATTTTCACAATGGAATCCTATATATTTAAATATTGTGGGAGAAGATATAACTTTTATGGGTTAAGGACTTGGGTTCACATGATTTGGAAAAGGAATACTAGACTCCACTAAGCTTAGTGGGTGGAGTAGTTCCATAGACATATACTGAATAGGAATACAAAAACAAATATGTGTATTATTTTCACCATGGTGGGTGATACGTATATTATTATTTCAGAATAAATATTCCTACAATGAAGTAGTAAATTATAATATGTTAAAATTAATAGAATGTATAAATTCAAATGATGGATTCCACATATCAAAATTAAAGGATTCATTATTTGGATTTTTTCTAAGACTTGATACTCACGGTTAGTATTCAAGAGAAACGATACATGGATGACATAAGATGGTATGAATAAATCATGACATATTATTGAAAGGTATACTATTTAAAAATACCTATACACCTATCATGATGACTAAAATACTTTTTAATTCTACTTGTCAAATCATAATTCTATGATCATTGTATTGGGATATTGATAATCAAGGAAAATTCATTTGGTGTAATCCTCATGAAAGATATCTATATGATGTGATGAAAAAGAGACCATATGTTATATGTCTACAAGTCATAACTAGAAAGTTCTAGTCAGATCAATAAATGATAATAAGATATAAAAATTATATAAATTCATTTATGAATAAATCATGTATAGTGATCATATAATATATGTTTAGAAACAAAGGAGTGACAGTGTCTCAAGGTGGTTAGTTGGAGCTCTATAATTTTTCAAGTTAGATATATTGATTACATAAGGGAAAAAATTCGTGCCATTCTAACATGTTAAGACAATGGAATGAAATTTCTCCAAGTATGACTTAAATTAGAAACTATATACTATAAAAAGGATCTAGGAAATAGATCTATGGGTTTTATAAGTACAGTAAATTTAGAATTATTAATAATTTATTAAAAAATATAATTTTAAATAATTCAATATTGAATTTTTGTTAGCATATAATCCTTATTTTACAACATGCATGGGCATAGGAAGGTATTATCGTGATTATGAGAATTTCACAAGCTTAGTACCTTGGAATTCATCTCATATTCAATGATATGTAATGGAATTTTATAGTAATGGTTCATAAAAAATAGTTGGTAAATATTAAATGGATCCAATATAACTGCATAGTATGGAAATTATAACCATCTGATGGTACTTGGAAAAATAGAAATGGATGAGTTCATGGTGCTTTCAGAATTGGGGATACTAGTGATCATGGGAGTTGAAGACATGTCATCAGTTAGTTTAATTTGATCTAGTATCACAAATTAGGAAAAGTTAATATTTATCAAAATGTTCTTATAGCCAGTGGTTTACATATCTAAAATATTCGAGTATGTTGTGGCCTCTAATTAAACATAAAGAGTGCTTTAGAAATGTTTTGTTCTGATTTTGGGTTATACAAAAAGAGATAGTCTTATCATTATTATTATAAAATTTAACTACAGAATTCGTTAGGATGTTAAGAATTTGACCTGGGAACAGAAGATGGAAACTCAGTTATATCACTATATGAGGAATTTTCTTATTGTAGTAATGTTTTAGTAATTAGATTTTCCACGAGGTCAAGTGGATTTATTTACCTTAGTAATAGAAATGTGACTGGCCCAACATTTTTAGCCATACTTAGATGAAGCGTGTTCAACTTGTGAGAACTAACTAGCTATTAGCAGTTGGATCTAGTGAAAGTCAGAGTCTATTGGATTTGGTTCCATAGAAAAATATACTATTTAATTTAGATTACATGTATATTAGAAGAAGCGAATATCAATATAAATATCTTATCACATATTGATTGTTTTTCTACGTACCACTAATAAGATATTGTTTGGGAGTATATGATGCATTGATAAGGTCATAATAATTCCTCACTATGATGAGAACCTTGAAATTCCATAATGATATTCTTTAAAATATTTATATGGTCAGATAATATACTATGATGAGACACATAGTATATAGACGTTCATGTGTGATTACTTATAAGTAGATGATCCTTATTCTCATGAAGTTCACAGTTGGTAATCTCCAAGATATGAGATTATGAGAACAAAATCACTAGTAGGAATTTTTCATGTTTTGGTGTCATCATATGTTCCTATATATGAGCATGTATAGTGGTCCGTAGACTTTAATATTATAATTAATTCATGTCCTGACTCGTGAACTTATATTTATTGACCAAAACCATGAAACCATATGTTCATGGTAAGTAAGGTATTTTGGGCTGATCTCAAATGACATATTATTAATGGATAATTCAAGGAATTATTTTAAACTTCTTTCTTATGGAAGTTGATTTCTCAACCATTTTATTGGAATAAAAATATCACATTAAATTCTGTGATTATAGTGTAATGAAGTGTTTATGTTCGATAGTCAAAGAAATATGAATCGATCATATAGGTTGATGACATATATGTACAACCTACTTGATGTGGTATTGAGATAAAAAGATTATATTACACAATGAGAACTTGATGGAAAAAATTTCATTGGTCATCATATTTATGTCTAGTGAAATATTGTGAATGATCTATTGAACTGACAAAACCTTTATGGTTATTCACCAACACAGCTCTTCCACTACGCCTGAAACCTTCATCGCACATCTTACACTTACGGAGTATACTATAGTAATAAGGGGTTATGTATCTTGAACATAGTAGTATGTATCTGTACATTTTTTTACGAAAATAATGATTATATTTATCCCTTTTCATTATTACATTATACATTATTATATAATTCTTTTGATAATAAATATAATTTGATGCAACGAAAATTAATGTTTCTATTTTTTGGAAATATATTATTTCAATTAAAACACTCTTTTGTCTAAATACAAGAATTTTTTAAATAAATTATATTTTAATTAAAGGTTATTATAAACTTATATTTATTTAAATATAAATGATAATATAATTTAATGACGTCTATTTTAGTATTTTAGGGTCATAAGGTTTTTATTATCCTAAAACCTAGTATTTCTAGTAAATATGGATTTTTATTTTAAAGTGTAAATTATCTTATATAGAAAATTATTTTTGTAAAATTAGTATTTTTTTTGAAAAAATCATATCAAAATTATCCAATGGTGAATGTTTCATAATTTTCTGAGAGAGTTGATTTTTTTAGTTAAAATTAAATTCGGTATAAATATACATTAAGTAATATGACATCAACATAGCAAAAAAGTGATCTAATAAATACTATAAGGGGAATAAATGAACAAAAATAGTATTTCCCATTAATTTTTTTTAAGTTATTTGATTATTTTTTCAAACCTGTAATAAATCCTCCTAAACCTATGTTATATTTTAAGGGTTTAAAAACAATTATTTATAAACATGACTCACTTGCACATAATTAATGGTATTATTTTAATGAGCCCGGTTCTTAGATTAATAAAATATTGAAAACCACTCCACTTTTTCTAAAACCATGGGCCAAAACCATGGTAAGTTATGTGTTTTTGAATACTGTATCACTTAGAGTCCAAAACCTATGTTTAGAAATTAATAAATAATGCCTCTATCATTTTCTATAAATACCGACCCAAACTAAAAATAATATTCACTAAAAACCCATGGATTATGAATTTTCCCTCTCTATACCTTTATAAATCACTCCCAAGATGTTCCTAATATATTAATAATATCCTATAAAACATTTAGAAGCACACTCTTATGGTAAGTGATTTTATTCCTACTCATTTTTATTCATTTAATTTATTTCTATTAATCCTCTTTAATTTATAATTTATCATGTTGAAATATGTTTTTACAGTTAACTTTAATATAATTATGATTCTTGAGTAATGATATACCACCCTTAACTCTCATTAATCAATTCCATGAAACTTTATACACAACCGTTATGCTGGAGAAATAATATTGTGATTTTCCTTGCCAAAATTTTGTGTTGTGAATACCTATCCCCATTTACACTTATGGTCATTCACTTGATTACACATATCCTTCATTGATTGGGGGATTATATTTATGTAATAAAAAATCCATAATAATTTTTTATTTATTTTTTATAATCCCCCTTTTAAGGGTTAAAGGGGAACCCTTACATAGCCCGAAGACTTAGTGACACATTACATGACCGGAAGGCCTGAGAGGTATTCATCCCAAACAGACTACTTGAACCTACCCCTTCCAAAAATATATCTTCATTCCATCTCTTCACCTTCACAAGGCTGGTCGGATAGCTGTATGGTTGGTGAGGACTCTTCAAGTGCATCCAAGAGACCCGAGATCAAATCCGAGTTGAGACATATTTTTGGGTTACTATAGCAGTACTGTAGCAGGTACTATTCTGTACTATAGAAACCAGTCTATTCATCAGTTTCAGCCTTTGGGCCATCGGTTTGGTGCTTGATTCCTTCAAGGCCTTCGGGTCATCCAAGGCCTTCAGGCTAGTAATGATTTTGGACCACCTTTGTGGCACAAAAATTCTTGTATTTGATATGATTGTAATGTGTGATCTCAAAAATATATTTCCATGCAATGAATTGGGTAATGTATTTATCTCATGAGATACCATGTATGGTGAATGGTTGATTAACCTAAGAACAATATGTTAGGATTCCTTGACAGTTAGTATTGACTTATGTTTATGATTTGATGTTTTATGTTGTTTCCACATTTATATCGTTCCTCAGTGTTATCACAATATACTATGCTTCGATGTTCATGATTATGATTCCCAAATTTCCATTATGCCTCATGAATCACATGTACTGTAATGACCAAAAGTATTTCAATGGAAAATTCCCTTCTTATATTTATGTCATAAAAACAAAAAATAATGAACTACTAAGTGATAAGTGACCTTTAAACATAATTTTGTCACCCCTATGTTTGGAATTTTAAAAATCCGACATACACGGTTGTGTTCAAGATATTTTTTGGAGTCTAATGAAACAAAAATAATTTTTGGTGAATAGTAACCTACCCTTATGAATAGTAATATGACCCTTATGAATAGTAAATAAGAGTAACATTACCTATGAATAATAATATAAAATTTAGACATCTTAGAAAGTGACAATTTGACCTTAGTAAACATTTTTGGTATTTTTTTAAGTCATAAATAAATAATTATAATTAATTATTTAATTTAAAATTATATTTATTTCTTTGAAATGTATTCATAAATTATTGAATCAATGCCTAATAGTTTTTAGATAATTTTATAAGACCCTACGTAATTTTTGAAAGAACTGCAAAATCAGTTTTAATTTTAAAAACTGTTTTTTTAAGTAAATTATGAAATTAATTAAATATTAAATTAATAATATTTAGAAAATTATTTTTGAAAAATGGAATTCATTTTTGGATTCTACACGTCGAAAAATGGTTGGGGTAAATTTTTGGGATTTTTCTGAGAAAGTTGAATTTTTGGTGAATAGTAGAATACATTAATTTACCATATAAATACATTTTAATTAAAACCCACTATTCCTGACATCACAAGTGATGTAAGCACCCAAATCCAGAACTCGAATGCCTTATTTACTATTCTTGGTCATCCAAGACTCACTATTCATTGTCTTAGGTGAAATTAATAAACTAATCAATTTTATATTAAGGAAACCCCTCTCCCCTCCACTATAAAAGCCACCCTTCACTCCCTCTTTTCCTCACACCTCTCAAGCTCCAAGACTTCTCTAAACTCTACCCAAACACCTTCCCTATCCCCTCCCCCACGTCCAAGAGCTTCTGGTCTCATCAAAAGACCAAGCTTATGCCCTTAAGGAGGTTCTCAAGAGGAGGATTCTAAAGGTAATTTCTCTCCCTCTTCTCCTTTAATTTCCTTTCAAGTTCAAGTTCCTTTCTTGATCTCTCCCCACCTATATTCATCCAAATTGTTTTTTAACTCCAGAATTATACATATAATTTAATCATATTATTATAATGTTATATTATATGCCCCCACACCCTTTCCCTCTTCCTTTTATTTTATTAAAGAGAACGTTGTTCATGTGGTGATAATTTATCACCTTCAAAAACAACATGCTCTCTTCTTCTATTTCTACCTTTAGATCTGGTCATGAAACCATTTTAATGGTTGAAACAGAATATTTTATATGTATTATGTTCTATTTTTTTGTTCTGGAAATAACCTATGTCCATATTAATAAGTGAAAAGTTAAAACAAGTTCGTTGTGATCCAAAAGTCGCCCAAATTTACCCAAATAACCATCATTAAAATCTTATCTAATCATTCGTCCACACGGATCTAATATAACTCATTATAAAATCATTAAAGATTCTGTAATATCATAAATAACATGTAATATCAGTTCTGTATGTTTACCCATGATCTACCCAAACATCAATTTAAGAATACAAGTGGACCGCTCAAGAAAATCAAAAAAACGAACAATGCCGAACAACGTTTTTTAAACTCTATAAGTCATCCAAAGGTACATAATATGACATAATGAAACCAGAATGAACACTATTAATGTATAAAAGGTTATTGAATTTATAATTAATGAATATAATGTCATTATATAGGACATTAAAGAGAAGGAGGCATTCAGGTACAAGGTAAGGGGAAATCTCGAACACAATTTTCTTCCTTCAGGTTCTCCCTCTTTCACTCCAATTTTGATATGGTTACTCCTCAAAGATAATTTTTTCTTCATTTCATTTACTTTTCTGGGATATACATGTTTTTCACTAGTTTTTATGTCTGTCAAAATGTTTTCCAAAATAACTCTTCTTTCAAGATCTCAGCTTTTACCTCTCATTCAAGGTTGATGGTTCTTGTATCAAGTATGTTGTTCCCTATTTCTTTTGGGAACCCAAAGCTTATGAATGTGTTATTATGAGATGAAACCCATTCATTTACATGGGTTATTTATGTACATGTTTTATATGTTTTCTATGTGGAAATAATGATAATTCTAATGTTATGATGTGGTGGGTGTGCCCAGAATTATATAGCGCAATATGAATGTTTAAATGTGATGGGTGTGCCCAGAATTATATAGCGCTCAAATGCGTTGGGTAAAGTGATGAATCTCATGAGTAAATGTGAAATGATGTGTGAAAAAGATGCTAGTTTTGTTCACAAGTATGTGTGGTAGTTATCCACTAATACATGATGTCTTATTTTTATGCATTGCCACATTTCAAGTTTATTTTTTATGCTCCTCTCATGTTCATGATCTTCTGCCTATGTCATGATTATGCTCACCCCATGATATATTGTTATTAGCTATCCTCTTAATGGGATTTTAGCTCACCCATTTTGATATATATCCTCAGGTGGCTACATGTACTAAGGAGAGGACAAGTACCAATAAGAAGCTAGAGAAGATGAAATTAAATAAATGTTTATGGTTGATGTTGTATTTGTTATGTGTGGTCCTAGTTTGCCCGAGACACTAAACCTTTGGATCCTCTATGTGTAATACTATTATGTTTTTTATCTTTGAAATGATGTAATAGTAATGTAGGAAAAAGCCGGGTCGCTATATGTACAACATTAATTTATGATTAAATTTGATTCTTCCCTTATTTTTATTTATAGCTAACCCCTTTCTTTTATACATCCCCAGGTTATCCCATCCAGTTTTATAAGATCAATGGAATTTTAAAGAAATTTTATGGAGTTTTTAAATAATGTATATATACCTCTATTTCATGTTATGGGGATATGTAAATAATTACATAAAGATATTATACCTATCAAAATTTTTTAATTGTATTATTTGTATCTCTATGTTATATATTGTGAAATAAAGTGTATAAAAAATACTGGTTTTGATACACATAATTATAGAGATGATTGTCCTATGATTTTACATTATTTGAAGGCCATTTTCTATGGTTTTGATTGTTACATACATGATTTAGCATTTTAAAACACTAATATTGTATTTATAGTCATATGGAGAAAACAACACTTCCAATTGATGTGTTTTATACTCTAATATTTCAAAAATAACTCTATGGTAGTTTTTGTATGATTTAATAACAATTGGATACTGTTTCCTTGGTTTTAACCCTTTGGCATGCAATTTTAAAGATCGTCAAACCATTAAGAATTTATTATTCAGTCCTTCCAAGAACATCACAAGTCTAATTGGTGAATCATATACTCATAAACATAATATAAATTAAAAATATTATTTTCATGTGATTTCACATCATATGGTGGTCATCAACTATGATTTTAACAATCATATGCACATTTTAGTGTTTTAAAACATTAAAAGTGCATTTAAAATCATCATAAGAAAATGACACATCCAATTGATGTAACGTCTACTAAAAAAATTAAAAATGACTATATTGTTGATTTTTTTATGATTTAAATGAAATTTTAGATTATTTTATTGGTTTGGCCCACAAAAATGTGTTTTTAAAGGTTTTTGAACCATTAAAAAAGAATTATTCAGTCTACCCAAGCACGCCACACATTTTATTAATGTTTTGTCTGATAATAAAAATAAAATAAATACAAAGATTATTTTCCAATTATTTAATTTCATTAATATGATGTTTTCTATGGTTTTGACTATTAAACAAATGTTTTGTTGTTTTTAAAAAAATAAAAGTGAATTTATGATCAACTCTCATAAACAATATATTTGATTGACATGGTATCTATTCTAACATTTCAAATATTACTCAATGGTTTTTTTTGTTTTCTTTGATGTAAATCATGGGTATTATTATTGGTTTTCAATTCCTAAAACATGTTTTTAAGGGTCCCCAAACTCTTAAAAACCACTTATTCATTCCATCAGTGTAAACTGCAGATATAATTAATATGCCCTCTAATGTGACATATCAAAAATAATAAAAATGTGATTATGATGTTATTTCACATTATTTGGATGTTTTTTCTTTTATTTTTATTATTAAATGCATGTTTTAGTGTTTTCAAGTCAATAAAAATGTGATTCCACACATCCCAAGAAAACGACACATCTGATTGATTTTCTGTCTTATCCAAAATTTTACTAATCATTTTGATGTTGATGTTGTAAGATTTCGCATCAAGCCTAGGTCATTTGATTTGTTTTGACCCCATGATGCACATTGTTAAAGGTCATAAAACATTCAAAAATTGTTTATTTGATCTATTAGTTCACTCCATATACCTAATTGATGTGTCTTCTACTCATACCCAACATAAATATTATAAAGGAGTTTTTTCTATGATTTCACATCACTTTGACATCTTTTTCTCTATTTTTGGCCATTATAAGCACATTTTAGTGTTTTAAAAAAACTTGATCTATGTTTCTAATCATCCCAAGAAAACCAAACATCTAATTGATGCACTATTTTCTCTAATATTTAAAACATCACTCAATTGTTGTTTTCCTATGATTTTACAGTAATTGGAGATAATTTTCTTAGGTTTGACCCCCTAAAACTCATTTTAAAGGCTGTTAAAACATTTAAATCTTCTTTTTTCATTCAATATGAGCACGTAGTATTTCCCATTGATGTGTTTTATACCTGTAAACTTAAAAAATATGATCAAAAAAATAATCATGATTTTACATCATTTTAATTTTTTTTATTCTATTTTATCTCTTACCTATGCATTTTAGTGTTTACAAAACCCTAAAAGTATATTTTCATTCACCCAAAGAAAATGACATGTCCCATTGATGTCACTTATTTTCTAACATTTCTAAAATAACTCTAGAGTTTTATTTGTATGATTTCATGGAAACAGAGGTCATTTTATTAGTTTTGACCCCCTGACACACATTTTTAAAGGCCACCAAACCTTTAAAAACTGCTAATTAAATATGTCTGAACACACAATAAATCAGATTGACATGTTGTCTAATCATACATAAAAATAAAAATAATAATACAATTTTCTTATGTTTTCACATCATTTGATGATTGTTTCATATGTTTTTTCTCATAAAATGTGCATTTTAGTTTTTTTTAAAATACCAAAAGCATGTTTCCTATAATCTTAAGGGAAAACATGTATGATTGACATGTCATGTAATCCAGAAGTTTAAAAAAACACTATGGTTTCTTTTGTGTTATTTAACATTAATCAGAGATCTTTTAGTTGATTTTGACCCCCATACACATGTTTTTAAAGGGTTCCAAATCATTAAAAATTTCTCATTAAGTTCATCGGATCATATCTAATGTTTGATTGATGTGTTATATCCTCGTAAAAATAAAAAATATAAACATACATTTTTTCTATTAATTCACATCATTCATAGGTATTTTTATATGGATTTTATTATTACATTATTTTTTTGGTGTCTTTAAAATGCTAAAAGTGTGTTTTCGGTCATCCTGAGAAAATGACATGTATGATTAATGTTTCATCTACTCCATATTTTCATAAATCAGTCTATTGTTATAGTCTTATTATTTCATGGAAACCGAAGGACGTTCTCTTGGTTTAAACCCCCTAAAGCATATTTTAAAAGGATATTAAACCATTAAAAATTGCTTATTTGGTTCGTCCAGGAAAACCACACATCTGATTGGCATGTTGACTAGTCATACACATCAAAAAATTACAAAGATAATTGTACTATAATTTACTTCTTTTAGGGGACATTTTCTACGGTTTTGACCATCACATGCACATTTTAGTTTTTTAAAACACTAAAAGTATAGTTTTTATCATATCGAGTAAAAACCATGTCTAATTGAGGTGTCTTCTACTCCCATAATTCAAAAATCATTCTATAGTTGTTTTTCATATGATTTCATGTAAATCGATAGTCGTTTTATTTGTTTTGACCCCATGATTCACATTTTTAAAGGTTGTCAAACTATTAAAAACTACTCATTCAGTCTATCCAAGAACATTGCATGTGTAATTGATGTTTTTTCTATTAGTAGTCATCAAAAAAATTACAAATTCAATTTTCCGATGATTTCAAATCATCCTGAGGTTGTTTTCTATAGATTTTAAAATTAAATGCATGTTCTAGTGTTCTTAAAACACAAAATGTGTTTCCAATCATCCCATGAAAATGAAACATATGATTGATGTTCAATCTACCCCCATATTTCACAAATCACTCTGTCATTATTTTTTTATAATATTTCACATCAATTGGAAGTTTTTATGGTTTTGACCCCCTCAGACATGTTTTTAATGCTTATGAAACTGTTAAAAACTGTCTATTCAGTTAATCGGAGAACACCACACATATTATTGATGCATAATCTACTCTTACACATATTAAAACATTTAGAAATATGTTTCCTATAATTTCACAAAATTCTGAGGTCGTTTATTATGGTTTTGGCTATTATAGATACATTTTAGTCTTTTAAAAAAAATAAAAGTGTGTTTCTTTTTATCCTGAGTAAAAGAAAAGTCTAATTGACATGTATTATACTCAAATGTCTCAAAAAATCAACATAATATTGACTTTTGGGTGTGATTTAATAGTAATTTGAGGAAATTTTCTTGTTTTTGACCCCCTAATGAACATTTTTAAAGGCCATCAGACTATTAAAATTGATTATTCGATTTTTACGAGGACATTCCAAGTATAATTAATGTGTCTTATACTTATGAAATTCAAAAAAATTAAAAAGGTGATTTTCATATGGTTACACTTCATTCACAAGTTTTTTTATATGATTTTGATTGTCACATGCATATTTTAGTGTTTTTAAAATACTAAAAGTCTATTTCAAATCATCATGAGAAAATGAAATGTTAGATTGATATTTCGTCTACTAATGTTTTTTAAAATCACTCAATGGTTATTGTGAAATGATTTTACATCAGTTAATGGTCATTTTATTAGATTAACCCCATTAAAACATGTTTTTAAAGGGTGTCAAACATTTAAAAATAACTTATTTTTTCCATTCGAGCACACCACACGTCCGATTGGAATTGTTTTCTCTTATATGTCAAAAATAATAAAATTAAAATTTTATCAATATTTTATATTTTCATAGGTCCTTTTATGTGGTTTAAACCATTCCATGCATGCTTTTGTGTTTTTAAAACACAAATTTTATGTCTATGTCAACCTAAGTAAACAGAACATCTGATTGATTTGAAGTATAGTAAAAAAATTTAAAATATCATTCTATAATTGTTTTTATATGATTTTATGATAATGAGAGGTTGTTTTATTGATTTTTAACCCCTGACACTCATTTTTAAAAGACTTATAAACCCTCAAAAACTCTTTGTTTGGTCCATTCAAGAATACCACATTGATTATTGATGTTTCTTCTACTATTATTCATTTATAAAGTTGAAGAGACAATGTTTCAATAAGTTTTTGAAATTTATAGGTCATTTCCCAATGTTTTGATCAAGCATTTTAGTGTTTTAAAACTGTAAAAGTGAGTTTTGGGTCATCTTAAGTAAACAAAACATTCAAATGATGTTTTGTATGATAAAACATTTAAAAAATGACTCTATGATTATTTTTACATGGTTTCAAGGAAATCAGAGTTCATGTTCTCAGTTTTAATCCCATGAAACACATTTTTAAAGGCCACCAAACAGTTAAAAACTATTTATTTAGTATGTTCGAGGACATTGAATGTCTAATTGAAATTTGGTCTACTCGTACATATCAAAAAAATTACAAAAATGGTTTTCCTATGATTTCACATCATTCAAAGGTCATTTTCTTTGATTTTTACTATTATATGCACATTTTCATGTTTTAAAATAATAAATGTATATTCTCAATCATCTTGAGAAAACATTGAATCTGATTGCCTTGGATGCTCATTTAAAATTTCATAAATAACTATAAAGTTGTTTCATATGATTTTATGAAAATTGGAAGTCTTTTTCTTGGGTTTGATACTTGATGTATGTTAAAGATCATCAAATCATTACTTATTGGACCATTTGAACACCCTGAACATCTAATTGACATTTTTCTACACATATATGTCTAAAATAATACAAATACGATTTTCCTATGATTTCATGTTATTTGGAGTTTGTTTTTTTTGGTTTTCACAATTACACACACGTTTTAGTGTGTTTAAAACACTAAAATTGTGTTTCCAGTCATCTTGAGAGTGCTATATGTTCGATTGATGTTTCTTCTACTCAAATATTTCAAGAATCACTCTATAGTCATTTTCATATGATTTTTTTTGAAATTATAATTAATGTGGTTGGTTTTTTCCATGTGGTGCATGTTTTTAAATACCGTCAAATCATTAGAAAATCCTAATTCAATTTGTCTGACCACACTGCATGTTATATTGAAATTTCATTTACTATTTCATGTCAAAAATAATTCATATATGATTTTTCTATGATTTTACATCATTCAGAGGACATTTTCTATAGTTCTAATCATTACAAATAGGTTTTAGATTTTTTAAATGAATAAAGTGTTTTTTCTGTCATCTTGAGTAAAAACATGTCTCACTAATGTGTATTAAACTAAAACATTTAAAAAATCACTATATTGTTTTTTTCCTATGATTCCATGATAATCAGAGTTCATTTTATTGGTTTGACCCTCTGATACGTTTATTTTAGGGCCTCTAAACCGTAAATAACTACTTATTTGGCCCGTCTAAGCACAAAGAATATTCATTTGACATGTTTTATACTCTTACATGTAAAAAATAATATAAATATTATTATACTATGATTTCATATCTTCTACTGGCCATTTTCTATGGTTTTGACTATTAAACATGAATTTTAGTATTTTCAAAACACTAAAATTTTGTTTCGTGTTATCCAGAGCACACAACATGTATGATTGAAATTTAATCTACTAAAAAATATCAAAAATTAATATAATTTTATTTTTTTTATATTATTTCACTGAATTAAGTTATTTTTCCCTAGCTAAGACCCCATGATGCATGTTTTTAATGGTTTTCAAAATGTTAAAAACAACTTATTTAGTCTATCCGAGCACATTGCACATCTGATAGACATTTTTTCTATTCTTACACAACAAATATATTATTAAGATTATTATCATATGATTTCACATCATTTAGAGGTCATTTTATATGGTTTTGACCATTACATACACATTTCAATGTATTTAAAAAACTAAAAGTGCATTCTCAGTCATATTGAGAATGTGAAATGTCTGATTGATGTTTTACATACTCTAACACATCAAAGAATAGTAAATTGTTGTTTTTTAATGATTTCATGATAATCAGAGGTAAGTTTCTTAATTTTAACTCCAAGACTCATATTTTTAAATGCCACCAAACCTTTAAAACTACTTATTCAGTCTTTACATGATAACCAATATACAATTGATGTTTCTTCCACTCGCACACCTCAAAAATAATAAAAAGCCGATTGTTCTAGGAGTAACATAATTTGGAGGTATTTTTCTATAGTTTTCACTATTACATGCATGTTTTAGTGTTTTTAAATTCCTAAAAGTTAATTTTTATTTAGAATAAACAAAAAAAACATCCATTTGATGTGGATTAGAATTAAAATTTTTAAAAATCAGTTTACAGTTGTTCTCGTATTATTTCATGGAAATTTTAAGTCATTTTGTTGGTTTTGGCCCCCCAAACATGAATATTTAATGGCTTCCAAACTATTTAAACTATTTCTTCAGTCCATCTGAGCACACAGAAGATCCGATGGAGGTTTCCTCTACCGATACATGAAAGATTAATTCAAATATGATTTTTCTTTGATTTCAAAACATTTTATGGTTTCTTTATATGGTTTTGACCGTTACACACATGTTATTATGTTTTTAAAACACTAAAAATATGTTTCCGGTCACGTCGACCAAATGAAAAAACCAATTGATCTGACATATACTAAAATATTTCAAAAATCAGTCTACAGTTGTTGTCGTATGATTTTATAGTAATTATAGATTTTTGGTTTGGTTTTGACCACTGGACGCATGTTTTTAAAGGCCTCCAAGCCGTTAAAAATGGATTATTCGGTCTGTCTAAGCACAACACACATCCGATTTACATTTAATATAATTTTTCCCATAAAAAAAATTATTATTTTAAAATTATTTCATATCTGTTAGGGGCTATTTTTCATGTTTTTGATTGTTAGATGCAAGTTTTAGTGTTTTTAAAATGCTAAAGGTGCATTTTTGGTCATCCCAAGAAAACCACTTGTGTAATTAATGTGAAGTATTCTATAAAATTTCCAAGATCACTATAAATTCGTTTTTTATGATTTGATGTCACTTTTAGGATGTTTTTCTAGTTTTGATATCCTTATGTGTGGTTTTAAAGGTCATCAAACCATTAAAAACTGCTTAATTGGTTCGTCTAATCACATTGCACGTCTTCTTGATGTTCTTTCTACTCATACCATTAATAAATAATACAAAGAATATTATCCAATGATTTCATGTCATACAATGGTAATTTTTATTGTTTTTACCATTACAAACATGTTTTTATGTTTTTAAAACACTAAAAGTGTATTTTCGGTCATCCTGAGATAAAAACATGTCCCATTAACATGTTGACTTCTCTAATATTTAAAAAATAACTCTATAGTTGTTTTTTATGATTTTATGGAAATTTTAGGTCATTTACTTGATTTTGACCCCTTACACATGTTTTAATGGTAAATCAAACCCTAAAAAATACTTATTCAGTCCGTACGAGCACAATGCACATCTAATTAGAATATATTCTACTCAAATAGAAAAAAATAATACAAATATTTTTTTCTTATGATTTATCATCAATCAATGGGTTTTTACGGTATTGAACTTTAATCACAAGTTTTAATGTTTTTAAAAAATTAAAAGTGTGTTTTCAGTCATCCCAAGAAAATGAGGCATCTGATTGATGTGTCGTCTACTCCAAAATATAAAAAACTACTCGATATTTTTTACATATGATTTGATGAAAATTTGAGGGTTATTTTTTGGTTTTAACCTCCTAAAGAATGTTTTGTAAAGGCTACTATAATGTTATTAAGTGCTCATTCTGTACTTCTGAGCACATCACAGATCCAATTGATGTGTCTTCGACTCGTAGATTCCCCAAAAACTACAAATAAAAATTTTCTATTATTTCATGAATTTCAATGTTTTTTATGGTATTGACCAAGAAATTCATGTTTTAGTGTTTTTAAAACACTAAAAGTGTGTTTTCGGTCATCCTAATAAAAAACACATCTGATTGATGTTCTGTATACTCCAACATTTCATATATCACTTTATAGTTGTTGTTGAAATGATTTCGTGAAAATCAAAGGTAATTTTCTTGGTTTTTACCACTTGACACATGGTTTTAAAGGCCACCAAAACTTTAAAAAATTGTTTACTCAGTCATTCAGACATCATTTCATATCTGATTAATGTTATTCTACTTTTACGTGTCAAAAATAATCAAAATTTGATTTTACTATGAATTCATGTCATTTTGAGGTCATTTGACATGGTTTTGACCATTACACACACATTTTAGTCTATAAAAACACTAAATATGGGATTCCATTATTCCCTATAAAATGACACATATGATTGAAATTTTTTATACTTAAACATTTAAAAAACCACTCTATGGTGGTTGTTATATTATTTCATGGGAATTTAGTGGTCATTTTCTTGGTTTGTGAGCTCATAACATACATTTTTAAAGGCTACCAAAATCTTAAAACTACTTATTCAATCCATCAAAGTACATCTCATGTCTGATTGATTTTTTTCTACTTGTACACATCATAAAAAGTTCAGATATAGTTGTTCTATGATTTCACCCCATTAAAAGGTCATTTGTAATTGTTTTGATTATTACACACACAATTTACTATTTTTAAAACACTAAAAGTGCTTTTTTGATCATATCTAGAATAAGATCAATCCAATTTCAATTTTCTCCTAAAAATATAGAAGTATATTGTTTATGATTTTGACCATTACATGCATGTTTTAGTGTTTTTAAAAGACTAAAAGTGCATTTTCGGTCATTCAGTGAAAAAAAATGTCTGACTTACATTTTTCATATTCCCACATTTCAAAAAACACTATATTACTGTTTCTCATATGATTTTAGGGAAATATGTTTATTTTTTATTTGTTTTTAAACCTTGACACACATTTTTAAAGATTCTCAAAACGTTAAAAACTACTTATTCAGTTCATATAAGAAATCCACATTCCCGATTGATGTTTGTTCTACTCATTCACACCACTAAATTTATATAAATGATTATATTATGATTTAACATAATTTATAGTTTTTTTCTACTGTTTTAACTATTACCCACACATTTGAGTGTTTTTAAAACACTAAATTTTTGTTTCTGACCATCCTGGGAAGAAAAAAAATCCGATGGACGTTTATTCTCCACCAATATTTCAAAAATCACTCTATAGTTGTTTTTAATATGATTTAATAGAAATAAGAGATCATTTTTTTTGGTTTTAAACCTCAGACATATGTCTTTAAAGACAATAAAATGATTAAAAACCGGTTATTTGGTCTTTCTGAGCACATAACACTTCATATTGATGTTGATCTTTGCATGCACACAACATAAAAATTATTAATATGATTGTACTATAATTTCAAAACATTTAGAAGAATTTTATTTTCATTACACAGAGGTTTTAGTGTTTTAAAACTCTAAAAGTGAGTTTCTGTTGATCCCAAACAAACGAAACATTTGATTGATACAATTTCTATGAATTTTTTTTACTAATCACTATGTGGATTTTGAAAATAATTCCATGATAATTATTGGTTGTTTCCTCATTTTTGAATCACTAACGTGCATCGTTAATGGGAATCAAAACATTAAAATAGATTATTATTTTCACTCAATCACACCAAATATCCCATTGATGTGTTGCTAGCTCGTATATGTCATAAATAATAAAAAAATGATTTCACTATGATTTTATGTCATTTGGAGGTCATTTTATATTGATGTGACCAATATACGCAAGTTTTAGTATTTTTAAAACACTAAAAGTTTTTTTGGTCAACCCAAGGAAATAACACATCTGATTGATGGGAAACATTCTTGAAAATAAAAAAACACTCTATAGTTGATTTTAAATGGTTTCATGGTAATAAGAGGTTATTCATTGGTTTTAACACCCAGATGAATGTTACTAAAGGTATTCTAACTGAATGAAATGACTTATTGGGTCTGTCTTAGAATATCACACATCTAATTAAAATGTTTTCTACTTGTACACATTATGAAAAATTAAAATGACGATTTTACAATGATTTCACATAATTTGGAGTTTTTTCTATAGTTGCTTACACACATATTTTTGTGTTTTTTAAATAGAAAAAGTGTCTTTTAGGTCATCCTAAATAAATGAATTGTCATATTGATGTTCCATATCTTTCATAATTTGAAAAATGATTCCACAGTTTTTTTCTATGGTTTCATGGCAATCAGAGGTCATTTTTTTCATTATGACCTCTATTGCACATTTTTAAACGATACCAAACTATTAAAATTTTATTTTTTAGTGATTCCAATAAAACTACAAATTATATTGATGTTTCTTCTAATTATAAATGTCAAAAAAAATTTAAATTTTAATTTCCAATTATTTTATGTCATTCATATGTCATTGGATTTTTTTGACCATTACACGCACATTTTAAAAATTCAAAATACTGAAAGTGTGTTTCTGATAATCCCAAGAAAAAATCACATCATCTTAATGTGAATTCTACTCCAACATTTGGAAAATCACTCTGCAGTTGTTTTCTTATGATTTCACAACAATCAGAGTTTGTTTCCTTGATTTTTTCCTTCTGATGTTCAAGCTTAAAGGCCACAAAACCGTTAAAAAGTTATTATTTGGATTTTTCAATCACATGAAACATATTATTGATGAGTTTTAGACTTATAAACCTAAAAAGTAAAACAAATATGTTTTTTTTATGATTTCACATCATTTGAAATTTTTTATATGATTTAAAATATTACATGCTTACAGTTTTTAAAATACTAAATTTTTTCTTCCGGTCATCCCTAGAAAATTAAATATCCGATTGATTATTTTCCTACTCACACATTTTAAAAATCAGTATAAGGTTGTTTTTTATTATTTAATTTAAATCAAAGATATTTTTCAAGGTTTTGACCTATTGACGCATGTTTTTAAAGGACATCAAACCATTTAAAAAACTTATTCAGTCCATCTGAGTACACCACACATCCAATTGATGTCTCATCCACTCTTACACATTAAAAATAATACAAATACTATTATCCAATGATTTCACATCATTAGAGGGTCTTTTTAAATGGTTTTGACCATTACACATTGTTTTTAGTGTTTTTCCTACACTGAAAGTGTGTTTCTAGTCATAAAAAGTAAAAAACATGTATCATTGATGTTTTTTTCCTCAAAAATTTCAAAAACTAATGTACCATTCTTGTATCATGATTTCATGACAATAAAAGGTACTTTTCTTTGTTTTAACCCCTTAAAACATGCTTTTAAGGCTACCAAACCATATAAAAATGATTATCTGGTCCATCTGTGCAGACCACATACCTGATTGACATGTCTTCTACTCATATATGATAAAAGTAATACACATATGATTTTATTATGATTTAATGTCATTCATAGGTCATATTATATGGTTTTGACCATTCCATGCACATTTTTGTTTTTTTAAAATATTTAATATGTGTTTATTGTCTTCTTGAGGAAAAGACACATCCAATTTATGTGAATTCATATCCAAAATTTAAAAAGTCACTCTATGGATACCTTTTTAATTATTTCATAGTAATCAAAGGTCGTTTTCTTAGTTTTGACCCCCTAACAAATGTTTTTAAAGGTTGTTAAACAGTTTAAAAATATTGATTGGGTATGCCCAATCAAACCACTTTTCTGATTAATTATTTGTCTAATATTTCACATCAAGAATAAAAAATATATGATTATCCAATGTATTCAAGAAATTTGGAGGTTGTTTTCTATGGTTTTCACAATAACACACACATTTTAGTGTTTTCAAAACATTAAACATGTGTTTTTTGTCATCCAGAGCATGTCCCATGTCCCATTAGTGTACCATATACTATAATATTTAATAAATAAATCTATGGTCATTTTAATATGATTTTATAATAATCGAATGTCGTTCAATTGAATTTTACCACCAAAACACAATTTTAAAGGCCACAGAACCATTTAAAACTACTTATTTGGTTCTCCAGAGCACACCATAGGTCTTATTGTTCTATCACCTTCTCATACAATAAAAAATAATAGAAATTCAATTTTATTTGGATTTCACATCAATTAGAAGTTTTTTTCTATGGTTTTGACAATTACACACATGTTTTAGTGTTTTGGAACACTAAATGCACATTTCCAATCACCTTGATCAAGAAACAAGTCCGATTAATGTGTAGTTTTCTTAAAAATTTCATAAATCACTGTACGATTGATTTTTTTATGATTTCATGGAAATTTGAGGCATTTTTCTTGGTTTTGACCCCATGATGCACAATTCTAAAGGTCTCCAAATCGTTAAAAACATATTATTATTTTTATCTAAGAACAATATACATCCAATTAATGCGTTTTCTATTATTACAAATTATAAAAAATAAAAATAAAATTGTATTACAATTTTAAATCATTTCTAGGTTGTTGTGGAAGGAAATTGTGGCGTAGAAGAAGCTTGTAACATGTACAATTTAATTTTTTGTGTTCAGATTCATGTTAAAATGACTAAATACACAAAATCCCCTTTTTATATTTCTTTAAGGATTTATTGTAATTCAATTTAATCATGAAAAATAAAATTGCATAAAAGTGTATATAATACTATGCTTTTTTGAAACCTCGAGTTTGATTCGCTCACTGTTTGTGTGTTTTTGATCAAAGGTTCCAAAATAAGAATGCTCTAGATCATACAAATATGCACCATATCTTATCGATGATTGATCTATGATTCCCATATGCATTCATGTGAAATAAAATATCTTTATGACATCCCTTAGATCTCTTGAATTACATGCACTTGATCGAGAAGACGAGATCGATTTGACCATATTCTTCCTTTGGAATCTCTCTATAAGATCTTGATTGAAGAGGAGAAAAGATATTCTCTATCTAAATTTGTCCAAATTGTTTATCTCAATATTAAAGTGGCTAAAATGTGTTCTTATAATAGGTTATATTTTCTAAAACTGTACTTTGGTCCCTGTAAAGTAATAACCTTGATTGTAGACCTTTTTCACACACTTATGAATTAATAAACTTTTTATAAATGAATAAAATATTTTTTCACTCACATGTAACAATTTAAGTTGTTAAATGATAATATATTAACCCTTAACTCATTACATATGCTCCCCAAATAATTTAATGAACCATGACTATGATATAATCATTTGAAAATGTACATTTTCTCATATTCATTTTTATGATAAAACAACTTTTGAATACCTTGAGAAATAAATTCAATCATAATTATTATAAAATTTAATAATATTATTGAATTATATTTACTTGTGATCAATAATACTTGGATGTTCAACAACCCTTGTATGTGGGCCCACTTTGTCTTTAACTTCTATTCATTTGAATAGGTGGAACTTGTGGATTCACTTAGTGTGTGACCCTCTAGGTCCTTATCTCGATATAAGTGAGTCCAAACCCCAAGCCAAGAGTAGAGTTTAGAAAAACATAATGTCCCCTAAGGACATAAGGAATCTCATATATACGATTACCTCATTCTAATATGTTCTGTGTAATATAATCTTTGTCCCATGATATCTCGTAAAGCAGGATGCACCCTTATGTCATCATCCTTTTATTGATTTACATATTTCATGACCTTACTAGATGTAAATACCCTCTTTTACCATGTACATGTATTTAAATATGGTTATACCATCATTTTCAACCATGGACCATGATATATATCTTCCTCGTCCTGGAAGAAATAAATTATATATTGATCATTCAACCAATGTCAGAACAATAATGAAACAGCGAATACAAGTTACCTCACCATGACTTAAATGTCATCATTTTTTCCTTGTATAAAATTACAAGACCAAATGGTAAACATTGATAATGATCCCAACATAAGATACCAATATAAATGGTGAAAAATAAAATAAACCAATGATAGTCAAAACATGTGTTGTTTCTATAGGCAGGTTAGTCCTCATGATCTCTTGTACTCAAGATCACCAAGTGTGAACATCATGAAAAGAAGTATAAATTCCTATGAGACCCCAAAACATAATATTCATACATCATATGTGTATCATCAATATTATGTATCTATATCATAGTACATATATTTATGATTATTGTTATAGTATCTCAAGGTTCTCAATAAAGTTAAAAATATCTATGATCTTTTGACACGACACATAACCTAAGGAAATTACCATGTAAAAGTTGATAAAGATGTATCAACAATATTATGGTAAGAATAAATACATATATATACCATATTTTATACATATAATAGTAACCAATGTATATAAAGGAGTTGGGTCTAGGGCACCCACTCTAAAAACTCCCACCTTCACTAGAGCAAACTACTAACAATTCTCAATCCTCTAGATCCCACATGAGTATCATGTTTCTACTGAGATATGGATTTAGTTAAGGGGTCTACCAAATTATCCTATGTGTCTAATATATTATCCTTGACTTCACCTATCTGAGTAAAATCACTCAAGAGATGAAACATCTAAAGAATGTGCTTTTTCTTTTGGTGTGACCTAAACTCCTTATAAATCGCTACTGCCACTATATTATCAAAACATACTATAAAATGGTCTACTCTTCTAGGTATAACACCAATATTTTAAACCATGTTTCATATCCAAACTACATTTTTAGATTCATCTAAAGATAGTATATACTTATATTCTTTTATAGAATCGAAAATCATAGACTGTGTAGTGCTCCTCCATCTCACTGCATAATGATTTAGACAAAAAACATAGCCTAACTATGATTTCAGATCATCATGATCCATCTGAAAAATATAATTGGTTTATTACATCATGAAAAATTTCTTTTCTCATCCATACACCAAGAACAAAATCTTTGCATGTATCAAGTACTTTATGAGAGTTTTTACAGCTGTCCAGTGTATCTCTCTGGGATTTAATTGATATTATCCTACCATGCTTAAAAAAAAGAAATATCAAACCTAGTATAGAGCATAATATATATGATATATAATAGCCCAGAACCCAAACTCCCAGATCTGGTGATGAAATCATAAACTTTACATTTCCAACATTGATACTTATAATTATAACCCAATTTTTTTCCATCCAAACCTTACTATATCAAAATGATAAAATTGTATCAATTATATTACAAAATATATTTTAGGTTTAGAGTTTTAGAGAATTAGGAAAAACTCCTACATAAACAATACCCATGGTATTAAATGATAAATTATCCCAATTAATCTGTACTTTATTATTTCACATTAATTCATCATACTAATCCATACAGAATCCCTTTAAGACTATAATAGACCAACCTTGTCCAACTAGACCAGTCACCTATGTCACCTTATTATGGGTTGAGGTGAATCAAAGAAAAAAATTGTCTTGTATATAAGGAAAATAAGAACTAAAACCAGATTACAAACCAAAAACAATGATAGATACAACTGATCCAAATAAGATCAATCTGAAATTAGGAAATTTATAGATGAACTAGTCAACATGTGACCAACTGTCACATCAAAACAATCCCTAAACTGAAACAACAATGTAAAGTAAAGAAAGAATGATAAATAATGACCTTCCCTTTACTTTTGTTCTTTAAAAAAAGGTCTACAACTACCCGAAGGAAGAAGTAGGGTGTGAGAATAGAGCCTAGTAGAGAGTAACTAATGAATCTATATAAAATCTTATATCAAGAATTAATAAGTTATAGCTTAAAAATATCATTAAAAGAATTTTTATAAATAATAAAATTTGAAAACATTTTTAAGAAAATCCTGTAATTTTTCACAAATTGCTTATCAGGATTTACAAATCTAGAAATAATCCAATTATAAGAAAAAATATCTTGACATCCCGAAATATAAGTATACATGTGATCCAACATCCATGAAATAATCTATCATAAAACAAACAAAAGAAATAATCCACCTTCCAGTCTAGCTGTAGACTATGGGAAAATACCTACTAGAAACTCACGATCCTAAAAAGGAATTAAGATTGATCCAATTAATGTCTATTCTTATGAGAATAAATCGATATACAAGTGGTTACCTCCTAGTGGCGTCACAAACTATAAGGCTACCCATGTATCTTTCTTTATTTACCCAAGGTTCCTATTGTCAAATGTTGGTTATTTTTTATTTTTAAAACCATTCTCACATTTTTATAAATCTATTTCAAATACAAGGAAATCTACCTCAGGGTTTGAAAATCCATTTTCCATTTCAAATAAAGGAAATCCTGTTTCAAAGAAAAAACCTCTTTAAAACATTAATCCATGCCATTTTAAGTTTTGATATATGAAATTACATTTCAAATATGAATTAATTAATAAGAATAAATATCAATTCAAAATATTTGAACACTTGTATAGATCCGCCTACCTCAAGGACCTATAAAACCAATGTTCCTTTCAAAACGGGGGTTGGAAACCATAAGATCGACCATTATAATACAAGACATGATATGAAACTAAATATTATAGATATAGAAAACTATCCAATTACTGATACCTATAAGAAATGGTGCTGCAACTATAAGAGAGAGAGAGAGAAACTGAGAGGAAATCCAACCCAAGGAGACAAACCACCTAGTCATGCTGACCAATCATTGAACGTAGTGTTTTATAGGGAAAGAATTCATCCAAAATTCCCATGGTAGTATCTATGGAAAATAAGATAAAGGTGAAAATGAGAATTAATCCTCAATAATTCACACTATACCTTGAAATCTATAACTCAGGGAATTACATGCCATGTAATACCTTACACATCATTAATTTCTCCCATTTTAAGTTACACAGAAAAAAACAAAACCTTTTTAATAAAAAGACTATTTTTGTCATTACACAATGTGAAACCCTTAGATGGAATGTTCCATTTTCATTTTATATAATCAATTCACGGGATCTGTCTGGTGACCAATACATATCATGTATTCCCATTAGACATCATGTAACTACCTAGAAAGAAGCATAAACTGTAGATTTATGTAGATGATTCTAAAAAATTACTGACTTCACCATTACAAGTATGACCATAGTTATAAGGTCAATAATAATAATCCAACAAAAAAGGAAACCAATAGAAATGTTCTTAACATACCTGAAAAAAAGTAAATATGGCGTTAAGATCACCCCACCATAAAATATTTCCTTCCCTAGAAAGTTCTCAAGATCCTGGATCCACAAAAAGAGAAGGCCTCTACTGTCTCATCAATGAATCATTATCCCTTGTCTCATGAAAATCATGTCCAAACCACTATAGTAACTAGGCAAGGGGGATCATTTTACCATGCATTACCTTATCATAGAAATCCATATTCTAAACTAGCAGCTCTAACAATGTGGTATTAGGATGAAGACTAGCATCCTCCCATAAAATCACATGGGAAGGATCTGGTTAATACCTCCACAAAAAGGGGACATGAACCACGTCTTTTGTAATTTTCAATCCATATAGTAAAATAAACTGATGGTCCACCCTCCCTAGTTGCTCAAGGATATCAAAGGGACCCACAAACCTCAGTTCCAAAGTACCCTTCTTACCTAACCGATGATGTTTGAAGTGAGGTGAAACACCAAAGAACACCCTATCACCATCCTCAACCTCTAGTGATAGATTATTATGGTAAATATAAGATTTTAGAAAACTCTATGGAGTGATGAAATTCTTCTAGATCAACTGCACCATCTTTATTGTCTCTTAAACCAAACTTGGCCCAACCAAGGACCACTATTACAACTCTTCCCGGTATAAGTGATATCAATATGGATGCCCATAAAATCCTCAAAGGGCCTCATCCTTCTTGAAAAATAATATCTATAATTAATGTAAAGCTGAACCAATGGAAAATTCTTATCCCAAGATCCACCTAAATCAAGAACACTATCCTAGATCATATAATCAAAAAACCAAGATAGCCATCTCTATATGTCCATCTATCTGTGGATGATAGGCCAAGCTCAATTTCAACTGGGAACCCATTACCTACTACAGAGATTTCCAGAATCTGTTTATGAACATCAAGTGCATTTCAAAAAACTACATAGGGAATACCATGAAGCCCCACAATCTCATAGAAATATAAGCACCCAATCTATTCCACTTTTGTATTATCTTTATTGGTATGAAATGTACTTATTTAGTGTGTCTGTCAATAGTCACATAATCCACATCCTTCCTAATAAAATTATGTTTAAAACCAATGAAGAAATCCATTGAAATATCATCCCACTTATATATCCGAATGGGTAAAGGCTTAAAAAAATATGTAGGCATCTAGTTTTCTTCCATAACTCTTTTAAAAGTGATACACTATGACAAAAAATCCTCAACTAAAAACCTCATTCCCAACCACCAATACCAAAATCTCAAATCCTGGAACATCATTGTATCCCCAGGGTTCATGGCCTAACATGAGCGGTGTCTACTATCTAACAACTCCTCTATCAGGGGAAAAGGAACAACCACCATTCTAAGGAAGCACATAGCTTCATTGGGATACTGAGGCCACTCACTAGAGGTCTGCCCACCATTTAGGATTTCTCCTACGTGTTTCCTCTGGGTGTTTGTAATTTTCTCAAGTCAAACTCACTCATCAAAAGATATTAAAACTTTATCGAATCCAAGAGAAAATTTACACCAACCACCTTCACTACCAATCTCATCTCAACTAACAAAGTCATCAAAGACCACTACTCAACAGATCCCTTAATGTCTTGTGTCAATAATTTTCTTCTCAACACATCAAAAACCAAATTTCATTTCTTAGGAATATATATAATATCAAAATAAAATGCCTAAAGATACTTAACCCAACATCTCTATCCTAAGTTAAGATCCATCCGATTAAAAGTGTAATTCAGGATTTTTTTGATTAGAATACGCAGTAAATTTATCCCTAAAAGAGATAGTGACACCAAATTTTGAGTACGTGAATAAACACTACCAACTATAGTCATGGGTAGGGTAGTTCTTATTATTTGGATGTAACCAGATAGAGCCATAATTCACTACCTGTTTACCCTATATCTTGACACATCCCAAAACTAGACAAGAGGCATCATAAAAATCATCTTAACCCAACCCTATTTCCAAAAGAATCAAAACTGGTGCTGAAGTCAATCTTATATTCATCTCCTCAAAATTTATCGGACACTTTTAATTCCATTAAAAATTTACACTCCTTTGTGTCAAATCTATCATCTCCTATATTATCTTGGAAAAGTCCTAAAAAACTATCTATAGTAACCTACCAAACCTAAAAAACTGATGATTTCAAACTATTTTCTGGGATGCTCTTAATACATTACTTCTTGTACCTTATCAAGATTTATTGACATACCCCCATTAGAGATCACAAGACCTAAAAACATAATCCTTAGATTCAAAACTCACATTTGGAAAGTTAACCATACAGATGATGTTCCATTAGGTTTTGTAGAGTAATATCAAAATGGTACACATGTTTCTCCTTTGTCTTGGTGTACACCAATATATCATTTATGAACACAACCAAAAAATATTCTAATAAATGATGAAATGTTGAGTTCATCATAGCCATAAACACCATAGGGGAATTTGTGAGAATGAATCGCATAACTAAAAACTCAAAATTACCATATCGAAAGATAAATTCCATATTAAGTATATCTTATTCTCAAACACTCAACCAGTGGTACCCCAAACCTATGAAAATCTTAAAAAAACCAATGAGTCCCTCTAAGATGATCAAAGAGATCATCAATTTTGGTTAAAGGATATTTTTCTAAATGGTCAACTGATTCAAATTTTGATAGTCAGTATAAAGTGTAATTATCTCACCTTCCTTTTTATCAAAGAGTAAAGGTGAAGCCTATGATGACACGCTAGGATGAATACATCCTTTTGTATCTTGGTTCACAAGATGGAACTTAAGTTCAACTAACTTAGTAGGTTCCATTGGATAAGATTCAATATAATTGGGTATCATTCTTAGGATAAGGTAAATAGTAAGTTCAAGCACTTTCTATGGATGTAAAATGGAAAAATCATCTAGAATGAGCTCAGGACATGCACCCAAAACAACATGCATCCAACCAATAAAGAAATATTCAACTACATCAAGGAACATTTCTAAAAACTTGCATGAGATTATACCAACATAAGGAAAACTTGGACCTTCCCTTCCCGATATAGAGTACATCTCACCCTAGAAAACATGATTGACCCCATTGGAATATAAGAAATATACAAGATAGTGATAATAGTCTATCTGGGCATTGACATTAATAATCCAATCCATGCTGATAATCATGTCAAAGACGTTAATATCAATCACTAAGAAATCCCAAATAGTGTCAACATTAGCAATCATCACCCAACACACAGGGAACTTGAATCCTTGTTCAGACCTCTTTCCAAAAGGTGTGGAAATATCCAACAAGAATGTAATAAGATCCAAGAAAAATACCAACATTTAAACCAAATTTGAAAATATAAAATAACGAGTGGCACTTATGTTAAACAAAACTAGAACCATAGAAGATGAAATAAATACCATACCTCTTACAGAAGTTGGGCCTACTTCAGATTCCACTGGAACAAACTATACCACAAAAATTCATCCATACATAGCCAAATATACATCCACATTGGCTAGAGAATGAGTCCCACCACCCTTGAAAGAATCAAAATAAACCTATGATCCCTTGGTGAAAGTGGATCCCGCCTTACTGCCTTGGTAAATATTGTCATAAAAATGATTCAGATGGATAGATTTCCCACAAAGATGACAAGTCCTAGGAGCCTCTATACAATGAGGTCTGGTATGACCAAAACCCCCACAATCATATAAAATTACCTGTTTCTTCCCTAAATAATCTATTTAAACTATTCCTGAAGAAAACTAACCACTTTTGAACTTTAATTTTTGACTAGACGAACCAATCTGGCTAATTGCGTCACCCATTGAATCTCCACCCAAACCTATCCTTCTAGCTATGTCTAAATCATCCAAATATTATCTATCCACTACCTCCAAAAATTTTGGAAGGAAAAAAATATATTGCATCGACTGGATATTTTATCTCAGTGGAATCTCAAACCTTTGAGCCTTTAGGTAATAATTGGTGATAAGATCTCGATCCAGATTCACCAACTCAGCAAAAGAGGTGGAGTACTCAAGAATGGTAAAGTCCCCTTTATGCAAGTTTAGAAACTCCTAGGTCATTACCATACATAAATTCTCTGAATAAAATGACTTATTTTATATTTTCTTGAAATAAGCCTAGGTAATCCCTTCATGCAATTTATCTTACACTACAACGTGTCATCATCTTCGTCCTGGTCCCTTGGGAATACACGTAAAAAATCTATATGAGAATATTCAGAAGTATTTAAAAAAGTTTAAGATCCTCTCAATACACTCAAAACTATCATAGGGTTATTATGTTCCTTTTTCACCCCATATGACAGGTAGACGCTGCTTGGTAAATTCTGAGCCATGATCCACTACTCATCCTGAGTTCACTACAGCCATTGACACTAGATTCAGAATGTTACAAATCACTGCTTCAACCAAAGAAGGGTCTTATAGATGATACACATATAGAATATGGTTCATGTATTCCCCTTTCAAATTTTTATGATATATATCATTTTGTTTATATAACGCTTTTTTTAGTAGCACTGATAAGGGGGGGGCTTTATACACGTTTTTTCTGAGTGCTGATAAAGTGTATATTTCAAAAAAAAAATCATAAAAAATAATAAATTTATGTATAAGTATATTTATATTGATATAAATACAATATATATTTTTTAAATATGTTTTAGATCGATTAGATATGTGTTAGATGCAAAACGGACACCCGGGACAAAACTTTTGACCGATGGGGTGAATTATGGGAGTTTTTTGGACATAAAGAACGTGAGAAGGGGTTATAGTCGTCACCAGAGTGTAGATAGTTTCTAAAGATTCAATTTTAGAGGTCGCAACAATCAAACAGAATCACAAATAAGAAGTTATGATTGTTTAAAATTGAGCAACCCATCTAGCACCTAAAAACCTAAGAAACCCATAACTCACTAAAACATCCATAACTTCTGCTCCTAATGTCTGTTTGAGCACCACAATTAGTAAAATCAAATCTCGTGAGATGAGTGAGGTCCAAGTAAAATTGAAACCATTAGAATATCAATGAAACATAAGATATTTTAGTTATACCACTAAAAAAACTACAACTTAAACGACAATAAATTTCACTCCGGGTGTCCGGTTGGGCTCTTCCACATATCAAATTAAAGGAAATGAAGAGATCTACGTATGAAGATAACTAGAAAATAGTTTCAGTCATTTATGTATCCCTAAAATCCCAAAATACCATCCTAAGGCCTCCAAAACCCTGTTTCTGTGTCCAATGCCTTGTCAAAATTTTTTAAACAGTGATACCTCTCGATCCGTGTGTCTATTCATCATCAGTTACCTTTTATATCGTATTTCATTCCATGAGATTCAGTTTGACTAGTCATGGAGCTAAAAATAAAACTCGTAGCAGATGTTAGGCTCTTTTTATTGACTCTTCAGTTTGTTAGGTTTTTCGAGCCCCCATTTTAGCACTTTTATCATGTCTGCTGGGTTTTCAAATAGCTGTAACATATGATCTGCCTTTCCGTTCGGCCTCCAACACCTATCATATCAAATATCATTTGATGATATTCTATTTGACTGGTCACAGAGCTGGAACAGACTCTCAGATCTTATGTTTTCGTCGTTACCCTGATTTTAGGGTTTATTTGACTTTCTGACTATATTTACAGGTTTTGAGGGTTTCTCCCTTTTTTACCTGTTATTCAGGTTTTCTGGGCATGTAATCATTTTTCATAATGTACTGTTAGTTATAATAAAAAATATAACAATATATACATATTTTTTATATTTTCACAAATAAAAATTTAATTTTATAAATAAATAATTAAACATATTTACATATAAAATATATTTCTCAATATATAAGCCTTATATATATATAAAACTAATATCCATTTTATATAAAATAAAAATATATGAATATTTATATACCTATATAATGTGTACTGGTATATATATGTGTGTGTGTGTGTGCGTCTGTATTGACAAACTGATATATATTATCTATATATTCTAAACATATGTATATACATATTAATATATAATATTTTTAAATATATATAAATATGTATAATTATACTTACAGATACACATATAATATATATTTTTGTGTGTATGTTGTATATATGTATTTATTTATTTATAAACACACACAAAAATCATATTTTATAAATGTATTTAAAACTGATCTTATAAATATATATTTATATACTGATAAATATATTTATATATAAATATAACTATATAAATATTAATATACGGATATATATGTATATATATATTAATATAACTATATATATATATTAATATAACTATATATATATTAATATAAATATATATATATATATCATAATATAGGTATATATTAATATATGAGTAATTATAACTATATATATATAAAAATAAATAGATATATTAATAAATGAAGAGGAAAAAAATATGGTGGAGTGGTAAAGGCACATGTGTGCAGGAAATAGGTCCTGAGTTTGAATCCAGGGGAAGACAGGTCACGCCCGTGAGTGGAATAAAGGCTAGAGCTATTAAAGGGTGGGTGGGGGCACTGTTAAAGGTGGCTTCAAGTAGTGTTGAAGCCCCTCCCGAATTGCAGAAATAATTTTTTTAATGTTTTTTAACAGTTATCAGTGCTTTTAAAAAATCACTTATAAAAGTGGTCTTTTATCAGCACTAAAAAAAGCGCCGATAAAGGGCCTAGTTATCATTGCTTTTTTTAGTGATGATAAAAGGGGCCTTTATTAGCTCTTTTCTGAGCGCTGATAAAATGGACCACCCCTTTATCTTCACTGAGATTAATAATTCCTTTTAACACTTTAAATGGAATTTTCTAGCACTGATAAAGGTCATAATTGCAGTAGTAACAAGTGAATAACCAATCAGTCATGAGAAAATTCCCAAACCATTGAACCAACTTCTAGAAACCAAAATCATTATTTTAAAAAATAAGAATATAAAGTAAATATGAATTCTTTCAGAAAAGGGAAACACTTTTGGAAGGGAACTAGTCCATATAAATAACATCTCTACTAAGTTTATTCAATTTAACTTTCACACACTGAGCCACTAAACTTATTACATAGGTTAATTTAAATAAATTTCCCACAATATCCATTCAAAAAAACCAAAATTATAGTTCTCAAACTTAGTAATTATTTTCCGACCACCAATGGAAATTAGGATTCAATCCTAAGAGTGAGCTGGATAGGCCCCTTTTCCGTACATACCGTCTAAATTCAAATGATACTACTCTTTTATACCAAATACACAGAATCAAGTTAGGTTGTGCTGACACACCTCAGTTTGAGTAACCCCTTTGATACCAAATAGTAATAGACCAACTTGAGCCAACCAGACCAATCACCCAAGTCAACCCATTAAGGTATAAGGTAAAACAAATTTGAAAATACAAGTCTCATATATAAGGAAAATAATAGAAAAAACCATAGTATAAAGTGGAATCAATTATAGATAAAACTGATCGAAATATTTTAAACCAAATAATATGATAAGTAGAGATGATCTAGTCTTCATGTGGCTAATTTTGACCTCCAAACCATCCCCAAATCAGTGCATTGATGTAAAGAGAAGAAAACATTCTATAAAATGACCTCTCCTTTACCTGTGTCTGGGAAAAAAAGTTATATAGCCTCCCAGAGGTATAAGTAGGTTGTGAGAATATAGCCTAGTGTCAAACCCCCAATAATCTATACAAGTTATAATATTAATAATACAAAAGTTATAGATTTAAAACAAAACAGTTTTACAAGAATATTTATAAATATGATAATTTAAAAAAAATTATAAATCAATCCATAAACATTGAAAAAGTTATATATCAGGTATTTAAAAGCTATAAACATTACAGTTATACGAAAAATAGGAAAATATACCAAAATATAAATATACATGTGAGGAAAAATCCATGAAAAAATCTTGTAAGCAATAAACAAACAGAAATAGAAATCCACCTTCTAGTTAAGCTCTAGACAATGAGAAAATATGTACTAGACACTCACGATACTAAATAGGAATAAGATTGTATCTAACTAATATAAATTCCTCCTATAGTCCATCTATATACAGGATCTTACCTCCCAATGGTGTCACACACACTAAGGCTACCCATGTCACTTTATCGGGACACCCAAGGTTCCTATTGTGAAATGTTTGTTAATTTATATTTCTAAAATCATGATTAAATTTTTATAAACCCATTTAAAATCCAATCCCATCTAATTCAGTGTTTGTAAATCCATTTTCAATTTCAAATCACAAAAATTCTATTTTAAAGAAAAAACACCTACAAAATATGAATCCATTCTATTTTCAAATTTATCACATGAAATTTCCTTTAAAATATATAGGAATCAATAAGAACTACAAGAAATTACAAATATGTGAACACTTGTACATGTACACCTACCGAAAAGACATAGAATACCTATCCTGTAACACCCAAAGATTTTATAAAATATAATTTCTGAATTAATTTAATGTTTTTATTCAGTATTTCATGCAACATTGAATATAACTTATTTTATAAGAAAACACCATGTTAATCATTATTTTTACACAACGCTAAGTCAATATTTTAGTACATGAAACAATTATTTTATCTTACGGTACATGCACCACTATGTCTGGCTTTTGGTATACACAATGTCGATTTCCTTTAATAGTTTGTGTTACATGCAAGACCTAGTTTTACCAAACTACAATGTAATATTCATATAATTATTAAAATTTTATTATAGTTACCACCTATAAGTTGGAATGAAATTTATTAATAATACTAATAAAATTATGAGAATACGGTTTTCACATGTATATAATAATAATTATTTGGTGACTAATTAACAAGAAATGAAAATAAAACCCTTTTAAAAATATTGGAAAACTTTTGCTGGAAAAATATATTTATGTAATAAAACATGTTTTACCCCAATAAATTAATTAATATTTTTTTGATAAATTATTTTAATGAAACATATATTATAGTTAGTAAACTAATTAATGTTCATGTTATGTTTTTTCTTGACAAGATATAATAATAAAGCCAATTTTACGCATAATGATATATATTTTTCTAAAAGGTAATTTTACCACCTTTTAATGGAGATTAAATTTTAAATAAAATTTTGGAAACTTTTATTAAATTTATTTTAAAAAATAAGATTCATTTTTGAAAGTGGAATATAAAAATATTCTTTGGGTGAATTCTTGTTATTTTTTGGGGAAGTTTCATTTTTTGATGAATAGTGAAAAACACTGATCTTTAATTCAAAACAGCCTTTATGAATAACTTATTTATATAGTTAAATTATATTTTAAATTAGTATATAAGTATTATTAGATAAATAATAAATACATTAATCCAATTTAGGTCATTGGAACCAACTTCATATTGAATTTGGATATAAAAATTTTCAAACTTTTGGACTTTTTTTCTTTAAAAACCCGTCATCTCGTCCCGTTTGTGGGATTAAATTTAAATTAATTTATGAAAATTATATGTATATGATTTGGAAAAATTGATTATATATTTTTAATCCACATAATTTATAATATACAATAAGTTCAAATTAATTATTTACCAAAATATTGTCGAATGTAATTAAAATTATTTAAAGTGATTAATGTAAAAAGGAGTTTACTTAGTGGTTAGAATTTAACTTAAGGGAAATATTGTATAGAAACATGTACAAAAGAAATTTATTAAGTATATTTCAACCATATACCCCCTTGGATATAAAATGAAAAATTATTGGAGTCACATGATATAAGGGATACCTCCCAATAGTGCTTACTTTTTATATTTACAAGAATGCCACTCGTCCTCCACTATAAATGGTCACTCACACCATCACTTTCTCAAACATCTCAAGTCACTTTTTCATGTCAAAACACTGCCCAAATAATCTTCCAAATTATATCCCTTCACCCTAGAGGACTAAATTTTATAATGAATCTAACCAAGGAAACCCTTGTGTTTAAACCAAAAGGAGTTACCCAAAGATGAGGTAACATCCTTCCAAAAACTCGTTTGTCTTAATTTCATTCCCCACCAACTCAATTAATATCATTTAATTGTTATATAATAACCATATTATCCTAAATATACTTATAATTTTTTATTCTAAGGGTTCGGCCTACACTTATACACACTACCATCAAATGGGTAACGAACTTACCATTCATGTGTATGACGGACTACCGCCTCACAAAACAATGTTGTTTGTTTTTCATTTACCACCTCTCATAGTTGGGAATTATGATGGAAATACTATTTTATATGATATATATTATATTACTTATACCTTCATTCTTATATAATTATTATATAAAATATACCTTTGTTTTTTCTATTTTTGTAAATATGATAACTTTGTTTGTGGATATGGGGACTGCCACCTCCTCAAAGCAATGTGATTTGTTCACACTTTTCAAAGAATGTATCAAGGACAGGTTTATGAAACATATAATATATTTATGAAATAATAATTATATTTTAATTATAATATATATATACATATATTCCATTTATTTTATTTCTTTCAATTGGACAAGAAAATGGAGACAACATTCATGCGTACGTATGACATACCGTCTCCATGAACGATGTATTCCATTTCATATTTCCATATTTTTTAGATTATTATAAATATTTATATAATTAATATATATTATATTTAATTAATGTTTTACATTAAGAAAATAATTAAATAAGTATCTATGTAATATGATCAATAATAACAAGTCAAAACATACAGGAAAAAAATAATATATTACCCAAAATGCAACATTAACATGAAATTGTTAATATACGGGTATTATAAAGTCATAATAAAATCAAATATGGTGTGATATATAATAATATGGTTATTTTGATGATTTTTAATATACTTATACTTATTATAAATGAGGTTTGAACATGTAAAAATAAATTCAAGACTTTAGGTAAGGTTTTTCTCATCTCACTTTTTTTATATGAGACTTAAACCTTATTTACCACTCATTTATTTTGCATTGTGTATATAATAACCATGAATGTATTATATGATTAATATAAATAAATTTATGTGTATTTATATATATGTTTTAGGATCTTTTATTAATGGGGTTTATGGTACAAAAATTACCTAATCATTAACGTAATTTTATTTCAATTGGCCTTCTAGGAGATACCTTCCTTGTTATACACCTATATTTTTTATAGGAGGTGAATATACTAACATTTTACATGTTATTTCATGAATCTTATTCATTTCATTATATTTCAATCTTCATTTATTTTAATTATTTTCTAGGAGATTATGATTTGATGTTACCAAAGTCCTAAAAATTTATTTCTACAATCTCATTGTTTATCGATATTGTTTATGATTACACTTCTATTGATGAAATATTATGACCAATCTCATAAGAACTCTCATGAATTTTCTTATTAAATATTTATTCATGATATGTTATAGTAATAGTAATATTTTCCCACACTTTGTTACTTAGGATGATTAATAATGTATTTTTAAAAAGATTTTAGTTTCTATCTCTATTCGGTTGGAAATTTGATGTCTTAAAAATAATTTTAGTTAAAAAAAATAATGATTTAGTTATATTTCTTAAAATTATTTTCAAAGAAAAAGGTTTTAAAAAGGTTTTCAATATATATTTTTATTTTTGAAATTTATTTCAAAGAAAAATGTTTTCAAATTTTTTTCAAGCCTTCCTTTTTTGTTTTCAAAGTATTTTCAAAGAAAATGCTTTTAAAAATATTTTGAAGCTTTCTTTTTAAGTTTACAAATTGTTTTAAAAGAAAAACGTTTTCAAATGTTTTCAAGATTTATTTATATTTTTCAAAATAATTATCAATGAATAAGGTTTTCAAAATGTTTTCGAGCTATATTTACAATTTTTAAAATTTTTTAATGAAAAAAGGTTTTAAAATTGTTTTCAATCATTATTTATATGTTTTAAAAAATTAACAAAGAATTATTTTTTCCAAAATGTTTTCAAACACCATATTATTTTTATGGAAAGGGTTTTTTAAAATGTTTTAAATATTCCATTAGTTGCTTTCTAGGTTATTTTTTACAAAAATGGTTTTTAGAAGGTTTTATGTTTTAAAAATAATTATTCAAAGAATAAAGGATATTTTCCTCATGAAATGTTTTTAAAATATATTTAAAAATTATTTCCCCTAAAAGATGAAATCCATTGGTGTTACTAATGTATTATTGGGGATATTATCCAAGGATTACATTCATATTTTTTCTCTGAATGGTTTATGATATGATGACATGAAGTTTATGAAACCCACTTCCCTTTCAGGGGTTATGTGTCTTTGAAACATTTTTCTCTTTATAGGGTTATATTTTTATGAAACTTGTTTCTTATTAATTGGTTATAAATTTATGAAACCCATTTATCTTTTATAGGTTATATGGTTATAAAACCTTCTTCATTTAACAAGTTGTGATTTTATGAAATGATTATGAAACCTATCCCTTTTCCATAGGCTATGTAATGATGGCATGTTTTTTATACCCATTTCATTTCAAGGGGTATGATATGATTGTTCATGATGTTCTAGAACTTTTATGTATGATTTAATTATGAGATGGTTAGTGCCTATATATATTTCCAACAAATTGGGTAAAGATTTATATATCATGAGATAGACATGTTTGTAATGGGGAGTGAATGCAGTTCAATGAAAGAATTTTTTTGTAAAGACTATCTTGGGTGTAAACCTTGACAACTAATTTATTTATGTGAGTGGAACATGAATGCTAAGATATTTTGGATCGTTAACCCATTCCACTAATATGGACATGTAATTAATCCTTGAATACTATGGAAATCATTTTTATATAATTATTTGTCTGCCATAAATTCTTTGTATTATTTCTATGTTATGCACTCAAATCCCTTATGATTCATGTATTATTAACTAAAAATCATTATTCCATGACTCATGTATATGATCTTTGATATACATAGCATGATCTTAAAATATCACTATAATGTTCTCAAACCCTTATGCTCATGTTTTTCTTATGTATCTCCTTTAATTAGCCTTACTGAACATCTTAGTTAAACCTTTATTATGTTTCCTTTCCCCAACTTATGAATAAAAGTTTTAAGTCGAATTAATAAAGGGGAAGATAATTGTGGAAAACAATGAATATATTTCACCAATTTAGAATATTTTTTCCATGTTTCCAAAGACACTAAACTGTTACAATCCTCAGATATGTAATTTTGTAATGTGCTGAATATTCATCTAAATTGATTTAATATCCAGGTATGTTAAGCCCATGTCACTATAGTTGGTATGAAATTAATAGTTTAGTTAATCATTGGAAAAAAGAATGGGGAAAATTTAGTGACATCACTATAGATATTTATAAGGATATGTCTAGGGATATATCCAAGGATAAGCCTTAGGTGTCATAGATTTAAAATAAGGTGTCAAAATTTAGACACACTATAACATATTGTTCATGATTATGTGGGTTTACACTATGATAAGTGCTTTTCACACGATGAATTATGGTTTTAGTGAATCAAGGGAACCAAAATAAAATAGGTTCATGTGGAATGTAATGGAAAATTTTCTAATGAGAAGTAAAATGGGATGATATATGGAGTGAAAGATTCTGTGAACATGCCTAATCAGTTTTCAGGGAACAAGATTAACAACGTCTACCTTAACCATCTCTCAGACTCACCAAAGAAGAGAAGGAATGAGTTTGATGAGATTTAGGGTAATGTATACCATAAAAGAAAGAATATTAAATTTCCTTTATTTCAAGAATGTGGAACGAATAACCCAAGTAAATGTATTAAAAGAACACAAATATGTTTTTATTGTTAAAAAGAAGGAAAAAAAGTAAGTAACATCAAAAGAAAAATGAAGATTTATATAAACACAATGGATTTGAATATTGTCCTCCCTAAGAAATTGTTAACAGTTAAATTATTTATGTTTTGAAGGAATGGTCATTATAAAAATCACTTTCCCGTGTGAAAATATTATGAAGAGAATAAACAAGGTTCTACGAGTAATGGTTATATTATTGATGATGATGAGAATATATGTGAAATATGAAAGTAAAGATGAATTAGTTAATATGACTAGGAATACTTGTTAATGGATTAATTATGAAGTAGAATAATAAAAAAATTATGTATTTTTATTAAATAATTATGGTATATGAATGGGAAAATATGTAAGGATTTTTCGGTTTATGTTTTCCACTATGGATTTATAAAAATATGTTGAATGATTTTGATGGAATAAAGAAGTGATTTAACGGTAGGTTGATATTCATATAAAACACATGATTAAGGAAAAAATAAACCTTAATATGTTGTTGAAGTTGAGATAATGATTTTTGGATAAAGATACATTAGATATGAATAAATAAATTGGATGTTACTGATTACCTTGGAACTGAATAAGGATTTGTCGAAAAAGTGGTCTATGTTGTCATGGATGAAATTTACAACTTTTTGTATTTAAGGAATATATCCAATAAACTTTATAATAAGGAAACACGAATTTTTTTATAAGTATTTATGTTAATTACCATGTTTTAATAAAATACATGTTGAAGGTATTCACATTTTTGGTACGTGAAAACTAATAGAAACTTTTTGATATATGGGGAATAAATGATAAGTTGTTTTTGAGAAATTTAGTGACCTTATTTCCAAAGTTTTATATTTTATTTTTCATAAGGGTTATATGATTGAACATTTGTAGAATGATTTAAGTTAAAATTAGGACAAGGTTTTAAAAAGTAAAGTATTATCTCTCTACAAGAGGATTTATTCATATTGAATAAAACATACTAACCTTTGTGTTGTGATAACTAAAGAAATATAAAATCACCTATGATTATAATTATGGATATCGTGATCTACTAATGATTTAGGATTAAAAAATTCACCTTTATTTATCAGATTAATATATGAAGTGAAAATTAATCAAGGAACAACAAAGGGTGAGGTTTTCTAAAAGTCATGTAAGTATATCTTCTCATGTATTTTTTAAAACTTTAGGAAAAGGGTGTAGAAATAAAATTTTGTCATATTATCATTATTTTTGATGATATCAATGAACTATTTCACGCCTCTTTCATTTATGGTTTTTTCATTGTTAACTATATCTGGATCACTAACTTTTTGGTGATAGGTGATATCTATCAATATCTATGATTATTTATGATTTTCTTCTATGTTTGTGTTTTCACTTTCCAACTATGTTCTTCTCCATGGAAACCTGATTATTAGTTACTTTGGGTAAGAATTATGGTTCAAACTTCATATTTTTAAAGAAAGTTTTAGTATTCATTTTTATTATTTGGGTTTCTATTAAAGTAACTTTGAAGTATTAAAACATTGAAAACCTAGATGAATTTTGAGGGAGAAATTGAATTTAAGGGATTATAATGTAACACAAAAAGAATTTGTGAAATATATTTTTTGAATTAATGTAATCTTGTTTTCTTCACTTCATGCAACACTGAATATAGATTGTGTTATATGAAAAATACCATGTTATTCTTGATTTTTATGAAACAAAAAGTTGAGCTTTAACTACATGAAATAATTATATTAACTAGTGGTACACACACCACTATTTTTTCTTGTGTTACAGTTAATTCTGAGTTCTTTCGATACCTTTCATTTCACACAAGACCTAGTTTTACTAAAATACAATGTAATATTATTATTATTATAAAAATATCATTATACTTTTTACATGGATATTGGAATGATATTTATGAATATTATTAGTCAAATTATGAGAATATGTTATACACAAGTATATAAGAATAATTATTTTGATACCAATTAACTAGAAATGAAAATAAAATACTTTTAAAAATATAGGGAATGCTTTACTAGAAAACAATATTTATGAAATCAAACAAATTTTATCTCAATAAATTAATGAATTTTATTTGATTAATTAACTAAATGAAATATATAGATTGTATTCAGTCAGAAAATTAATGTTCATATTATGTTTTTTATTGAAAGGAGATAACAATAAAACTAATTTTACATATAAAGATATAAATTTTCCTAAAAGGTAATTTTACAACCTTTTAATGGTTCACCTATTTAAAATATAATTTTAGAAAATTTAATAATTTTTATTCGGCAAAAAAATTATTTTTTGAAAGTATAATACTAAAATTAACTTTGGGTGAATTTTTGTTAATTTTCTGAGAAGTTTCACTTTTTGATGAATTGTGAAAAACATTGAACTTTAATTTAAAACTACTATTTTTAATAATTTATTTATATATTTAAGTTATATTTTAAGTTGGTTTTAATTCATAATTAGAGAAATTATAAATCTATTAATCCAATTTGGGTCATATTAAGTGTTTTCACATTGAAATTGTATATAAAAACATTTTAAACGTTTGGAAAATTTCACTTTAAAAACCTGTCGTCTCATCCTGTCCGTGGGATTAATTTTAAATTAATTTTTATCAATCCTATGATTAGAATTTGGAAAAAATGATTTTATATTTTTAATAATAATAATTTATAATTTATAAAAATTTCAACTTAGTTTTAGATCAAAATATTAGGGAAAGTAATTAAAATCATTGACAATGATTAAGATAAAAATTAGTTTATTTAGTAGTCTAAATCTGACTTAAGGGGACTAATACTCTATACACATGTAAAAAATATATTTTATGTACATAGATACACCATATAATCATATTAATAGATCATGTAAACTTATTGTAGGCACATCATGTAAGAGAGACCTCTCAACAGTGTTTAGCTTTATATATTTACTAGAATGACACTCCTCCAGCATAAAAGGGAACTCACCCCATAAATTTTCATCCCTATAATTCAAATTTTGATCATCCAAATAATCAATAAATTATCTCCCTAATTCCATAAATTCATCCTAGAGGCCCCAATTTTGGCATAAATCCATCCAAGGAAGGACTTTGGTGCAAACCAAAAAGAGTTACCCAAAGAAGATGTACTATCATTCGACAAGCTCTTTTGTTTTATTTTCATTATCCACAACCTCAATTATTATTATTACATTATTATATAATAAAATAATTATAAATATTTTGCTTAGTTTTTTTATTCTAATGTTTCTTCTTACACTAATGCACACTTCAATCAAATGGGTAACAAACTTACCGTTCTTTTGTACGACAGACCACCACCTCATGAAATGATGTTGTTCATTTTTACTTTAACACCTATCAAGGTTGGGAATTGTTAGGAAAATATTATTTTTATATGATATATATGACATTAATTATATATTTATTCTTTGGTAATTAATATATAAAACATACCTTCAGACTTTCCATTTTGTGTAAATATGATAACTTCGTTTGTGGACATGTGGACTACGACCTCCTCAAAGAGATGTGATTAATTCCACTTTAAATGCAATGTATTAAGGATGGTTTTAGTAAAAATATATTATCTATATGAAATATTAATGATACTATGATGATAATATATATCAATACATAAATTTAATTTACTTTATTTCTTTCAAAACAATAGGAAAATTAAAACAACATTCATGCATATGTACGACCTACCATCTCCATGAAATGTATATTCAAGTTAATATTTCTAAATTTTATAGATTATTATAAATATTTATATATTGAATATATAATATATTTAAATAATTTTTTAAATTCTTGAAATAATTAAACAATTATCTATATAATATGATCATGAATAAAATGTCAAAACATATATGAAAAACAAAGAGGATATTAATTGAAATGTAACATTAACAAGAAATTATTAATAAACTGGTAATATAAAGTCATAATAAAAGAAAATATGGTATTATATATAAGAATAGGGTTTTTTGGTAGATTTATAATAAATATATACTTATTATACATGAGGTTTAAACATGTATGAATAAATTCAATGATTTTGGTAAGGGTTTTGTCCTCCCACTTTTATTTCTATGAGACTTATGCCTTATTCACCACAATTTTTTTGTGGTGTATATACATCCCATGAATGTATTATATGATTAATATACTTAAAATTATGGGTATTTACATATAAATTTTTTGATATTTATTTGATGGGATTTATGGTTAAAAAGTTACCAAATAAGTAATGTAATTTTGTCTCAATTTGATTTCTTTGAGATACATGCCATGTGATGCACCAATATTTTTTTCTATGAGGTTTAAATACTTCCCCTAGACATATTATATCACGAATCCTATTATTTTAATTCTATATAAATATTAATATATTATTATAATTTCATTGGGATTTTGATTCAAAGTTACCAAAGTTTTAACAGTTTATTGCTACAATCTCATCATTTTTCTTAATTTTGTTTATTATGCTTCCATTTATGAAATATGATGATATATCTCCCAATAAATCTCATAAATTTTAATCTCATTTGATTATTAATGACATCTTCATGTAATGGTACTATTTTTCCACTCTTTTATACATAGGATAATTAATAATTTTTTTTAAGAAGATATGAAATTATCTCTCTCTTCGGTTAGAAATCTGTGTTATTTAAAAATATTTTCAAGATTACTTTATATGTTTTAATTGTATTTTCAAAGGAATTTTTTTCAAAAGGATTTCAATCATTATTTATATGTTCTTAATATATTTTTCAATAATTTTTTTCAAATTTTTTTCAGACATTCCTTATATGTTTTCAAAGTATTTTCAGAGAAAATGTTTTTCATAACATTTTCTTGATTTCTTTATAAATTTTCAATGTGTTTTCAAATAAAAATGTTTTAAATATTTATTTATAAGTTCTAACATTATTTTCAATGAAAATGGTCTTCAAATTTTTTTCAAGAAGTATTTATAATTTTTTAAAGTTTTTTCAATGAAAAATTTTATCAAAAGGATTTCTAGACTTATTTATTTGTTCCCAAAGTGTTTTAAGAGAAAAAGGTTTTCGAAATTTCTTTCAAATTTGATTGTAATAATTAAAATTTGTTTCAAAGAAAAAGGTTTTCAAACGGTTTTTAATCTTCCTTTATTATTTTTTAAGGAAAATGGGTTTTAATTTTTTTTTAATATTTCATTAAAAAATTAAAATTAATTTTTAAAGAAAATGGTTTTAAATAGGTTTTATGTTTTAAAAATAATTATTCAAAAAAAGAGAAGATATTTTCCTTAATAAATGTTTTTAAAATATTTTTCAAAATTATTTCCCATCTAAGATGACATCCATTGGTGTTACTCATTCCATATTGGGGATATCATCCAAGGGTTCTATTAAAATAATTTACCTTAATGTTGTATGTTTTGATGGAATGAAATTTATCAAACCTATTTATCTTTCATGGGTTATGTGTTTCTAAAACCCCCTTTCCCTTTCATGGGTTATATTTTTATTAAACTTTTTTCTCTTTCACATGTTTTATTTTTATTAATCCTTTTTATATTTCATGAGTTATATTCTTATGAAACCAGATTCTTTTCATGGGCTATTCTTTGATGAAATGATTACAAAACCCATCCCTTTTCCACAGGTTAGGATATGATGACATGTTTATGACACCCATTTCATTTCATGGGTTATGATATGATTGTTTATTATCTTATGAAACATGTATGTATGATTTAATTATGATATGGGTGGGACATATATCTATCTACAATGAATTTGGTAAGGATTTATATCTCATGAGATTGAAATGGTTGGAACGAGGAGTGAACTTGGTTTAGTAAATGACTTTTTGAGATATGGTTGTCTTGGGAGTGAACCTTAACTACTAAAGTGGTTATAGGAGTGAACCCTAACTACCAAGATGATTTGGGGGGTGAAACCGTTATAAAAACATGGACTTTTCTTTAAGCCATGACAACTATGGAAATCATTTTTTATGATTATGCGTCTTCTATAAACTTTATGTCTTATTCCTATGTTATTATCTCTTGGATTATGATTTTGATTCCCTTATGATTAATGATTTATGATCTAATGATATATATTCCATGACTCATGTATATGATCTTTGATATGTAGGGTATGATCTTCAAATATCATTCTCATGTTATCATACCCTTATGATAATGTTATTCTTACATATATCCTTTATTTAAAGTTATTGAGAATATGATCCCACCGTTTCTTTTGTTTCCTTTCATTATTTTATAAAGGAAGGTTTAAGGAGAATTATTATAGGGGAAAATATTTGTGGAAAACATTGTAGATCTTTTACAAAGCTATAATATTTTTTTCTATGTTTTCAAAGGGACTAAACTATTACGGTCCACCAACATGTAATATTTTAATGTGAATAATGTTAATCTAAATTGAAATAATAACCATGTACGTTAATCCTTCGTATCTATATATCCTCCATTGAAAATGGAGTTTGGAAATGTAAAGGGTGGCCTTTAGAAGATAAATAATGACAATGTATTGAAAATGATTGATAGAAAACATGATTTGATTACTGATACATACCACAAATAAAGATAAAACTACAAGAGAGATAGGAATAGAGAGGAGAGATTACCTCAAGATATGGATCACTAAATCCCACGGATCAGTAGTGGATTTAGAGTTCTAACACATATCTAGTTATAAGAGGTGTCACACAATGCTTCACTAGTATTTCTAGTTGTGATATAAGAGATTATATTTATTTATTGCACATTATACTTTTCTTTATTTATATATGGTACAACTCAAACAAACTAGAGTGGTTTTAAAATTACATAACATATCCATTACATTACAAGTGAGAGTATTTGAAGATGTTTTATTTTGAGTGAATAATTTGATCTTACCTGATGATTTTTATGTTTTAATCATAGATGGGGATATGAACTCTTCTTAGTTACCTATAATCTTGGATTAACCTTTAATAGAAATATAAAATTCAATCAAAATGTACATAAAACTATTATAATAATGAAGTTTGGTTAAAATGTTTTCAACTTTAATATTTTTGATTCCATCATGTTACAAAAATAAGAGAACTCAAATTTTTTACATTGTTTCATTCTTATGAGTATAATCCATGTGAAGAAAGTTGTTTGATAATTTTTTTTTCATTTGGGAAAAAAATGAAGATTTGAAAATTTTATAAAAAACAATTGGGAAAAACATAAATATTCTATCCAACCTCCTAAAGATGAAATAAATTTTAATTTACTTTATGGATTTTACTATTTATTTAATGAAAAAGTGTTTAATACTTCATCCCTTTCATAGGAAGTATAAAATGTTGAGTCAGAGAACCAAAATCTATTTTTCATCTTTAGTCCAGCCTCTAGATCTATAATTAAAACCCATGACTACTAATTTAACATTTGTATTTCTAATATAGAGAAATAAGACAGCAATGATAATTTCAAGAACATTTTATCTTATTAAAGAACAAAATATTCTAGATATTTTGAGCAAAAATTCATAAGTTATATGATAGTATTATAGATACATTCCTAGAATGTAGTGAAAATGTTCATAATATAAGTGTAACAACAACGAAACTATACTTCAATAGAGCGGATTATTATTTTATATAATTAATACCTAAACTATTAAGTGATATTATTAACTATATTCTTTATAATTATTTAACAACCACTACAAATATAATGACCGTGAACTAAATAATTGAATAATACTTAGACTATGCCTCTATAACACATCAAGTGTAACTTATGATTCACAAAGGATGGTATAAATAAAAGGTATTGAGAGATAAATATGTAAGTCATGTATTTACCTCGTTTTAGTGATAACTAAAATATTACAGGTTCATGAATTTTTTTAGCATGACCTTATTAGAAGTAGGAATTACTCACACACATAACCTAGTCGATGGAAAGGGTACATGTCTATTGGGGATACTTGAATAAAAATAAATGAAAAAAACTATATGATCATGAAATTATAAACGATCACAATCCAAAATATTCACAATTTATATAAAGTTCATGAAATTAGGAAAAAAACACTTAGACACAAGTTAAGAAAGCCAAGCTAATACTAACTACAAAAATAGAGGATTAATGAGTGGGAAATCTTGAATGAAATTTTTTGGATAATCCATACATTTCTTCTATGATCATAAATTAAATGGTACAAATGATCCAACTAATTTTCAAGACTCTATATGGAAGTAAATATTTTTGTTTGATTCATTACCATTACCTAAATCACATATAAGAAGTTCTACACATGTCCTAAGTGAGACACATGTAAGGTGTGAGAATAACATAATCAATAGGTGATCACCTCCCCATCCTCAACAGCCTTTCATAATCCAAATTGTATGAAAAAATAACAAAAACATAAAGGAATAAGAAATATAATAAATGATATACTTTAATAAATTCATTTAACATAGATTTCAATGATAATGACAATCCCATTACATAGAGAGGATCTATACTTGATATACCTACTTCAGGACTAAAATAGGATCTGACATAACTGATATAAAATATTTAAGGTGAAAAAATAATCCCATTAAAGGGAAAATTAATCATATATATTAGTGTTAGGTAAATCGTGTATCCCATCCATTCATGAATAAGGGAAGGGGTATACTAGTGTAAAGGCAAAGCGATCCCATCACATACTATCAAACTACACATTGATAATGGGTGTAACTGATAAATTTTTTTATATATAATCATATAATATCCCTTTGTATCATGCTTCATACTCTACTAATATCAAATTTAACAACAAGTACACCTTTCATTACAATTTAAATAATTCTAAGAAAAAAAATGAATATCATAACACATTTTATAACTTGAAAATTATTCTAAATCATAGAGGATATCATTATTACATAGAAAACAGTTAAATTCCATTTTTATTAACATTAATAAATTATTTAACATGAAATGAAAAAAGAAAAGAAAAATTCAATAGCTTTGCAGTCCAGTCTGTCAGCATGACAAGAATAAACCATGGTATGTAAAAAAACATACAAACACTGTATTTTTTTTGTAAAAAATGGAAGACGCAAAGTTAGAGGAATACCAAACCCTCAAATTTCCTAGGGAGTAGCAGTAGTGATAGGCAGGAGAGACAGAGGTCAGAAACTCGGGCTCAGTCTCAGGTAGGGCGTGAAGGGGGTCAACGACCATGGAGAAGGGGGATGATGGTGACAGAGTAGGGCATGAAGGGGCCCAATGACAACGGAGAAGGCAGCTGATGGTGAGGGGGAGTGGGGATAGGGTTTTATGGGGTCATGGGAAGAGGGGGGAGGGGTGTTGGGTTTTGGGGGGGGGGTAGTTTTGTGGGTAAAAAAATATTTATAGGCAGTATATAAAAAACCACAAAATTTTGGTAAATTGTTTGCGGCGGTTTCTTAAACTTCCGCTAAAAAACTACTGCTAATTACTAATTTTAGTGTAGTGAACACTCAGGGTAGGAGTTTTAGATGATAGGAAAAGCTTGAAAAAGAGAATTAAGTGTCAATAATCCACATGACCCCTTAAAAATCACCAATTTAGATAATTACATGGAATCTAATACCTTAGATGTCATGAATTTATCCCATTTTAAGTTACATTGAAAAAACACGATGCCTTTTTTGTTAAGAACATATTTTTCACATTACATAATGTGAAACCATTACACAATGTGTACCATTTTTACTTTTCATAATCAATTGATGGGATATGTTTGGAAGATAATACAAAACATTTAATACCATTACATGTCATGTAACTACCCAATAATAATAAGAAGTTGTAGTTTATTGCTGGAGATTCCAATAAATCCTTGAGTTCACAATTATAGGTATCCTCCAAATTTTGAGGTTGGAAATACTCATCCAATAGGAAAGAAACCAAAAGAAAATATTTTAACATACAAGATATAATGATAATGGTGTATTACACAGACATAATTTGTTCAAAATCATTTCTTGATAACATGGGGAAATTGAAACATAATAATGGTGAGACCAAATTCTTAGTAAGGGAAAAAATAATCATTTACAAGTGAATTCCAACAATTAACATAAGAAGTTAATAAGGGTATGATGTAATAATTAGAGTGAGTTAGGGAACAATTAAATGCGACATACCCATAAATGCTTGAATCATCAATCATGAAACATTGAATAAGTATTTTACAAAATAAATAGTCATTAGAATAAATAATCATGATCAATTTGATATTAATATTTATCAAAGGAAATAATATAAACCCATGGAAAGCATAGATAAAATGTGTTGGTATCTTGGAACATAATCTTAATAGAACACTTACAGAACCTATATAGAACCATTATAAATGGTATACCTACATGATCAACTTCTAATATAATTATCCTAATAAAAAATCATTAGACAATTTATTTGGGGTTCTATCTAGGTGCACACATCATTTAAGCTACATCAGGCTCAACGATGCTATCTGGGTACACCCATCACATAAGCTATAATGGGATCACTCAGTACTATCTAGGAACCAAATTTTATATAATATCCCTGAACCATAACCTGAATAAATTATATATATATATATATATATTTCATTATATAACTCGTAATCATAAAAATTATTCCTTTTATAACATGATTAACCCGAGTAAATGAAATGGGTTTCATGTAAATATCATTGAAGCATTATTGGTTAATGTAAAATAAATGGATTCTATGATAATCTTCTTGAAAGATGGTTAACCCTTGGAAAATAAATGGTTTCCATGAAAATATCTTTTATACATGGTTAAACCATAGAAATGAAATAGGTTCTATAAAAATATCTTTAAAACTTGATTAACCCAGGGAAAATAAATTGGTTGCATAAAAATATCTTTTAAAAAATATTTATCCATTTAGAGAAATAAGATGGATATTATCTACACCACACATACCCATTGGATTAATAATAAAGGGTTGTTGTCATTGATGAATATAAATACCATAAAAAGTACTTTAAAAATATATTGAAGAAAAAATATTTTTCATTTTGAAAATACATTTTTAAAACTAAATGTTCAAAAATTCCTTCAAAATATTTTTTTAACTAATATTTATATAATTTTAAAGAATTTTTAAAATATTAGAGTGGTCATGATGGCTGGAAATTCTATTCAATCCGTACATGTTACAACAAATATTTCCTTCAATTTTTTGGTAAACTCAAATGGGAATTATTTTTAAAACAATATAAATATTCCTTTGAAAATATTTTTTAAAAAGAAAATTGGGTGAAAATTTATATAAAAAATCATTTGGAAAAGTTTAAAAACATTTTTGAAAACATTTTTTGAAGGCACTTTTTTGGTAGAAAACATAATTTCTACTGCATAGATAAATAAATTCATATATTGTTGAAATTTTTTTTAAAATTATTTTAATTACAAAAGAATGGAAAAAAAGGAAATTTTAATTTAAAATATAAATAAAAACTATAGTGGAATAAAATTCATTAGAAATCATGTGATATATATCATGATATTTCAATATTAGATACTTAATCATAAAAAATCCTTGTAAACAGTGATACTGTAACACAAAGCTCTTACGACATTGTAAACATTAAACTGTAAGCCTCATGAAATGATAACATGAAATGAAACTTTAAAATATCATCATACTAATTAAATTCATGAAATAACAAGTAATGGGGTTGTATATACTCCTTATAAAAGAAGTTATGTTCATAAAATGGAATAAGTCCAAAAAAAAGGGAAATTGAGAAAAAATTCTTTAAAATGTTCATATCATTTAAGTGGAGATTAATAAATGAATTGATTATGAATAGAGAATTTAAATCCACATAGGAAAGTATAAATGAAACATAAAATAATCAAATATCATTATAGACATAATCTTTTCATGACATAATTAGTGAAGTAGATGTTTAACCCAATGAATGGAAATTAATTTATTAAATCCCTTACCTCACAGTTCCTTTTCGATGAATGTGATTTAACCATATGTATAGTGGTTTTGAACATGTTATTAACTTAGTAATGAACTATATTAATATTTATAATATTATATATGATACTTTTATAACATATTATCACTCAGTCATTAATAATATTACATTATTTTCATTGTTTTGAGTGATAATTGCCTTATTTTCCCATTTATGTTTTTTTATAAAATTTATAGTTCTTTAACATATAATATAGTTATATAATATTGATAATAATAAGAATGAAATAATTATCTTATTTATGCATAAATTATACATTTTATTTCTAATTATGAAAGTTGGTTTTGAAACATGAAGTACAGTATAATCATGGAGACAGTAGGTTGTATGTACACATGAGTAACATTTCCCTTTTTCAATGATCATTATGGAAAAGAGGTAACGAATAGTTTAAAAATTAATAGATATCATAATAAAATAAATAAAATATTATTTATTTAAATATTATTATATATATCATCCACGAGGTGTGGTGATAAAATAGAGTCACATCACTTCGTGAAGGCAATAGCCCACACACACACGAACGACGTTATCATCTTTCAATGAGTGAGATGATAAGAAATAAAATGATATATTATATTTTAATAATTATAAAAATTTCATTAATTTTATAATTATTTCATTTATATCTCATATATTCATTAAATTCATACTTATTACCTTCTAGGAAATGCGTTACAGAAAAATGAATCATATCGCTTCAAGAGGTGGTAGTCTATCATTCACACAAGCGACATTATCGTATCCCCAACAGAATGGAAATTTAAAAGTTATATAATATATAATGACTAAATAGGTATAAATATTTTATAAATATCATATATATAATTTATTTACATAATCATATCCAATCGTGAGAAGAGTTAAGGGAAAAATGAATAACATTAGTTTATGAGGTAGTAGTCCATCATGCAAAAAATGATGATTACATAAACCATTTTATTGATGAGTTGAACAATTTATGTTATTAAAATAACACAATAACAAATAATTATATTATAGATAATTATTTTTTTAATATAATCATGTTTTTAAAATAATTGAAGGCGGTGGAGGAAGAAATAAGATAAAAACATTCGTTGAAGAATGTTACCTCTTATTCATGTAACTTCTTTTTGTTTTCACCAAATTACTAAATTGATTGGAAATTTTCCAAAATAAAGGATTAAAAATTTATAGGATGGAATTATATAAGTTAATTGGTCAGTTATTGGCTGAAAATGGGTTTTTAATGTGTGAAGAGATGAGGAGAGTGGGTTCTATTTTATAAGTGAGGTGAGTTGCACACTTGATTTTTTTAAAATAATGAATTCCACCCATGTTTTTCCATGTTAAAGGCTCTAATAATAAAACCTTATCTATCATATATGGTATTAGGATTAAATATTTCCAAAAAATACAATTTATACATGTTTTTATGTCATTTTAACCCTTATCTTTTTTGTTTAACTACTACAAAATCACTTTTTTTCTTAATCCTGGTAATTAGTTTTTAATTTTATTACCATTAATTTCAGTAAAATGTAAATTTGAACTTATTAGATAATATTAATTATTATTAATACAAATATAAAATCCATTTTTTCAAATTTAATACACATAATTGGCAGAATTTAATTTAAAATTAATCCCACTAACAAGATGAGAATGCATGATTTCAAAGAGAAAATGTTCACATGTTGAAAAAAAAATTTACAACAATTTTAAATATTAAATTGATTAAAATTAGTGAAATTATATTAATATATATATATATATATATATAATTTAACTAATTTTTATTTATAATAAATTTAAAATTGTAATTTAACTTTATAAGTAATTTAAATGAAAATGTAAATTTTAATTAAAATTATGTATTTTCACTGTTAATCAGAACAACAATCTTTTCAGAAAATTTTAAAAAGTTCACCCTAATATAGTTTTTACATGATGATTTCAAAAAATAATTTTATTTTTTGAAATATATATTCTAAAAGATTCAAAAATTAAATTTCAAACAAAACCAGTAGAAGAGATGAAAACCCGGTTTTTGAGAAGTGTATTTTTTTCAAGCATAAGATGATTTTATATCAAATCTATGTATAATAATAGTAATTTAATGAATTTAAATTAATATTAATATATATATATATAATAAAAATTACATTTAAATTATTTCTCATTGGTGGTTATTTAAATTAATTAAAATGGGGAAAAATTACATACTTAAAATAATTTTTTTTTGGAAAATCGTTTTTCTAAACACAAAAAAAATTATAGTAAAATAAAATATAATAATGATTTAGATGAAATTAAGTTGATTAAATATAAATAGATTATACTTATGATTTTGGAAATCATTTTCGAAAAATAATGTGAATATTCAATTATTTAATTTATTGAAAAGAAATGATGTTTTTACAAAAAATTGATACTTTTCATTATTCACTGAAAAATCAATATTTTCTGAAAAATCCAAAATTATTCCCCAAATTAATTTTTTATATTTAGATTTAAAAAATAAATTTAATTTTATAAAATACATCTTATTATGGTTCCAAAAATTAATTATACAAATTTTTCATGAAAATCAATAAAAATCATTTTTGAAGAAAACATATTTTTTAAGAATAAAATAACTTTACTAAAAATTGATTGATTATTTAGTAAAAATTTATAAATGATTTATATTTAGTAGGAAACAAACACACACAAAAACACACACACAAAGATATATATATATATATATATGATAAATTATTTAATATTATTCATTATCTCCAATTTAATGGCAAGTTTATAATGGTTATATTTATCATGGGTCATTTAATATTAGTATTGAATGTTGAATACGACATGAAACATAAAATTATCAGGGTTATATGTACCAAAAGATATCAAAGAGATTAAATTTATTTAAAAATAAATATATATTTAAGTCTCAGGGAGTTATATTCTCATCTAAGTTCACTGTTGAGTATTTTTACGCTATCAAACATAGTGTTCTTCTTTTAAAATCTTCAGGTGTTACATACTCATCCCATTTAATAAATTTAACACTCAAAATTTGAATGTTATTTTAATAATCAAATGATGTTAATTTTGAAAATAATTGTTTTTGTAAACCAAAATTGTAAAAAGGGTTAATAAAACATGTTCTTGATAAAAGTGAAAGGGAAATACAAGGCTCATTTGGAATAACACACACTAGGTTTCTAAATAGGAGAAGAAATCTGGGAGGTAAATATTTGGACATGGAAGAAAAGAGAAAATACATATAGAGTGTGACTAAGTTTTAATGACCTAGGTATTTATAGAATAACACTTTTTCTTTTATATTAATATTTATGAATAACATATTAATTTTACATTAAAGGGGATGTTTTTTCCGATAGCATACTTGACACGCAACAACGAGTTTCTCTGAAATCTTATATTGCACACAACTTTGAGTTATTCTAAAAAATTATACAATAATATTATTATTTTAAATGGTAGTTAACGCCTAGCCGTTGGAATGGAGGGAATGAATTGTATCAACTGAATTTTGAATTATGGTTTACACATGTTTAAATAATTATTCATTGGTAACAAAATTTTTAATAAATAGAAATAAAAACCAATTGAATATAAAGGATGTGTTTTTATAAAAACCTATTTAAAAAGAGAATAATTGTGTTTATAAAATCATATCACACTTTATGGATTTTATTTAATGAAAAATATGTATTATATATTCAATTAAATGTTTTTAATTCATGTTATATGTTTAATAGATGTGATATAAGAAAAAATATAATTTTTCGAATAAAAGAAGTATTTTTCTAAAAATAGAGTTTTACCACCTTTTGATGGAGAACCCTATTTAAATTTAGTTTTATCACTTTTATATGTTATATTTGAAAAAATAAAATTCTTATATAGAATAGGGACAAAAAAATTTAATTTGGTTAATTTTTTGGTAATTTTCGGATAAAGTTCATTTTTAATGAATAGTGAAAAATTCTGCATTTTAATTCAAAACTATCTTTTCATCTAATTTATTTATATATCTAGATTATCATTTAAATTGGTTTTAAAATATAATTTTATTATTTTTTAATAATTAAATCCAATTATTTTCATTTGAGGTAATTTCACATTTTGATTGGATATAAACACATGCCAATCTTTTGGTAGTTTTTATTTCTTAAGAACACACTTTTTTGGTTTTGACAACAAGAATTAAATTTAAATTAATTTCAATAAATTATGTATTTTGAATTTGGAGAAATGTATTCCATATTTTTAATCATAGGGTTTAGATTGTGAAAATAGGTACCTTTTAATTTTGCAAATTAGGAATAGTAATATTAAAATTTATTTTATATATCTTTGTTAAACGATAAATCTAGTAAATAAGGGTAAAAAATAATATTATAATAATATTAAACTACCCTAACACATGTCATAATACTATGGAATGAGATATTTCTGACCATGGGAATCCTTGGGTCGATTTTGGGACCCCATGGAGCCACTTGGGTGTGAAAATGACATTTTATAAGAATTAATTTAAAGTAAAGAGAAATATAACATAAACATGTATCTTTTAATACAAAAATTATTATATGGGGTTATATAACTGATCCATTTGAATATAAATATTCATTGTAAATATAATAAGATTCAATACATCATGATATTTTATTAATAATTTTTAGACATTAAATAAATAAATTTAAGTACAACACAAGATGATACAATGATTACTTCATTAATGAAATATTAAAATAAATAATATCATAAATATTAAAATAAATGTAATTTTATTATTTTATGCAATACAAGAATTTTCAGGATGATATTGACATATTATAATTTATTTAATGCCTTTGTTTCTTAGGAGTAATGTTGTTATGACTTTAACAAAAACCAATTACTTTATAGTATCAAAATTGACATAAATGAGTTTAAAAAAAATACTATTTTATTAAATGATATAATAGTACAAAAAATCAAAAGACTCAACCAACTGACTTATATAATTTTAAAAATTTCATTAATGATCCACTTATGGTTTTATTGTAATTTTATAGTAAATATAGTTACCATATATTATGAAAATTCAAGAGGACATGGTAAGAGTTAATATTTTTAACTAAGGGTTAAAGCTAAAGGATAAGGATAATTTTGTGTCATAAACATATATAAAACCTATTTTTTGAGAGTTTTTAGACCAAAAATAATATTATATTTTAAATAAATGAGTTTTTTACCATTTTAAACCGAAAATAAATTTATAATAAAATAATATTTCCAAACCGTCTAAATTTGCGCCTCCTCCCTCTTATAAAAGGCCACCACATTTACCCACTTACTCACACTTCTACATCCCCTAGGATCATCAAAATGATGAGAAAATAATCTCCCAACATCACTCCATTCTGAATATATGCCTTACCTTGGGATTAAGGCAATTCAATAAATATTTTTGACTGAAATCAAAAGAAGTTACCCAATTTAGAGGTAATACCTTCTCTCAAGTTCCTTTACTTTATTTTCTTATCCACTCCCCATGCTCTTCTTATTATTTTATTACATAAAAAATAGTGTCCTAAATATACTAGGTAGTTTTTATAAGAAGTATTCTAACTACACTTACACACAACTCCATCTAATTGATATTAACATACTATTTCTTCAGACGACGAACTACTGGATCACGAAATGATGATTTTTCATTTTTATCCTAACACCTCTCATGGTAGCCATTATGATGTAACTTAATTTATATATGATATATATATATATTTAAATTTTCTATATTATTCTATATGTTTTATTTATATCATACTTTTATGCTTTCCATAATGTGTAAATACGATAATTTTATTGGAGGAAGTGCAGACTACTGCCCCTTCAAAGTGATGACTCGTTCATGACATACATGGAACAAATAAAGGATGTCATTAATGAAATTATGGAACATATATAAAATATGATATTATACTGTAATTATAATATAAATATGTATCATTTATTTTTCATTCCTTTAAACATGAAAAATAAATGAAAGTAGCGTTCATGCGTACGTACGGCTTACCGTCTCCATGAATGGTGAACTTCATTTCTTATCTCCAAATGTTATGTATTATTATAAATAAATATATACTAGATATAAATACATATATACCAGATATATATGAGAATTAAATCATGAATAATATTATGGTGATGATGGACTTTTTACTACATGGATAATTTACATCAAAACAAGTTCATTTTCGACTCAAGTACCTAATATCGACAAAACGACTGATATGAACATAAATAATTATGTAATTTTTATAACATGAAGATAAGTAGTATAAAATGTATAATAAATTTTAAAAAATTTATAATGTAAATTGAAATTAATCGTATTTTATTATTCAGGAATATAAATAATGAGCGAGACAAGTCGGAATCAAGGTAAGGGTCTTCATCTCAAGCTCCTTTCATTGATGCATATTTTTGTTTATAAATGACATTATTTAATAATTTTTATAATTATACACTTTTCTTTTAATTTAATTAAATGGTTTTCAAAAGGAATCTTTTGTTTTACGAATCATTTTACTAAATGAAAAAGGGAATATTTTTTTTAACGTACAAGGTGACAACGACCTTTCCGCCGCTATGAGAATTATTTGATATTTGGATTCCTTAACAAGCCTTAGTGCTTTTAAAAGGAAAGTAAATACCAATACCATTTATACATATTTTTTTTGTTGAAAATAGTTTTGAGAAATCATTTATTATGTCAATATCTTGAAATGATTTATTGGGATTTCAATGTGGAAATTTTATCTTTCCTTTATGCTTGTTTTATGTGTTATGATTATGTTATGGTTCCTAGGCATAGTTTACATATACGGGTGGTACTATGATAAACCGAGGGGGGGTGATCCTAAGATAGATGTCCGATTAATTGGGTAATGTGACAGAGGTAAATGTTAATGTTTCTGCTAATATATTTAAGGAATATATTGGGATGGTTATTTCAAACATAACTCCCTGTGTAGCTGTTAAAGATATAATGTAAGTATGTCATGGATCCCACAATTTACCTTTATGATTTATGATTTATATGAGTTATTAGAAAATCTTATTATTTCATGTGTTGTGTTAAATATATTATGTTATATGATTGAATAGTATGATTTCTTTGATTTTTATGCATTCATGGAATAATTTTTTATTTCCTTATATTATATCCTTTACTGAGTATTTTATGCTCATCCCAAGTTTTTGAAATGTTTTTCATAGGGTATAAGGAAGTGTAAGAGAAAGGAATAATTCAAGAAGGTTTTTATGAAGAAAATAATTCATGTTTTAATCAAGGAGTTGTATTATTGTGAAAACATTAGATAGAGAAAAAGTGTCTACTTTGTAATATTTGAGATGTAATGTAATAGTTATGACCTAATTCTCTAAAACTCTAAACCTGAAAAGATCCTAGATGTGAATTCTTGACATAACTCAAGATTATGTAATATTTAGGGTTGGGGCCTTATAAAGGTCATTGAAAAGAAACAAGTGAATTATCAATGGAAGGTTAAGGGCCTCAAAACCATAAATTTGTGATGATTTAGAAGATCATAAAATTCATCATATTTGAATGTAAAAAGATTTTTTTGTTTCATGTTACTTTTCCTAATGGTGAGGAATTAATTCACCATATAGACTATGATAATTTGGACATATACTTACCTGATGAATATAATTTCATCCTTTTTTCAATTTAGAACAAAATATCATATTTTTCTCCAAAATTGTAGTATCCATGATGATTTTTTAAGCATGAAGCACGAAAATAAATTTTAATGACCACATAACCATACAAAAGGATAATCAACCTATTCCAAAATTCATTAGATATTAACAAAAACCAAAATGGTTAGAACATGGTAATATAACACAAAAAATGAGTAAACATTCATATGATGAAATAATACATTAATCTCCAAAATTAAATAGTTATAAAAAAAGGTCAAAAAATCATTCCTAAAAAACATCAACATAGAAGAGTGTTTTAACCAAAAATTTTAGTTTATAAATTTCTGATTTCAAGACCAAAATATCATAATATTTGTTTTAAAAAAAATTATTCACTTTGTCACCAAATCACTATTCAATATCGTGGTTATCTATATAATAAAACTTGTGTTTCCATAAATACCTCAATATCTGAGATCATATAATCCCTAAAGGTTATCAATGCGTTAAATATTATTTCCACAAAATATAAATTCATACTTTAAATTAAAAAAAATATTTACATGTAGTACCCTTGGTTTAAGGTATACAACCCCTTTTTTATGTATTTTTATGTAAGTAAAGTGGTTGGGTATTGTTTAGGAGATTTTAGGAAGGTTTGGGAATGGTTTTGGAGATTTTATAAGGGTGTAAGATTCGATAAAGGTTAGTGGAACCATGAAGAACCTCCAGGTAACCATGCTTAGTGAGGCAGAGGAAAAGGGGTGAGCACATGGTTAAGGCGCACGATTTCCGAACCATATGGCCAGCCCAAGAAAACCATGTAACTTGTGGGAGAGGGATTTTTCATGGTTGAAATAAGGATTGTCTTAATGTTCTGGCCAACAATGTGGGGTTACCATTTATATAGTAGTAGTCCCATGTTTAGCGCATGGTTTTTCTAAACATGCGTGGCATAAAAAATAAGTTTTTTTAAAATGGGACCACTGGGGATTTTCTATAAAACATTCCATTCTCCCCCAAATCAAACCAAACTTAGGATTTCCTCTCATAAAGGTTCAGAGAACATATCCCACTTATATAGGAGGCGTTATGAAGGATTTGTTTGGCACATTGAAGGCCATTATCCTTTGGTAAGTCTCCTCTATTGGTTGTTAATTTGTCTCCCTTAGATATAGCTTTAACTATCTCTCTGTTTTCTAGATTTACATCCATCACATGTAGATATAGGGTCTTTTTGCCTAAAATGGTTAGATCTGGGATTTTTGATTTTATAGAAATAGATCTAAAGTGGTTTGGATGGGGATTTCACGCATATTTTTGGTGAATTTTGGCATTGGGTGATTTCTCTGGAACCCTAACGTAGGTTGCTTAGTTCTAATATCTATTTTTATATAAATAGAAGGCTTTAATTTCAAATAAAATGGGTTTTCATGAAATTTATTATGATTTTTATGAGCGATTCTTGGTGGAAACCCATTTTTTAAGGATTTTGGGATTTTGGGAAAATGAGTTATTGTTGTGAAAAGTGATTTGTTGTTTGATTTTAAAATGTGTATTTTAAAATCAGTGTCTTGGTTGATTATGGAATATAGGTTATGAAATATGGTTTATAATGAAAATGTTGTTTCATTAAAATATGGGTTGGCACCAAGGTCAAGTGTGTGTGTGATACTTGGGTATACGGTTGGGATATTCATGCATCCACGCTATTTGGAAGGAGTTATGACATCGTGGAATTGGTTTTGGATTAATGGTGTGTTTGGTTTCATTTGTTGGTTTCTTTCATTGGAGTTGTGTTGGTTTGGCGTGAATTGCTTTGGGTGAAATTGTGTTTCACTTGTTGTAAATTGTAAAATGTTTTTAATGGATTTATATAAATTTTTTTATATAATTGTGTTAATGGTTCAATCCTAGTGGCTTGTGTTGGTATGTCACCTGGGGAAATCCTACCAATTATTATTACTCACCCCCAACTTTTGCACTTTGATTATTTAGTAGATGTTGTATTTTGGGACACATGTAATGAAAATGGGTCTCATTTCTTTATTGGTTCATCGTGATTCTTGTATGGTATTATGGTGATTGGATCATGGAGCTTGGTACAAAGATGTAGAGTGGCGCCATAGCTTCTTTGGGTATTGTTGTTTAGTCTTCTGCTTGGTACTCTGATCATGGATTATTTAGGTTTGGTGGTATTGGTCCTTTAGTGTGGTTTTAAAACTAGTTTGGTTGTATGGATGTCTCTTGGTGATGTTTGTATTGGCTTATATTGTTGTCATGGATCATGTAGTGGGGGTTGGTTATATCTCATTTGAGTGGTTGATTTTATTATCATGTAATGTTGTTTCCCAATTGTTCTTGAAGACCTTGACATTTATTTCCAGCCTTTGGTGCCTTGGAAACATCACCTATGGTCGAGTAGAACCTATACCTTAACTCATCCAATGAGGAGGGGTGGGATGTTATAAGTGGTATCAATTTGTTTGGTTCTTGAACTTCAAGTTTGTTTTTTCCATTGGCGTTGATTGTCAGTCTTAGTGTTGGAATTTATTCTTAGTTTGTCACTTGATTTGAGATGGTATTGAGGAGTATAATTGTTGTAACATGAAATATATAACCTAACAAGATATAGATAACCCTTTTATGATGAACTTCAAGTTACCAGATAGTTAGGTACATAAGTGTTTTAGAGACACTTATAGGTGTGTGATCTCATTGTCATTGGTATATCCAATGAGATGAGAATCACATGAATGGTAGAAATGAAATCCCAGTAGGATTTATATTTCATTAGGCATAATTACTTATGTTGTGATATGAATGTGTTGATTTTTGAAAAATATAGTAATTGTTTTCAAATGTAAGTATTTGAAAAGATAATGGTTGTGGTGTTTTGAAAATCTATCGATTTTGAAAATGCAGTGGATTTCTCAAATATGGTTGATCAAGGTAAAATGGGAATTCAAAAAGCATATTTTTGATAGTGTAATGTGATTGAATTTGAAATTTCTATCCTTCATTTGTTAGCGAGTAAAACTTATGGGTTTTCTTGTACTGATAGAAATGGCACCAGGTAGACATTGTAGAGGCCAACCAGAGGATACTGTAAGAAAGGTGGTTGCACCTAAGCCCCAGGTGAACTAGTAGCTAGTGCAGAGCATAGTGTATTCTTTCCATGCTATGGAAAGTCGGAATAAAGCGATGAGCTGAGGCATGTGGATCACTCTATTCAATTTTAAAATCAGAATCCACCCATTTTTTGGGATGATTCGGAGCTAGAAAGGGAAGAAGTATGGTTGAATATGATTAATAAGTTATTATATTTTCTAGGAACACTAGAAAAATTAAATGTGTATTTAGTGACATAAATGTTGGAAGATATCATACGTCAGTGGTGGGAGTTGGTAGTCCAGGATGAAACAGACCAAGGTATGACATTGGAGGGTTTTGAGGAATTGGTTAACAAAAACTTTTACTCTCAGATGTTCAAAATTCAGCATTCAATGGATTTATTCATCTTGAGGTAGGTGAACATTTCAGTGATGAAATATGTATATATATTTATAAAAATATTTTGTTTTTCACTTGAGGTGGAAGCTAGTAAATTTTTGAAGGCACAAATATTTGAATTGAGGTTGAGAAAAGAAATTCATTCCAAAATTGCAGTGCTATGTATAAATAATTATATGGAAATGGTGAATAGATAATCAATAGATGAAAGGGATATGCTAGGGAATAGAGGTGGGGGAAGAATGTTGGTACCCATGGCGAATAGTGGGAACTCTAACACGGGGAACCAAGAGAAGAAGGAAACTTATTTATAGGGTGGGGGTATAGCTCCCAACCCGATGATAGGATCAGTGAATCTTCATCTGAAGCCTTAAAATAAGAGAGCATGTTTTCAATGTGATTATACAATCCACAAAAAGCAAGATTGTATGGAACAACCTTGAGCATGAAATAACTACAAGTAGATGGGAAATCTTCCACATTATTATCACAATTATCTGGGGTTGGGTGTTCAGGAAACTCCTCAAGTGTCCTATTCCTTAAGGGGATGGTGGAAACAATATACCCCTTGCAAGTAGAGACAAGTTATTCATGGAGATTCTAGGAATACCATGACTCTTTAGCAGGGGAAGTTTGAGCAGGGTAATAAAGAGCAGAGCGTTGTAAGAAAGAATCTATTTGGAGCCAAGAAGGTTATAGTGGATGATCAATTAAGAACATCAATGGTGTGAGGTAAAATTATTTTGAATTATACCTCTATGAATGTATATTTTATATAGGTAATTTTAATTCTTTCATTGTTTTCTTTGTTTTTGATTTTCTGGGTATAAGTGTGGGAATGATGCCTTATGTTTTAAAAATCCAAACCCCTATGGGTCATAGAGAGTGTCGAGCCGTCCTATGTATAGAATGTTGTATAGTTGTGGATGAGGTTGAGTTGATTTGGTACTCCTTACTGCTTTAGAAGGATTAATATGATATAATACTGGGTATGGTTCAATTGATGATGTTTAAGTCCTACATCGACTATTATGTAAGAGTGATTAGTTTTACAATGGGTGATGGACTCAAATATCTATTTAGAGGAGATAAAAATGTAAAGATGGGTGAAACATGATTGTGGGCACCAGCAATTGGGAATATATTGCTACAGTTGGAGGATTTGTCTTTGGAATCAATGAGAGAGGATCAGATAAGTATTATTTTAGTAGTCATTGATCTATTTATGGATGTATTTACCTAAATAATTCTCAAGGTTTCCACACACGAGAGAAGTGGAGTTTAGGATTTATCACTTTCAAGTTACAAGTCCTATCTCACTTCCATCTTACTAAATGGAACCAACATAATTGAGGGAATTGAATGTGTTATAGGAGGATCTCAAAAACAAAGGGTTCATCCAGCCTAGCACATCCCCATGGTCAACACTGATTTTCTTCATTAAAAAGGTAGATGTCACTATTCATATATGGGTTGGTTATCTTAGTATTATCCAAGATATTATAAAGAATAGAAATCCAATCCTTCACAATGATGACCTATTCAATTAGTTTAGGGCAGATCAGTGGTTATCCAAGATTAAATTTTGATCATGATATCATCAGTTGCGGGTGTGGAAGGAGGATATCCCAAAATCAACTTTCAAGAGTATATATGGACATTATAATTATGTGGTTATGCCCATTGGTCTTAAAAATTCATCGATGGTTTTCCTAGAATTGATTAATCAGGTGTTTTAATGATATCTGGATTATTTCATGGTGGTATTTGTGTACGATATACTTTTCTATTCAAGGAAAAGGGTGGAACATGACAAAAAATTGGCAGTAGTGTTGGGAACCTTGAGAGATCATTGGTTTTATGAAAATTTTTCATAGTGTGCCTTTTCGATACAATAGGTACGATTTCTTGGCCATGTGATTTATGAGATATGTGTTTGAGTAGATCCAGAGAATATAGAGGCTGTTATTTAATATAAAACACCAATCAATGTCTTTGAGATATAAATATTACTTGGTCTATATGGGTATTATCAACACTTTGTTTGTGGATTCTCAAGATTAGCTTCACTGATGATAGTTTTGACAATGAAGAATGTTACATTTCAATGGAATGAGTGGTGTTGGAAATATTTTGAAGATATTAAGGATCATCTTACATCATCACCAATCTTCATTTTTCTAGAACCAGGGGAAGGGTATGTGTTGTATTGAAATGTATTGGGATTATTATTGGGGTACATTTTCATACAAGGGGATCATGTTGTTGTGTGTGTCGCATGAAATTTTTGGTTTCATGATAAGAACTACCTGACACATGATTTGGAGTTGTTTGTTGTGGTGCATGATTTAAAAACATGGCATCATTATATCTTTGGTGATAAATTCAAAATGTATACCGATGATAATATCTTGAATCTTATTTTCCCATAGAGAGATTTGAATTTGAGGAAAAGGTGATGGATGAAGTATCTCCAGATGTTTGACTTTGACTTGACGTTCATACTGGGCAAGGGGAATTCAATGGAGGATGCATTAAGTAGAAATAAATTTTCTCAAGTGGTGAAAAATGCATCCTATTAGTGGTAGTTGATATATTTCATAGTTGACATGAGGTTGGATTGTAAATATTGGAGTGATTTATCCATTTTCTTTCCAATCTTGTGGGTACCTGACTTGGTTGGGTTGGTTAAAGAAGGGAAGATGTTGATTCAAATTGTGCACCTATGATTTTAAAACTCAATGGTAGGTAGACCATTGAGGGATAAAAATTGGATGAGAATTCAGTAATGTTCTTTCATAATTGTATGGTTATACTAGTTGATTTTGGGAACAACTTATCAGTGCTTATCATCATTCCAAATGGGATGCCCATCCAGAAAATTAGAAAATGTATAAAACATTGAAATACTAGTTCTAGTGGGTGGGTATGGAAAGAAAATTGGTCGATCATCAGTGAAAAATAGGCATGTAAAAGTCTTTACATATACCAACGTGAAAATAATTTCATATAGTGATAGATTTTGTTACAGGTTTCACAAGAACTGTTAAGAAACGCTATTCCCTTTGGGTGATAGTGGACCGACTCATAAAGTAGACCCATTTCATCCCAATTCGTGAATCCTATACGGTGGAGGATCTATCCAAAATATATATCAATGAGGTCTTAAATAGGCATGGTCTACCAGTTTCGATTTTATCAGAAAGAGATCCAAGGTTCACATCCCATTTTGGAAATACTTTCAACAAGCCCTTGGGACTCAGTGACAATGAGAATAAAATATCATCCTTAGATGGATGAGAAATATGAAAGGATGATACAAACATTGTAAGATATGTTTCTGGCTTGTTTCATGGATTTTGGTGGCTCATGGGTGGAGAACTTACTATTGGTGGAATTATCCTACAATAACAGTTATGACGACTCTATACATATGGATCTGTTTTAAGAATTGCATGGGAATCCATGTCATTATCCACTTTATTGGGTGGAAACATGAGAAACATCTTTTGTTGGGATGAGTCTATTCTAAGAGAAAAAGTATAAAATCAATTTGATCATGAATATAATAGGGACGACACAGATTCAACAGAAATCATATACATACCATCGTCGACAACCGTTTTCATTTGATGTGGGTGGTAATATTTTCTTTAGAATATCTTTGAGATTGGGACATCGTCAGTTTGGGAAGTAGGGAAAGTTATCTCTAAGGTATATTGGACCTTTTGAGATAATTGAGTAGGTTGGAGAGGAGGAATATCATTTGGCTTTGCCACCACAATTCAGTTTGGTGCACAATGTGTTTCATGCTTCTTAGTTAAAAAAGTATCAGCTTGATAATGACCATGATATTTATTTGGATCATGTTGAGCTAGATCCAGAATCTTATTTGGTGGGTGTGCCAATGTGAATTTTTTGATAGGAAAGATTAAGTATTGCTTCGGAAAATCATCAGTCTAGGCTAGGTTTTGTGGAAACATGGTCAGATTTAGGAGGAGACTCGGGATAGGAAGAAAGAGATGGCTGATAAATTTCCCAAACTCTTTCAGTAAAGTGATGGTTCTTTATATTCTGAGGACATAAAGTCTAATTGTGGGGAGAATGTATCACCCTCAGTTTGAGTTATGTAACCCTTTTTAATGTATTTTTTATGTAGGTAAAGTGGTTGGGTAATGGTTGGGAGAGTTTGGGAAGGTATTGGAATGGTTTTGGGGCTTTTATAAGGGTGAACGACTTGAGAAAAGATAGTGGAAATCATACAGAAGCTCCAGGTATCTAGGCTCAGTGAGGTAGAGGCATAGTGGTGGGAAGACTGTTAAGGTGTATAGTTTCCAAATTGTATGGTCAGTCCAAAAAAATTGTATTACTTGAGGTAGAGGGATTTCACACAGTTGATGCACAGTTTTTCTAACCATGTGGGCCAACCATGTGGGGCATGCTTCAGATAGTATAAGATTCACGACTAGTGCATGGTTTGTCTAACTATGCGAGATAAACATGCACAATATCAATATTGTTTATTTTTAAAGGGACCACTCAATATTTTACCTAAACATTTAATTTCTCCCACAACTCAGACCCCACATTGATGACAGTTATCCTCTAATAAGTCTTATCTCTTGGTTTTTATTTGTTTTATGTAGATACAGCTTTCCTTCTCTCTCAGTTTTCTGTATCTACATCCATCGCATGTAGATATAGGGTTTTTGTTTCATGAAATATTTATATTTAGTATTTTTGATGTTAGGAAATGAGATCTAAGAAGGTTTTGGTGGAGATTTCACCCGGATTTGTGGTGTGTTTTGGCATTGGGCGATGTCGCCAGAACCTGAGTTGGTGGCTTCACTCTCATCTCCATTTTAGTAAAACTAAAACGATTTAATTTCAAATTAAATGGATTTTATTGAAATTGTTTATTATTTTTTATGCATGATTCTTGGTGGAAACCCATTGTGTGATGATTTGGGGATTTTTTTAAAACTGGTTATTGTTGTGAAAAGTGATTTTTTGTTTGATTTTAAAATGTGGATTTTAAAATCGGTGGCTTGGTTGATTATCGAAAATGGGTTATGAATATGTGTTTCAATGAAAATATTGTTTTATTAAAATATGGGTTGGCATGGAAAATGGTTTAAGGAATTTCCAATAATTGATTGATTTATTAAAGTAATTTGTCATGTTTTTTGAATTATTAACGGTTTTAAGGGATTTTTGGCATGGAAATTGTTGTGTTGTATGGATTGTGATATGATTTGGAAATTTTTTATTTTTTTTTGTTTTTTGTGGTTTGGGAAAAAACTAGTGGCTTGGTTGTGGATTTTGTGGTTAATCATGGTTGGGAATTTATGGATAGTATGTATAGAGAACCTCCATCAAAGGGAATTTGGCATGATGTATCACTATAAAAACTAGATGGATTTGGATGTGAAGTTCCACCATCAATGGTAACACCAGGATCATGTTTGTGTGTGAAACATTGGTATATGGTTTGGATATGTGTACAACCATGCTAGTTGGAATATGTTATGACATCGTGGAAAGTATTTTGGATTTATGACGTGTTTGGTTTCATTGGTCGATTTCTTTCCTTGGAGTTGTGTTTGTTTGGGATGAATTGATTTGGGTCAAATTGTGTTTGTATTATTGAAAATTGTAAACTATTTTAAATGGATTTATATAAATTGTTTTATATAGTTGTGCTAGTTGTTCTATCCAAATGACATGTGTAGGGATGTCACTTGAGGAAAATCCTACTGAGTAATATTACTCACCTCCTTCTTTGATACTTTGGTACTTTTGCAGATGTTGTATTCCAGGACACAGGTACAGGTAAGGCATCTCATTTACAAAGTGTTTCATTGTAATTATTGGACGTTATTATAGTTCTTAGAGCATGGATCTTGGTTGAGAGCTATAAAGTGGTTTCATATATTCTTTGTGTTTTGTTGTTTATTCTTCCACTTCATACTCTGATCATGTATTATTATGGGTTGGTTACATTGGTCCTTTGGAATTATTGTGAAAATGGTTTGGTTGTATGGATGTCTCTTGGTAATGTATTTATTTATTTACATTGTTGACACACACCATGTAGTGGTGGTTGGTTTTAGATCATTTGAGTGGTTTCTTTTATTATCAAGGAAAATCGTTCCCCAATTTTTCTTGAAGATCTCAACATTAATTTCCAGCCTTTAGCGCCTTGGGAAAATAACCTAAGGCCTAGTAGAACCTCTAACTTAACTCAATCCAATGAGGAGGGGTAGGATGTTACATTACTTATAATTCATCCTAATAAAACATCTCATAACATGTTATTAATCATGTTAATATCACATCACTTTAAACCTCAAAAGTGGTGTCCACGACTTTGAACATATGATCATCCATAATATTACAGACCTATGATGGTATCCATTAATCTAAATATAACCTCAGATGATACATACTTATGATAAAAGTTATATGAGTATACCTATGATATAAGCTATAACAACCCATAACCCACACTCCCAGATCCAGTGCTAAAATCATAAACCTTACGTTTCTAGATTTGATATTGATTTTGTGAACAAATTATTTTTCCACCCATACCATTAAACCTCAAAAGGAAAAATTTGATCACTTATATTCTTAATGAACCTTTTGGTTTATAGTTTTACATAATTAAAATAACTCCTATAGAAACAATACCCATGTTGTTAAAAGAGTATTTCTCCAACATAACCTTGCTTTTCTTATTTCACATTAAGTAATCATCATCATCCATATGAAATACCTTATTGAAATAATTAAACAAACATAATTTCTTGATAAATCAAGGTAGAAGAAACATAATAATGGTGATATCAAATGCTATGTTAGTGTAAACATAATAATTAACAAGAGAATGACATCAATGAACATAAGAAGTGAATAAGGGTATGATGAAATAATCTGAGTGTGTGAGAAAATAATAAAAAAAACACATACCAATCAATGCATAAATCATGAATAATGAAACATGGAATAAGGATTTAAAAAAGAATAAGTCATCAGAATAAATAATCATGAACCATGTGTCATTAATATTGATCAAAGGTGATACTTAAACATATATAAAGCATAGATAAAACATGTTGGTTTCTGTGAACATCATATTCATATAACACTTAAAAAATGTTTATAGAACCCTTATGAATGGAATTACTATATAGTAGACTTATAATATAATTCTCCATATAATATAATCATTACCCAATGCATTAGAGCACTATCTGGGTGCACCCATCTATTAAGCTATATCGGGCTCACCTGGTTTTAACTACAAACACCTATAGTATAAGCTATAATAGGTTCATCCAATTCTATTTGGGATAGAAATATGTTCCATAACAATCATTATTTTTTTTATAAACTTAAAAGATATTTCATCCTAAATATCAAAGAAATAATCATTATTTTTTTATAACATGATTAGACCATGGAAATTAAATGGGTTTCCTATCATTCTATATAAAACATGATTATCCCATGGAAAAGAAATGGGTTCCATAAAAATCTATTTGAAACATGGTTAACCCATGTAATAGAAATATGTTCCATAACAATCTCACTGAAACATTGCTAACCTGTGGAAAAGAAATATTTTCCATAACAATCTCTTTGAAACATGATTAACTCATTTAAATGAAACAGGTTCTATAACAATCTCTTTGAAACAATATTAATCCTTCCAGATAAAGAAGAATAATGGTATTAAAAAAATATACCCATTTTTTTAAGAATTAATGGTTGTTTTAATTTTTGAACATAAATACCATAAAAATATCTTTAAAATAATTATTGAGAAAAACATCTTTTACATTATGAAAATCAATTTTTTCAACTAAAAGTTCAAAAATTTCTTTGAAAATAATTTTCTTTGATTTTTTTGCAAATAATAAAGTAAGTTTTAAAAAACATTATTGGTCATGATGGATGTAAATCATGTTCATGTCCTAAATATTAAAAACACATGCCTTTCACTTTTTAAGTAAAATCCAAACTAGCACTATTTGAAAAATGACATATATAACACCCCATGCTTTTAAGATTTTTTTTTGAATAAATTAATTTTTTTATTTTAATTAATTAAAATAATTAAAATAATCATTTCACAAAACAATGACTTGGATTGTGCTATACGCAACACTGACTTTGCATTCATTACATACAACATTAAGTTACTACGAAACATCATTTTATTGATATAATTAATTAAATGAGATAATTATATCATATCCATTAAACCTAGTAATATAATAACTATTTTTTAAATATTATTTAAAATGTTTTTATATAAATAAAACACATTTATAATGAAATATATAATTTTCGTTAAAGTCTATATGTTTTGAAAAAATGCTACTTTCTCAAAATAATTACTTTTTATATCCTTCTATAATTAGAAATAAAATTTGTTTTTTTAATTTTTTAGAAATAGAATTTGATTAAATAATCATAATTTATTTTAATTCAAAGTGAATAAATTGTCTTAGGTTTAATTTTTTGAATTATGTTTAGAAACTTCATTTTTGGATTAATTGTGAAAAATACTAAATTTAAATTCGAAACTAATTTTTCATCTAATTTTTTTATATAGTTAAATTATATTTTAAGTTTGTTTTAAAGTAACAATAGGTCAATTATAAATATATTAATACATTTTAGGTTATAGGAATCATTTTTATTTTGAGTTTAGAAATAAAAGATTAATGATTTTGTGAATATTCTCACTTTAAAAACCCATTTTCTCACCATGTATTCAGGATTAAAATGAAACTTAATTTTTTTTTGATTATGTGGATTGAATTTTGAAAAATAGAAATAAACTATTTTTATTTTTATAATTTTTATATTATAATAATATATACATAATTTTTGACCAATAATATTACTGAAAGTTATTAAAATTAATTATAGTGGTTAAGGTAAAATTAAACTCAACAATAGAATAAACCTTAAAACTAAGTGCCAAAATAATCTATAAACATATCCAAAACCCATTTTATGGATATATTTAGGCCAAAAAAAGTATATCCCTGAGTTTTATTGGGTTTTATGACATTTTTAGGTAAAAACCCAGGCACACCAAACTTGTTTTTAAAACATGCCAAGTGTGTCCCCTCCCTCCCTTATAAGAGTCCAATACCTCTACCACTTATTCACACCTATAAATCCCTTTGGATTTCCAAAAATCTGATAAAATAATCTACCAAAATCCTACCATTCATCCTAGAAGACTCCCTTTGGGAAAAATACATTCAGGGAATCTCTTTGGTGCAAACCAAAATAAGTTACCCAAAGAAGAGGTAACACCCTTCCTCAAGATCCTTTATTTTATTTTATATATACACAACATAAATTATTCTTATTACATGATTATATAATAAAATCATAATCCTAAAATATTTTTATTTTTTTGTTATAATGTTTTTACCTACCCTTACACACACTTCCTTCCAATGTGCAGCGAACTTACTGTTCCTGTGTATGGCGAACTACCACCTCACGAAACGATGATTGTTTGTTTTTCCTTAACCACATATCATAGTGGGAATTGTGATGGAAAATGTTCTTTTAAATAATAAATAATATATTTATGATGTATTTATGCTTCTATAATTATTAGATATCACAATCCTTTATTGATTCAATTTTTTTATATATGATAACTTCGTTTGTAGACTACCTCCTCCTTAAAGATATGTGATTCATTCACACTTTAAATGGAATGTATTAAGGATTTATTTAGTGATATTATATTATATATTTGAAATAATAATTCTAAATTAATTATATTATATATATTTATATGCCATTTACTTTATTTCTTTCAATACGACAATAAAATGAAAACAATGTTCATGTGTACGTATGACCTACCATCTCGATGAACGATGTATCCCATATCATATTTATAAATTTTATAAATTATTATAAATAAATATATATTGAATATATATTATATTTATATCATGTTTTACATTATTAATATCATGATATAAGTTTGATGAAAAAAATATAACATATTAAAACACAAGTGAAAAACAAAGCAGTTATTACCTGAAATATAACATCAACATAGAAGAAGTTTTTAAGTCGGTAATAAAAGGTAATGATAAAATAATATATTGTATTATATGGTTTTTGGTAGATTTATAATAAACTTATATTTATTATTGATGAGGTTTGAATGATTACGATTAGAGTCAAGACATAAGGTAATAATTTTATCATCTCGCTATTATTTTCTGTGAGACACAAGTCATGTTCACATATTATTCCTTATATGTGGTATGTATACTAACCATGGATTTTTATATGATTCTTATACATAATTTAAGGTATATTTACATACCCATATTATGATACCTATTTCATGGGTTTTATTATTTAAAGTTACCATGTGGTAGGAGTTTATTGAAATAGTCTCATCGTTCTTTAGGATTGACTGTGATTATGCTTCCATTGATGAAATATTATGATACATATCTCAAGAAAATACATTAATTTTATTCAATAATTTATATTAAATTTATCTTCATGTATTAGTTCTATTTATTCTCTCTTTGTTAATTAAGATAGTTAAGAATTGTTTTTAATAAAATCTGACCTTATCTATCACTTCGGTCGAAAATCTATTTTATCTAAAAAAACCTTGTTTTTAAAATGATTTAAAAAATGATTTTAAAAGGATATTTTAAAATAATTTTCATGTAAAAATTATTTTAAAAATGTTTTATGGTTTTCAAATATTCCTTTATTTTTTTTTCAAATGGTCATTTTCAATAAAAAATAATTTCAATGTTTTTAAGACTTTTTATAAATTTACAAATTATTTTAAAAGAAAATGTTTTCAAAATAATTTTATAAGGTTTAAAGGGAAAATGTTTTAAAAGTGTTTTCAAAGAATAATTTTTAAGTTTTTGAATTTATTTTCAATAAAAATTATTTTCAGAAGGATTCATGTTTTAAAAAGAGTTTTTCAATAAAAAAATATATTTTACTCAACAAATGTTTTTAAAAGAAATTTAAAAATCAATTTCTATATAATTCGACCTAATTTGTTATATTTTATGATCTACTAGGAATATGATACAAGAATACAATTCATATTATTTTTTTAGTGGTTTATGTTTTTATGTAATTCTGTTTACGATACTCATTTCTATCCCATGGGTCATATTCTTTTCCATCCCGCTTTTTTTGATGGGTTATTGTTTTAGGAAATTATTATGAGACCTATATATTTTACCTTGGTTTTCAGGACCTATGCCCCAGGTTCCATGCTGTGACTCCCCCAATCGCTCCTCCTAATGTATAGGGGTTGTCGATAAGCATTGAAGGTGTTAAACAGCAAGTTGGAGGAATTTTCCTGAGTACCTGTACACACTCACACACAACCACGTCCCAAGAATATCGGAAAAGAGAACATGCATGATACTAAAAAACCACTGAGTGTAAAAGTATAACTAAAAGTAAATGGGATAGTATAAAAACCCAATAAAAGACAATTGCAATAAGGGTAAGTACGCGATCGATGGAAATCTGTCTGCTGAAAACCACACCTAATGGATAAGTATAGAGTAGCTGCCGAAAGTCGTAGAATCATGTCCTTCCTACTTGATCTCACTAGGAACCACCTAGTCCAGGGCCACCAAGTCCTTCGCTAAGTCATCAGTCATCTTCACCAGATACATCACGTGCGGGCGAAGCCCGTGCATGGGTGATAAACAAAATACTTAGTAGGGACCCCAAACAAACAAGGAAAGACCACAAAGAAATATAGAATCAAACCACGAAGCATGATAATGAAGTAAAAAATCTCAGACAAGATATAATCTAGAGTAGGAATGTAAGACCATTGGCCATATCACCGAACAACTTGGGCTACTCGGGTACTCCTCCCTAATTATTACCATGGGTATGCTGGGTCACACAGATCCGCTCTCCACTGTTGGCCTACTGAGTCACATAGATCCACTTTCCACTAGCCTTGGATTGTTGTGGTACCCATACCTAATTAGTACCATGTGTATGTTGGGTCACACAGAGCTGCTCCCCAACATGGGCCTATGGGGATACATTGAGCTGCTTCCCACTTTACACATTTTACTGAGGTACTCTTTCTCGATTAGTACTGAGGGTCTGCCGGGTCACACAGAGTCACTCCCCACCGTGAGCTTACTGGGTCACACAGAGCCACTTCCCACTAGTCCATTGTAACTGATCCACGTAGCCACTCTTGTCATTAGTCTCTAGGTCTCAGTCAGCTGTAGGATATCCACACATAGTGCTCTTGATTCTGGGAGAAACCACTCATCAATCCATTTATCATATCTCAACTTCCATAAAATCCTACTTAGTGTATTCAAAAATATCAAACTCACCGCAAGGATTCCAACACCAAAAATAACTCATCAGTAGGACATCCTATTTGAGAGATATTGGAGTTTTAGTAAATAGGGCCTGTTTGCATCCGGGCTCGGTCTAACCCGGTAAGACCGACCCGAAAAACCCAGCCTATGGGTCCCAAATGACATCAAATGGTTCTTCCTAGATAACAAGATATTCCCAATGGGACTCTCTAGACCCGCCTCGGTTCAGCTAGGGGTCTAACTTGCTGGGTCGCCCAGCGGCCCGGTCTCATCCGGCCCAACCCGTAACCTGTAGGCCTATTTTTCCCATCCCAGGTCGTTCGACGACCCGATGTTATTTCACTGTCTTAGTCTGAGATGTGTAGTGGCCCGACTTGTGAACCCTGGTTCGACCTACAACCGGTGGATCAACCTCCCACTACCCAGACACCTAATGGCATCCAGTTCAACACACCATGGCCGGCTGAAGCCGGCCACCCCTAGTGTCCCCGCACGTTGTCGCTGGACCACATACCAACAAAGGACCGTGACCCACATAGTATGGGCTGGTATACCTAATACGACATATTGGCCGCTTTTCATCCACCATCCACCAACCACTGCTGGCGGCTCCTACTGCACCACTACAGCTCAAGCCAGCCACGACGTCTCCTGCGGCATGCCATCATGGTATGGTGGGGGAGCCTTCCACAAACCACCGGGTCCACTCGAGTGGTCTGTTATTCATGATTTCTGTGCCTCCAACCTCCTTGAAGTTCCACCTTCCCTTCTAAGCCCTATAAAAGACCTTTCTATTAACTTAAAAGTTTGGACACGAATAACGCACAAGGAGGAGGGGCTTGGGCCTTGTTCGTGTTGTCCTACACCCTTTGCATTAGAGGTTTTAAAACCCAGGGAAGGATATTGAAGTTGTAACAAAATTAATCACAATGAAAATCCTAAAAAAACACTCTCTTGAAAAAAAACGATCCTCAGATCAACCTATTCATGGGTTCATCTGCGCTTGTTGTTCTAAAAAGAAGAATGATGAAACTCTAATTTTAAAAGTTAAAACACTACCTGTGATCGAGTTCATCATTGTGGAAATCCATCCATGAGAATCCACGTTCCATTACTTGAATTTGTTGGCATTCATCGCACATCAGTCTTGTTCTTCATGGTGTGTCGATGTATCTAGCAAGTCGCCAATGTTCTTATTTGGAGAGAAAAACATTCTCCTTCTGTTCTAGAAATTGCACATTCTGATTATTGAATCAGTTATCTCATTAAAATAGAAACACATCACAAAATTTATTTTATGCTGCATTGCCACATCATTATGCTATTTCATTAATGAAACAGTGTATCTATTTCACTTTAGTTAAAGAGTCTTATTAAAGGGGTTTGTCTCTACCTCATTGCCGCACTGTAGTGCTGGCATTCCACTGCTCAATGATGAGGGAAAAAAATAAAATAACTTTTTAGTTTATTTTATTTCTCTTCTGAAAAGTTTGAAAATTATCTTTTCTGGTCTACCCTCAAATTTAAAAGTTAAGTCTTTTCTAGGAGAATCCCAATGTCTTGAGTTCAATGATTCCCTCATATTTTTGATCTGAGCACTAGTTTAAAAGTAAAATAAACCCGCCCGTATGTTTATTTAAATGAGCTTAAAAGTTAGAAGTTCAATTCTGGGCTCACCAAGCCTCAGAATCAAGTGTCTTCAATGCGTCTGGTCTCAAAATAATACCATGTAATTTTAAAAAAAAAATTCATGGAATTTTCAGGACATTACATTGCCCCATATTTTGGGCTTCACGCCCCTGTAAGCCCAAACAAGGATAAACCAACAAATGGGGAACTGAGCATGAATCTGAGCCTATTTCTCCCATGAGCTCTCTTAGAGATTCGCATGTTACCACCTAATTCACACTAGTGGTATCAACCATCCACGCAGGACCCGCTCCTACCAATCCTCTATCTCCACTGGGAACTCCACAAACATCACCCCATCATCGATGTCCAGCTCACCCCAGTCGATGATGTGCAATGGTTCATGTACATACCTCCTCAGCTGCGACACATGGAAAACATTATGCACCCAATGAATATGTGCAGGGAGATATAGGTGGTACAACATCTCACCAACAGTGATCAAGATATAGAAAGGTCTGATGATTATCGAAGATAACTTACCACCCTGACCAAATCTCTGAAATCCCCACCAGGGTGAGACCCAAAGTAATACATGGTCTCCTTCCTCAAACTCCAAGGGTCTCAGTATTCTATCAACATAAGATTTCTTCCTTCTCTATGCATTCCTCATCTGCTCCTGTATGATCTGTACCTTCTCAATGGTATCCAATACCAACTTCAGACCCATGAGTGCTGACTCCCCTAGGTCTGTCTAGCATACAGGTGATCTGTAATGTCTCCAGTACAAAGACTCGAATAGCACCATTCCAATGGTAGAGTGATAACTTTTGTTGTACTCAAAAACCTATAGTGGAAGGTGGACCTCCCAAATATAGCTAAAATCGAGGATGTAATCACATAGAATGTCTTCCATGGTTTGTGTGGTCCGCTCTATCTGACCATTCATCTGTTGGTGAAAAGCTGTGTTCAAGCATAGCTAAGTTCTGAACACGTCATGTAATACCTTCTACAGAGGGGATGTGAAGTGAGAACCATTGTTTGAGATAGTTGTATAGGGCACCCCATGGAGCCACACTATCTCTTGGATGTAGAGGCATCCCAATACCTCTACCAATCCCTACTCCCGGATGGGTAGGAAGTGAGCCGACTTGGTGAGTTGGTCAATGATCACCCAGATAAAATCATGACCCTTGTACATGCGTGGTAATCCCATCACTGAGTCCATCGAGATACCATCCCACTTCCATTATAGTACCTCATGTAGCTGGACCAAGCTTGTTAAAACCTGATACTTAGTCCTCACTTACTGATAAGTGAGGAACCATGAAACGAACTCGGCCACTACTTTCTTCATCCCGAGCCACCAGTACTAATGTTAGAGATCCTAGTACATCTTCACCACTATCGGATGTACCACCAAGTGGGAGGTATGGAACTCCCTCAAAATATCCTCTCACAATGCCACTAGTACTATTGTGCATCCTTCTAAAAGTCTAACATGCTCCCCACTTATCTAAAATTCATCGGGAGCTTGTCCTAAGGATAACTGAGCACGTCGGGCCTCAAAGTCAACATCCAAAAGATTTGCCTCCCTAACTCACTATAAGAGTGGGGGAGTGATAGTCATAGACTAAAGTTAAATTTCTCCATAATCATCTATGAAGGATATCTGTGTTGCATCTGGATGCTCCATCGCCAAACTCAGTAACTGCAAACCGGACCTCCTATTGAGCGCATCTTCCACCACATTCTGCATATCAGGAGTATAGAATATCATGATGTCATAGTTATAGAGGAACTCTAGCCATTTTCGCTGCCTCATGTTCATGTCCTTCAGGTAGAAGATATACCTGAGACTCTTGTGGTTGGAGTAGATGGTAAACCGTTAACCCATCAAGTAGTGTCGCCAAATATTTATTGCAAAGACCACTATTGCTAACTCCAGGTCATGGGTCACATAGTTATGCTCATGATACGTCAAATAACATGAACCATAGGTGATAAATTATCTCACCTACTTTAGGACACAACCTAGTCTAGTCCTTGATGTGTCACATAAAACTGTATACCCAATGACCTCTTATGGTAGTCTCAAGATGGGGGCACTTCTCAGTCTCTGCCTCAGCTCCTAGAAACTATACTATCACTTCTCCATCCACAAGAAAGGTTATCAATTTTGTGTCAAATCCAATAAGGGTGTTTCTACTTTGGAAAAGTCATTTATGAACCTTCATTAGTATCTAGCCAACCCCAAGAAACTCCTCACCTCAATCACGCTCCTAGGTGGCTCCAAGAAAGAACTGCCTCTATCTTCGCCAGATCCACTACAACTACCACCTCTGAGATGAAGTGTCCAAGTAAGTAGACGTCCTAAATCCAGAACTGAAACTTCAAGAGTTTCCCATAAAGCGGGTTCTCTCAGAGTTTATTCAGGACTATCCTTAGGTGTGCAGCATGATCCACCTCTAATGTCGAATACACCAATATTTCATCAATGAAGAACACAAAAAAACAATCAAGGTATGGTTTGAAGATCCATTTCATGAATCCCATGAACAATGTTGGGGAATTGGTCATACCGAAGGGCATGAAAAAGAACTCATAGTGGAAATACCGACATCTGAAGGCTGTCTTCGGTGCATACTCATCCCGTACCCTATGATGGTGATAGCCTGATCTGAGATCTATCTTTGAAAACCACTTTTCACCCTTCAGATGATCAAAGAGGTCATCAATAATCAGTAGTGGATACTTGTTCTTCATAGTCACCTCATTCAGGAACTGGAATTACATGAATTACCTCAAGATTCTATCTGCCTTCTGGGGAAAAAATAATGAGGCTTCCCATGGTGAAACACTGGGCCTCATGAAGCCCTTCTCTAGTAAGTCCTCTAGTTGTTCCCTTAACTCACGAATCGCTACTAAATCCATCTGATATACCGATACAGATATTTGTGTCTTCTTGGGGTACAGATCAATCCATCAATTTACTTCTATATGGGGAGGTAGTCTCAAAACATTATCTGGAAAGACGTCTGTATACACGTCAACCACTACAATAAATCTCAGACTCTTGTTGTCCACCGCACTAAGGGAGAGGCTAGCCAAATAGCAAGTGATCGAATTCACCCTCCTCTGAGAAAGTTTTTCCTACACTTCAAGAGTTACCTTCTCACCGGTGAAGGAAAATATGGTCCCATATGCACAAACACACCTCACTCTACACCTAATACAGTCGATCTGAGCATAAACTCTGGATAAGTAGTCCACACCCAAGATAAAATCATAAGGCCTCAACGACAATACTAGGAGATCCCAACCTAATCTCTCACCTCCAAGAGTAAGCTCACACTACTAGAACCAGTCTGTAATCATAAAATCCCCTATCATAGGAGTATATAATTATAAGGTTCGATCCAACAACTCCACCGGAATCTCCGAGCCTTGAATGAGTTCCGTGGAAAGGAAAGAGTGACTAACACCTATGTATATAAGAACTAAAAATATGTTGTAGAAGACATATATCATATATATAATCATCTTTGAAGCACCATGGTCCTAGGGCTCCACTTCTTGAAGGTGAGATCTCCTGTGTCCACTTACTCCCTGAGGCCGTGGTGGGCCACCTGGGGGTGGTGGTGGTAGTACATCGAATCGTCTCTCACTACATGCTACTCAGCCTACTCCCCTGGCATGTCTGTCACCCTACAGAACTCCTCACTCAAACCTCTATCTTAGCCTCGGTGGCCCCTCAACCCTCTATTGATCATCTGTCTAGCGGGTCAGGCAATCACAAGCTATGTGTCCTTTCTTACCACACATGAAGCTCAACCTGGATCCCTGCTGACTCCCTATGCTATTGGAGCCCCGCACTAACAACCCTAAGTACTTGGGTCATCTTCTGAAATATCTGACCCACTTGGGTCCCCACGTCTATTGCCTGCTACTCACCACTAAAGATTCTACCATCTGGTGTCTACTGGTGGCTCCAGCTATCAACGCCTGCTCTGTTAGGAATCTATCTATAAGAAAGTCTCACTCTAGCACTTCAGCCGGAGTGGTTATACTTAGGGAAATCATTGACGGCCTTATCTCAAATAGAATTACCTTCTCAAAGGACTTATCATTGAATAAAGGGTCCCATAATATATCCATAGAGTAGTGGGAGAGGTCTCTAAACCTCACAGAGTACTCCGCCACTGACATGATGCCCTGTTGTAGATGTAACAACTCCTGTATACACACCGAGTGCAAGGTCATGGGGAAGAAATCCTCCTGGAGTGGCCACTTGAAGTCACCATCTTGTAAAGTGGTGTCCTCACTTTGCAAAAGACCCACATCACTACCTCCAGCTAGTCCTCAGTATCCTAAGGATCTATCTCTGCCCTGAATTTGGGAGGTCTATATCTTTGGAACTTGTTCAAGGTGGTGATCTTGTGTGCGTCCTCTACCAGTAACACCGGTAGTAATGCTGATCAATGGGTGGTGTTAATGGTGGTGCACCACCCTTTGGGGCCATTGATAGAGATAATATTTTCATTATTTTTTATATTTGTTTCAATTATTTAACCCCTTCCAATCAATCAATTTGAGCTAATTTGTACCATTTTAGTGTTTTGGTGAATTATGGGCTTAATTGTTGAAACTGGTTAATTCTGGATTTTTATCAATTTTTTGGAGCTTCAGTATTTCAGGCATATCTTTTAAATTTTTGATCTAAATTGTGTTTTTACTTTTTTTATATTTTCCTTGCTCATGGGATTCAACTTTTTCATCTGTAGCAAGGTCTAAATCAATACACAATGACCCAAAAAAAAATTATCAAGTGGAAAATGTTTTCTGGCTGACAAAATGGACCCCATCTTAATTAATGAGGTATACTCATCCTACATATGTAAAAAATTTGATTCTAGTTGTAATAGACATTGGACTATGCGCATAATTTTCAAATTAAATTTTATAAATAAATTCAGTCATTAAGGAATCTATTGGATGTCACCCATAAGAGGAAGTTTAAGATTCACCTTGGGAAAAAAAGTTTTCATTAGTAATTCGAGGATACCTTTTTTCAAACTTGTCTAAATTTTCTGACATTTTGAGGAAGAATGAAAAAGACATATAGGAACAAAATTTATGAAGAAACCATCCTGATATTTGGCCATTTATTATGCTAATCGGACGCAATACTTTTGTGGAGTAATTTTCGAGAAGAATTTTCTACTCTAAAAGCCTATAAATAAGAGTGTTCGCTTCCATTCAAAGGAGTTAATGAAGGTGAAAGAGGGGTTGTTCTGGAGGATTGATTTCTTGATGTGATTTTTATTTTTTATTTTATTTTTTCTTAGTTTAATCATGCTCTCTTATTCCCCTTTAAACTTTATTACCATTTATATGGAGGGGTAAAACCTTAGAGTGATTAGGGAAGGAGGAGTTTCACTTTTGTAATGTCAGAGTTTTATGATTATATGTAAAAACCTATTTTTCTTTTGAATGATTTCTATTATCAATGTTTTCCAATTTTCTTAATGATATCGTGTTTTGGGTTTGGTGTGTTCATTGTTAATAACTTTGGTTTAAGAATTTTAATCTCCCTCCACCTAGTGCAGTTTTTCTCTATCGAGCAGATTGTGTTAAGTGGTGAGTGTCCAAGAATCATTGGCATGTTTGTAGAACTAGTAAAATTTTCTAGAGTTATAAGGAGAAACAATTCCTAATCAGGAAATTCCATAGTTTTTTTGGAATTGTTTATTATCTTCCATGCACATAGAAGTGAGTTTCATTTGTTTCTTTAAACAAGTGTGATTGATAACTCGATCAAGGATTATTTCATTTGTCTTTCAAAAAGAAGAGGGGGAAGATAAACTTTGTGACTATGATGACATTTTTGAAAGTGATCCTACCCTGACCCCATAACCCTCTTCATACATTAGTGTTAAATATTTATTTTTAACTGTTTTCTTTATTTTTCAACTCAAACAATCTAAAAAAAACCCTCTTCATTTTTCTTTAATTTAAGTGAAAAACGTAATTGTTGTTCACTCCTATCTAGAGAAAACCTATGTTAACCACTTTAATACATTTTGACATTGATAATATTTGTTTTTTTCATACCCCATGATAGGAACGTGTCAAAACATGGTGCCATTTCCGGGGAGGTAAGGACAACATTTTATTTTCTCTCTTTCTTTTCTCTCTTTCTTTTCTCTTTTCTTATTTTCTTCTCAAAGTTGCATGACTAGAACATCAAACACTAAAAATCAACCCCTTGATCACGAAATTGAAAGTAAATTGTTTAATAGACTCATAAAACACAATTTACAATATGAATTTGATGACATTTATCTTACAGACTATAGTGAAACTTCAAGTGTTCACTCTGAGCCTATCATTATAGATGGAAATCCAAACCCAACCCTTAGATACCTTTATTCCCCACAATTCCTCAATCAGAATAATCAACGTGTCATGCTAATATTACAAAATGATTTTGAGATGAAACCCAATATGATACCATTACTCCCAATGTTTCATGGATTGGCAGGTGAAGATCCCACCAAACATATTAAAGATTTCACACATGTTCGCTCAACATTCAGACCACGTGGAGTAGCTGAGGAATAAGTAAAGTGGAAGGAGTTCCCATTTAATAGGAAGGAGATGCTAATGAATGGTTTTATGTTATAAAACTTGGATATATGATTGATTGGAATGAATTAGTGACATACTTCATGCAAAGATTATTCCCCACCTCTAGAAGCACAACCATCAGAAATGATATCTATGCCATCAAACAATCATCTGGAGAAACAATTTACATGTATTGGGAAAGATTTAAAAAGATTTTTTCTAGCTGACCACATCAAACCATTGAGGAGTATCAGTTTCTTGTATTATTCTATCATGTATTACTAGACAATGATAGAAACCTTCTCGATGCATCATCTGAAGGTTCATTGATTGAAAAGTCACCAGAAGAAGCTAATGGTTTGATTGAGAAAATTTATTAGAACTCATAATAGTTTGGTATAAAAGGTACTGGCACAAGAGGTATTCATGGGGTACTAAATTCTCATCCTTAAACCTTACTAGAAACTAATATGGAATAGATAACCAGTTTGGTGAGATAGATGGACATGAAACAAGTGGGTGACCAATAACCACCATCTAAGGAATGTGGTTTATGCTAATCCCCTGATCATTTAACTGACCAATGTGATGGAACATAGGGAATATAAACTTGTGCAGAAAATTTTAATCAAATACAATTACAACAAAATCAAGGATGTAGAGAGCCTAACCTTGTTAAATATGGGTATGAATATCAGTAAATTCAAGCTACACCCTCAAACCAAAACCAGTTCCAAAACTAACTCCTATTCTAGAAACAATTTCAAAACCCACCATCATTAAAAAAAATCAACTTTATAACCATACTTCACACCACCAACCACCCAATTTACCAAGACCCTATGAGAAACTATTAACCAGTGCACAACCCATAATTCTAAACCAACAATAGATATCTAATATTAAGGGGCTAAAAGACACTGCAAAACATTTTTCTAGAAAGTTCGACAGTCTCATGGACTCCATAACAAAAAATTCTAGGAAAATTCCTTCCCAAAAAATCCCAAACCTAAAGGAGAATGTCACCATGATAAAACAAAGTGGGAAAGAACTCCCACCAACAACATCCCATTAACCTAAAACAAGTACACCTATGTTGATAGAGAATGAAGTTGTAAACTCTGAAAATTCTTCAAAAATGCATTGTGAATAAGAGAAGAAAGAAGAGGAAGAGAATGATATGCAAAGGAAGAAAATACAATAAACACCATTTCAAAGGAAACAAATGGATAAGAAAGACTTACCCCACCATTTCCATCAAGGATGATTGAATTAAATAAATTGTATGAGGAAGCACTTCAAAAATAAATTCTGGACACCTTCTTAAAAGTGGAAATAAATATTCCCCTACTTGAAGCAGTCAAAAAAATTATAAAGTATGATAAATGTTTAAAGGATATTTTCACAGAGAATAGGAAACTTCAAAGTAATGAAAGGATAAACTTGGGAAGAAGTGTCTCAACCTTTATCACACCACAATTACCAACCAAATGTAAATATCTAGGGATATTTTTCCATTACATGCACCGTTGGTTGTTTAATTTTATCTAATGATATTTGTGACCTAAGTGTTTAAATTAATGTATTTACTCACTTAGTATACACTTATTTGTAGATGGGAGACTTGAAGACCATAAGAGTGGTCATCCAGCGTGTAAATAGGTCCATGGTTTTTCCTGTAGGATTTTTGGAGGATGTCCTTGTAAGAGTTGAAGTTCTTTTATTTCCAGCAGATTTATAGGTGCTCAATGTGAAAGAAGATGGGATCCCTTCACATTCACCCATAAATTTGTGAAGAAATTTCTTGAATATGACAAAAACCATCATCAATGTCCACGAGGGGACACTCACTATGAAGTTTGGAATAGAGCATGATCCAATTCAATATTTTTGAATCCTTGAAGCACCCATCAGATGCTCAGTCCCTCTTTTCACTTTCCCATGAAGTTGGTATAGAACCCAATGAAGAATTAGTTATGTTCTATGAATTCTTAAACTTTAGAGAGACTTATTCCACTGAAAATATCATTGATCATGTGGATTCACAACATGCTGGAGATTCTGATTTCATATGGGAGGAAGAGGTAAAATCTGATTTCATTATTCATTTGTTAATTGATGAGGAATATGAAATGATTTATTGTTTGTAGGAGGTCCAAATTTAGATGTATGAAATGTCAATTTAGTTTAATCCCTTGAGTATCCCTCTAATCTATAACTAAAACCACTCCCCATAGATTTGAAATATGTGTACCTTAGGGTGGGAGAGAAAATAGCAGTGATAATTGCTAATAATCTCTCTAAAACCCAAGATAAATCATTGATTGATATTTTGATAGAGAATATCCAAGTGATAGGTTGGAGTTTAGGTGGTATGCCAAGAATCAATCCAAAAATATGATCACAGATAATTTTTATTGAGGGAGATTCCAAACATATCAGGAAACCCCAAAGGAGATTTAATCACACTTTAATGGAGGTTGTGAAGAAGGTGACTAAGAATCTATTGGAAGCTAGGATAATCTATCCCATATTATTCATAGTTGTTTATCCTGATTCATGTATTTCCGAAAAAACTGGATTTACCACTTTGAGTAATGAAAGGAATTAATTAATCCTTGTGAGAATTAAAAATAGCTGGAGAGTGTACATTGATTTTAAGAAGTTGAATCAGGTCACTTGGAAAGATAATTTTCTCATTCCCTTCATTGATAAGATGTTAGAGAGATTGGCAGGGTGAACTCATTATTATTTTTTGGATGGATTTTCAGGTTATTTCTAGGTACCTATTTCTCCTGAGGATCAATAGAAGACAACCTTTACATGTCCCTTTGCCACTTTTTCATATAAAACTATGCCATTTGGATTATGTAATGTTCCACGTACATTTCAGAGATTCATAATAAGTATATTTTATGATCACATTTAATATTTATTATAGATTTTCCTTGATGATTTCATGGTTTTTTATAAACTCTTTTATCCATTGTTTGAAAAATTTGGAAAAAGTTTTGAAAACCTTCATTGAAAAGAATATTGTTTTAAATTTTGAAAAGTGTAATTTCATGGTTAAGAAAGGGATTGTTCTTGGGAATTTAATTTCCAAAAAGGGAATTGAAGTTTATAAATCAAAAATTGATGTGATAAATTTATTTCCATACCCAACTTGTGTGACTCATGTTAGATATTTTTAGGATATGCATGATTCTACAAGAGGTTTATCAAGGATTTAAGTAAAATTTCTCTCCCTCTCTCTATATTTCATTTGAAAGATTCTAATTTTAATTTCAATGGTGCATGTATGGAATCCTTTGATGAGATGAAGTGGTTATTTATTGAACCACCTGTGATGCAGTCACCAAATTGGGAAGAACCATTTGATCTAATTTGTGATGCTTCCAACCAAGAAGATCAAGTGGTCCTTTATTAGCAAATTGAGGGAAAACCACAATTCATTGCACATGACATAAGAACCTTTTATGTAGCTCAATTCAATTACACAACCATATAAAATGAGTTTTTAGCAAATGTTTTTTGATTTTGAAGATTTAGATCATATCTTCTTGGAACTAAAGTCACTGTGTTTCTTGATCATGTAGCTCTTAGGTACTTGATGAAGAAGGATGAAGCTAAAACGAGGCTAGTGAGATAGATATTACTACTGTAGGAATTAAACATGGAAATCAAGGATAAAACGGGATTTGAGAACCATGTGGCTGATCATTTAAGCAGACATCCCAACACTAATAAAGCAGAATTTCTAGAAAAATAACCATTGAACAATCCCCTTCCAGGGGAGAAGTTGTACTTGGTTAAAGGATAAGTTCCTTGGTATGCTGAAATGGTCAATTATCTAGTAACATCTCAGGTTCCATAACATTTAAATTATAATAATATTCACAAAATTAAAGATGAATATAGATATTACATTTGGGATGATCCATTTTTTTGGAAGATTTTAAATGAACAAGTAATTAGAAGATATTTTCCTGAGAGTGAAATTAGTTCTATCTTTGAGTTTTTTCAAACATTAACTTGTTTATGAAGCATTGGACCTCAAAGGACATCAGGGAAGGTTTTAGAATATATAATTTATTAGCCAACCATTTTTAAATATTCTCATGAATTTTGGAAAAGGTGTACAAAATGTCAATTTTTTTGGAAAAATTTCAAAGAGAAAAGGGACTCATCAACAACCACTGATTTTTGTGAGATTTTTGAGGTATGGGGGATATATTTTTTGGTCCCTTTACCAATGTAATTGGGAAATTATTATATCTTGATTGTGGTTGATTATTTTTCCAAATGAGTGGAATAAAAATCCACCAGGACTGATAATGCTAAATTTCCTTGTGATTTTGTCAAGGATAACATATTTTGTAGGTTTGGAGTGCCTAGAGAAATAATTAGTGATTAAGTGAATCACTTTTTCAATAGGATAATGGAGGATTTTCTGAAGAATTATGGGGTGGATCATAAAATATCAACTCCCTATCACCCACAAACAAATGGTCAAGTTGAAGTGTCCGATAGGGAAATCAAAGGAATTTTGGAGAAGACTTTTAAAACAAACAAGAAGGATTAGAGCTAGAAGTTAGAAGAAACATTATGGGATTATAAAACAGCCTACAATACATCGATTGGAATGATTCCATATAGGCTGATTTATGGGAAATGTTGTCACCTACCTGTGAAATAGGAGCATAAGGAGTATTGGGTGGTGAGGAAGATGAATTGTGATCTTGAGAGTACTGGGAAAGAGAGAAGGTTGCAGTTGTAGGAGCTGGAGAAAATTAGAAGAGAAGCATTTAAAAATTCGAGGATTTACAAAGAGAGAACAAGAGTGGCTCATGACAAGCTGATCCAACTGAAAGACTTCCATCCTGGAGATAAACTGCTATTATTCAACTCCAGACTCAAGGTGATGCCATGTAGACTTCATTCTAGATGGTAGGGTCCATTTATAGTTACTCATGTATATCCTTTTGGTTCTGTGCATATTGTGAAGGATATAAAGTAAGATTCATTCAGTATTAATGGACACAGGCTGAAGAAATTCTGTGGGACCATTCTATCATATCCAGTGGAAGAGATCACACTCCTCCAACCTGTCTATCAATAAGATCCATAAAGTTGTACCTCTCCTTTACACTTTATTGCTATTGTGATTCAATTTAAAATTTTATTACATGTTAAATCCATTTGAATTCATTATGGAAATTTCATCATTTAAGTGTGGGTGATGAATCCTTTGTTTTTTAATATTTTTATTTTGTTTTTGTTTTTCAAAAAAAAAACAAATTTGTGGTTTCAAATTTTTGTGTATATTTTTCAGTTTTTTGTGTTTTTTGAAACTTTTTTGCTAAAATGATTATAATTTCCATTTTTGAAACCCATGTCATTGTATGAGATAATTTATTCCATGAAACAAAGCTTAAACGAATGATGAAAATGACTTTGTTTTAAGATCAATTATTTGGGAATTTCATGAAAAGTACTCAGATTTTTGAATCCCAAAACGCATTTCACTATCTTTATCTTTGAAATCACCTACCCATGAGGCTTCTAAACCCCTTTTGTCATATTCTTTTCATTCACATAACTTCTTAAGAGAACCATACCATGCTTGTTTTAACTAAAATTTGATTTATTCTTTTCAAAACTTGAGGGTTTGAGGTACTTTTGTTTTAATTTATTGAGGCACTTATTTGGTTTTTAATCCCCCTTTTCAAGATAATCCCTTTCATTATGGCCTAACTTTTACATTTAATCCTTCCATCCCTTAGAATATGTGGACATCCTATTAGGTTAGCCATATTACAAGCCAATTTTCCCTATCCAACTTGCTCTTGAAGTGAAATTGAATGATTTAGTTAAACTTAAGTGTCGGGGAAGCTGTATTGTGTTGTGCTACTTAATTTGGAGAAAAATTTGTGTAGAAAATAAAATGTTGAAGAGATGTGTGTGCTATTGAAAAAAATAATTCTGTTGAAATATTTTCCTTTTTTGGAGCTTTCCTGATAAGAGAAGTTGTGCCTTTTCTGAATCTTCTAATGGTGGATAAAAGTTGTGCCTTTTCTGGAGCTTTCAAGAAAAATCGTTTTTGAAAAGATTGAAATTTTCACTGCTGAAATTCTGAGTTGTTTGAAAATTCCTATAGTTTTCATGATGACAGAGCTGAATTTCTACTAATTTTAGTGAGGAGGACACCATACATTAGTGAAAATTAGAATTGTGCAATTTTGCTTCAAAAAAGCCAAGTCCTCCTCATTCGGCCTCATAATTTTTCACATAAAAATCCTACTAACCAAAATCCACATAATAACCCTACAATGTCCTCATGATAAACACCTTTCCTTGAATCAAATCAGGTGGAGAAGTAGTATTTTGTCAAAACTATGGTGACCCTTTCATTGGTTTTGACGGGAAAAACTTTGTTGAGAATTGATATTTATGAGTTGAGAGAAAATTCATGTAAGGTAGGTGTCTTGTGTGCATGGGAGGAGAAATGAAGAGGAAAAATATTGAATGTTATGAATAGACAACTTGTAATAATGTTTTTTTATGAGGCATGATATCATTTTTCTTGTTGTTATGGAATTGGTGGATCTCATTGGCATGTATTTTGAATTTAATTTGATTTTATTTTGATGTTGACTTGTCCGGGAGTCCAAGTTCTTAGTGTGGGGGAATTGATAGAGTTAATATTTTCATTATTTTTAAAAAGTTTTTCAAAAATTAAACCCCTTACAATCAATATATTTGAGCTTATTTTTATTCATTTAGTGTTTTTGTGAATTATGGGCTTAATTTTGGAAATTGGTTAGTTCTGGATATTTATTAATTTTATGAAGCTTCTGTATTTCAGGCATATCTTTTACATTTTTTATCTAAATTGTGTCTTTATTTTTTTAGGATTTTCTTGTTCGTGGAATTAAACTTTTTCTTCTATAGCAAGTTCCAATTCAATACAAAAGGGCCCATAAAAATTCATCAATTGGAAAAGGTTTTCTGGTTCACAGAATGGACCCCACCTTCATTAATAAGGTATATCTCAGACTACATATGTCCAAATTATGGTATTCTAGCTGGAATAGAAATTGGACTCCATGAATAATTTTCACATTAAATATTATGAATAAATTCTATCATTAATGCATCTATTGTATGCGACAAAAAAGACAAAGTTGAAGAGTCACCACGGGTAGAAAAAGTTATCATTAGTAATTTGAGAATAACTTTTTTACCCCTATCAAAATTCACATATATTTTGAGGAATCATGGAGAAGACATATAGGAATAATATTTATTAATACACCTTTCTATTATTCACCCATTTATTATGCTAACAAGACTCAAAATTTTGGTTGAGTAATTTTGGATTGAAATTTTCTACTCCCCAAGCCTATAAATAAGAGTGTTCACTTCCATTAAAAGGAGTTGAAGAAGGTGAAAGTGGGGATGTGCTGTAGTATTGATTTATTTATGTGATTTGTATTTTATCTTTTCTTTTTTTTCTTAGTTTAATCATGCTCTCTTCTTCCCCTATCAACTATATCACCCTTCACATGGAGGGTTAAATCCTTTGACAGATCGGGGAAAATAGAGTTTGACTTTTGCGATGTCAGTGTTTTGGGATTAAATATAAAACCCTCTTTTTCTTTGGAATTATTTCTATTATCATTGTTTCTCAATTATCTTAATGCTATCATGTTTTGGGTTTGGTGTATTTTTAATGACTCAAACATTCATTAATGGAAATCTCTCTTGATCTAATTAAATGTCTCTTTATGTAAAATGTTTATATAAAATGTCAACTTCTTTGGTTTTATGTTAATAATTGTCACCATTGCTAATATAGCCATTGAACAGTGATCACATGATTAGTATTAATATAGTTCTTTAACAAATCCAATTTACTCAGACAAAGGAAGTGATGGCCTCATCCAATAGATGTGCCCCATACGAAGCCCATTTGTCATAGCTCAGAAAGGAGGTGGCATTATTGGGATTCAATCTTGACCAAGACCAAGGTGAGAATGAATATTTTAATCTTGATTGTGACCTCCTACAATAGAAATGGAAATTTATAGAGATTACCACCTGAGCAATGTTATCCGAGCCACCCCAAGAGTCTGTCACCATCACAAACCTTACTATTCGGTCTTATGTAGGTGTTATAATTGGTTATGTAACAAGTCCTTAGTACCAGGGTTATGTACATTATTTTTGTATATAATAATGATTATAATTTCATTTTATTATTGTTACATTGTAAATACTTTTTAAATCAAAAATAGTATTTTTAGTTAATGATAAACGAAGAAATCTATTTTGATGAATTAATGGAATTTTGAATTAAATAATATTTTAATAAAATATTATTATTATTATTAAATTAATTTTTATTAAATATAAATTATTGTATAATTTTGTTAATGCAATTGTAATTTTTATTAAGGTTTGAAAGCCATTTTTTCCAAAACCCATGAATTTTAAATAAATGTCGGTTTTTATTTTAAAATTGAAAATTAACATATTTAGAAAATTATTTAGATAAAATGAATATTATTTTTTGAATCATGATGTCAAAATTATCCAACCATGAATTTCTCATAATTTTCTGAGACAAACAAATTTTTGGGTAAAAACTAATTACCATTTAAATATATTATGTGTTTTATGACATCATAATGACCCAATAGTGATGTAATAAAACACTATAAGCCTTATGTTCGGCCAATATACGTTTTAACATTAAAATAATGCAATTTTGGGTTTGTTTGACTTATTTTACAAAGAATTAATGGACCCTTCAAGGCATATTAAACATTTTGTCTTTTTAAATTGATTTCCTTGGGAGTGTGACTCACCTCCACATAAGCAGCCCCATTATTTTAGGAAGTTCAGACTTTGGCCTTATAAAATAATGTTTTCCACTTCCCTTTTCCAAAAACCATGGGATGGTTTGTGGTTTGGATTAGTTTAATATGAGGTGTCCCAAACCTAAATAATAAAGAATTCCCTCACCTTTCCTATATAAACCCACCCAATCTCCCACTTCCTCCTCACTCAAAGCCTTTTGAGTTCATCCAAACTCTACCCTCATCTCTCTATAATCCTCCCAATGTTCCCCAAGCTCCCATGAATCCTCTCTCAAGCCTCTCTCAAGCCTTTGTAAGCACACTTCCAAGTAAGGGTTTTTTTCCTTTCTCATTTCTATCCAATTTTCTTACTGTTATTACGCCCTTTTAATTTCAATTATAAATGTTTTGGTATGGTTTTGAACCACCCCTAGACTTCCTTATTAATGTTTTAATGATGGGATACCCCTTTCTCTATCATTAAATTCCTCCCATGTACACCCGTTTCTATGCTGAAATTCTGGAAAGAATTTCTCTCTCCTCTTTTACATTCAAGAAATTCTTTTGTATCAAGACTCTAAATTCCATTACAATTGTTGGGACATATATCTATATGAACCCCTTACTTTCCATTTCATGTACATTATATGAGACACCCCTTTCACTCTCATCAGCCATTTTTATGATTTCTTATGTCAAGCCGTTATGCTGCTGAAATTGCACCGCACTTTTCCAACACAAAGTCATTATGTAGTGAATACCATGCCCATTATTCTATCAAGGGTATTCACCTTTATGCACATTTACTTATTGATTATAATGTTTCATGTATGAATTCAACGTTTCTTTATTGTTGATTAAATTATTATGTTTTATGAATCCATGTTATATGATCCATGTGGCACACTTATGCATCAAATGAAACGTTTAAGAAGGGTGTGCCCTTATAGTGCTCTAATGCATTGGGTAAAGTATAGTATCATGATACGTCATGTGAAATGGCTGTTTACTCATGATAATTCATGTGTAATGAGTTTTTACTCATGCTTCATGTGCAATGAGGATTTACTCATGCTTCATGTGCAATGAGCCTTGGATCATGCTAATTCCATGTTAAATGTTATTGACACATTTCCATGTTATGATTATCAGGTTTTATCATGACTTTATGTTTATGCTTATATTGTGATATAATGATATGCCTATTGTATAACATGTATTTTATTCCTCGTGTTACATCATGTTTATTCCCTTACTGGGCTTTATATCTCACCCTTTTCTTATGCATGCCCTCAGGTTATCCCATGCAATGCTAAGTATGAGGGAATGTAGTGGTCATGTAAAAGAATATTTCAATAAAGATGATGTATTTAATGTTTTAAGTTGTCATGTAATGATTCTAAGCCCCAAAGACACTAGACCTCTCGATCTTATATGTTGCATCAAGTGAAGTTTATGTAATAACTTATGTTTAATTGTGTAATAAAAGTCCAGGGTTGTTATAGTATTCATCGTTAATAGCATTGGTTGAATAATTTTTATCTCCCTCCACCTAATGCAATTTGTATCGATCGAGCAAATTGTGTTTGGTGGTGAGTGTCAAACGATCATTGGAATGTGTGTGGAACTAATAAACTTATCTAGATTTCTAAGGAGAAAAAATTCCTGATCAGGACATGCCTTAGTTGTTTAGCAATTTTTAATGAACTTCTATGCACATAGGAGTGATTTTAATTTGTTTCTTCAACAAAGGGTGATTGATAACTCAATCAATATTTCATTTTTCATTAAAAAGGAATAGAGAGAAGATGATATTTGTGACTATGATGACATTTCAAAAAGTGATCCTACCCTTACCCCATCACTCCCTTTATCCATTAGTGTTAAATATTTATTTATAACTACTTTATTTATTTTTCAACTCAAACAATTTCAAAAACAACCTCTTCTTATATATTTAATTTAAGTGAAAAACGTAATTGTTATGAAATCCTCTCTAGAGAGAACCTAGGTTAACTACTTTACTAAATTTTAAATTAGGTAATATTTTTTATTTGCACATCCTATGACAGGCACGTGTCATCCATATGTAGCACGAGTCCCTGAACCGATGCCTCATCACTAGGTGGTCTTTCCTCACGGTCACACATCAGAATCCTAGCTGGATATTTGCATGGAGGAATCCTGAAACAGATCAAGATGTACCATGGTCAATAGATTATACCTAGTGAGATGACTTTGATTCAAGAATAATATGAAGAGATACTCAATTCCTATATGATGCATGTAACCAATGTTTTTATGTATAGAGCCAAAAACAATGTTCAAGGTCCTGGTGTATGGATACATCAGCTGCCCACCAACACTAGACTCCCTGAATATGTAAGTTGAACTCGATACATTTAATAATTTTTTCTAAAAAAACAACATATTTCTGGTATTTGAGGTAGAACTGACCACCTCTGATACCAATTTTTCAAGACACGTCCCTCGAGGTCCGTGCTGTGACTCTCCTAAGACCGCCTCCTGAAGGCCACGGGTTGGCAACTCGTACCGAAGGCATCAAACTACAAGTGGGAGGAATTTTCCTGAGTACATACACGCACACACACACAACCATATCCCAAGAAAAGTATAAAAGATAACATGTTGTCTACTAAACAACCACTAAGTGTAAAAGTACAAATGAAAGTAAATAGGACATAATACAAACCCCTCAAAAGACAACTTCAAAGAGTGTAAGTACGAGATAAATGAAAAATTGTTTGCTGAAAACCCCACCTAATGGGTAAGTATAGAGTAGCTACTAGAACCCCTAGAATCACATCCTACATACATGATCCCACTTGGAACCACCTGGATCTGGGCCACCAAGTCCTCTTCCAAGTCTACAATCATCTACACCAGATACAACGCCTATAGGTGAAGCTCGTGCATGAGTGAGTAACAAAATACCCAATAGGGACCGAAAAACGACAAGCAAATACCAAAAAGAAATCCACAAGAACACCAATAAGCATGATCACAAAGGAAGACAACACACACTAGGTATAACGTAGAGTAGGAAAGGAAGACCATTGGTTGTATCACTAAACACCTTTGGCTACTAGGGTACTCCTCCCTAATGATTACTGTGGGTATGCTGGGTCACACAGAGATACTCCCCACCGTGGGCCTACCTGGTAACACAGAGCTACTTCCTACTAGCCTTGGACTATTGTGGGACTCATCCCTAATGATTACTATGGATATGCTGGGTCACACAGAGTCGCTCCCCATCATGGGTGTGATATGTCACATAGACCTTCTTTCCACTTTGTCCACCGTAATGAGGTACTCCTCCCCGATGAGTACTGTGGGTTTTATGGGTCACATATAGACTCTCCCCACCATGGGCATGTCAGGTCCCACATAGCTGCTTCTCATTGGAGCATTGTAGCAGATCCACACAGTGTCTCTTATCAGTAGTATTCGGGTCTCAGTCAGCCATAGGATCTCTGCACGTAGTGTGCTTGATTCTTGGAGAAACAGATCCTCAAGAAAATATTTGTATTCCAACTTCTATAAATCCTCCTTAGAGTATTTGAAATGATATTCCTCACCATTAGGATTACAAATCCATAAACAAATCGTCAATTAGATGCTTGGTTTGAGAGATATTGGCGTTTTAGTAAACAAGGGTCGGTTTGGTTTGGGCCCAGTTCGACACGGTTGGACCAACCAGACCAACCCAGACCGTGGGTCATGTGTGACCTAGACCAATTCAACTAACTGGACATGACCCGGTTCGGGTTTGGACTATCCTAGTTTAGCCTAGCCAGAGGTCCAGGCCCATTGGGCCTTACTGGACCCGACCCGGTTTGGCTGGGGGTTCAGCCTGTCGGGTCGCTCGGTGATCCGATCTCATTCGGCCGGAGCTGTGTAGCGGCCTGGCTTGTGCACCCTGGTCTATCCCACAACTGGCGGGCTGAACTCCCTCAGTCGAGATTCCTAACAACATCCGATTCAGCATGTCGTGGCAGGCCGAACCTGGCATCCCCTAGTGGTCCCGACGCGGTCGCTGGATCACGTGCCAGCGATGGACCGTGACCGATTAGCCACGTCTTTTCTGGCAGCCGTCGACCATGCCAAGACACAACTTCATGGCCCAACCTGGAAATATCATATCCCTTGGTGTGCCATCAGGGTGTGCCACCACCCGCCCACAGTTGCCGCCACAGGCCATCACTGAGAATCTAATATCACTGTTTCTTATGTTTCCCTTCCCAAGGTTTTTAAGATTTGTATTATTCATAAGTTTTTATTTCAAAGCATATGATCTTAATTTTCTTATGATTCAAGACTTATGAGCTACCAATATTCATTCCATGACTCATGTATATGATCTTTGATATGAAAGGAATGATCTTATAATGATTTTCTCATGTTCTTAGACCCATATATTAATGATTATTCTTTTGTATCTCCCATGATTACCCTTACTGAGAATCTAATATCACTGTTTCTTATGTTTCCCTTCCCAAGGTTATAAAAATATGTATTATATGTAACATATCTAAGAATTATTTTATTCATGAAGAACCTATTGGGATATAATGTAGCTCACTTATGTACTAGTGTTTATATTTCTATGTTTCCAAATGCAGTAGACAATTACGGTCATCGAGCATTTTTTGTGTATTGAATTAGGTTTTCAAAAAATATAATGAAATGTTTATTTATGAGAATATAGGCTCATTATAGTTAGCATCAGAGAAATATTTTAGTTATCCTTTCATAACTAGAATGAGAAAACTTTATTGAGAACCCTAACGACTTGTCTATGGCTAAGTCTATGGATATTGAAAAGTATAGGAAAATGTCCTGGAATATTGGTAAAGGACGGGGTGAGTGGTTTCTTATAAATACATTCTTTTTTGGATACAAAAAGTTGATATAGATTTGTATAAGGTATACTCAAGGGTAAAAAATCTGGAAAGGTACATCAGGCCTAATTCAAGTGTAACCTGGTACCTGATAATGGGTCTTTCTACAAACCTGGTTTTAAAATCCCAAGGGATATGCTTTGGAAATTGAAAAAAATTTCATGAACCATGAGAAAGGACATAAGTATGAGTTGGATATAAATAATATTAGATAAACATATGGTATCATAGATTAAATAATGTGTCATAATTTAGACATCTTAAGAGATTTTTTATGATTTTTTGATTCCTGAATATGATAAATGTTTCTTACTCTATTATTTTTGGTTTTAGTCAATTGTTGGAACTCAAATGGACCATGATAATTGTGATTGTAAAGGACAATGTTATGATTTCCCCCTGATAAACTGATTGATATGAGAGATAGAATCAAAAAACTCGTTGCTATGATCACTTCACTTTCTCAATCTATGAATCATGTTAGATTTAAAAATGGGAAATGGTTGGAATAAAAATATATTGAGTCCTTCATGAGGAAACATCCACCTTCTTTATGCATGTATTCTGATCCAATTATTGGTAAACACTAAATCAGTATCATGGACAATATATTATCCATAATCCAGTGTTCTGAACATGACAAATTCATTATGGATGTTTATTGTTTAGAAGGTGAAATAGACTAGTGGTGGACTATAATTAAGAATAAGAAGAAGAAAAATGAATTTTAATCCATGGATTGGGATGAGTTCAAGAACTTATTCTTCAATAAGTACTTTTCTCTTGTACTTCATACAAATAAATAGATGGAGTTCCTTGTCTCGACGACAAAGGATAATGCATCTATCGTTACCTATGAGGCTAATTTCACAAGACTTGCGATGTACACTTCTAGAATTATCATCCAACATAAAATTAATGTTGATAGGTTCTTCAGTGGCTTAAAGAAAAGTATCATAATGGTGTTTTCTATAAGAGACTTTAGTTTCTATGAAGATATTTTGGATTGTGTAATCATATTTGAAATAGAGGTTGGAGTTACATATCAATATCATGTTTTTAATAGGAAAAGGAAGATGGAGGTCAATGGAAAATCTAAAAACCATGTATAAAATAAAATGATACTTCTATTATTCTCTATGTGTGGAAAGAATCTTGGAGGAAATTGTCTTGGTAGGTATAATAAATACTTTATTTTTGGAAGGAAGACAATCTTGAAATTGAATACTAAACAGATGGGAAGGAGAAAACTATTGATGAAAATAAATGGAAAGCCGCACAGAATTCATCTCTCATGCTTCATTTCTTGAATTGTAAATAGGATGGGAATTATTCTAAATAACTCCCAAACTTGAGGGATGGTGATGATGATCAACTTAAATATCCTCTTAAACCAAGGGACATGGGAAAATCTCATGCGATCACTATTTATGAAGAGGGGTGTGATAATGATGTCGTGAAAGGTACACTTACCATCCACTTTATAACAGCTAATAACTTATTTTGTTATAGATCTACTCAGTCTTTAATTTCTAGATAATTTTATAAGGGTTTCAATATTCAACCCAAACGATTAGATGCAGAATCAGTATTGAAAAACCCTATTGGTACAATGATTACATCTCAAGTATATGATTCCTCTCTTATTGAAATTTGTGGGAACATGTTTCCTATATATCATCTCATTATTCCTCTGGTTGAATTTGAGGTCATCTTAGGAATGTATTGGATTTCCCTTCATAATTCCAATGTCAGTTGTCGAGGAAGGGAAGTTATGTTTTCTATTTGAAACAACATATGATCATCTATCAATGTGATGATAAATATGAACTTCCTATAGAGATCACATCCCGTGTATGGGTTTGAATTCCCCTTCATAAGGCATTTTAATATCAAATGGTTATAGAGAAATTCAAATTCGATGATATTCCTAATGGTTAGGATCCTATGGTTGTCTTTCCAAAATAGTTTCCTAACAATCCACCAAAATGTGAAGTTGAGTTCTCAAAAGAGCTCATTCTTGGTTCCACAAAAATTTAATATACTCCCTATATAATAGAACCAATTGAGTTATAGGAATTGAATAATAAACTAAAGGAAACCCATTATAAAGGATTCATTCAGACAATTTTTTCACCATGGTGTGAATTTGTTATTTTTTTTGAAAAGGAAAGATGGATCGATGCGACTCTGCATTGATTATCATGATGTGAACGTGATCACTATCAAGTAAAAGTATCCTATTTCCCATATTGAGGACTTATTTTATCAACTACATGGATCTCAATACTATTCGAAGATTAACCATATTTATGGATATCATCAATTGAGTGTCAATAAAGATGATATACCTGGGATATAATTTTATAAAAGGTATGGAAACTATGAGAATATAGTGATGTCTTTTGGTATTAATAATCCACTACTATCTAAAAGGATTTAATAAATAGAGTCTTTAGATATTAACTCGTTTAGTTTTTTGTAGTATTTATAGATGATATTCATATCTATTCAAAGAGAAAGGAATATCATGAATACCATATGATAATTTTACTAGACTCTAAAGAAAGAGAAACTGTATAGAAAACATAAAAAGTGTGAATTTTTTATTCAAAAGGGTTAATTTATGGTCCACATAATCTCAAGAGATAATATATATAGATCCATGAAAGATGGAGGCTATTGAATACAGGCTTAGAACAACCATGGTTATTGAGATATGTAACATTCTTGGTTTAGATAGATATTATCAATTTTTTATGTAGAATTTTTCATTACTGTCTAATCCTATAACCATGTTAACTCAGAAGGGTTCCAAGTTCCTATAGACAGATTAATGTGAGAAAAATATCAAGGAAATGAAGAGAAGGTTGGTCAACAAAACTATGCTTACATTACCCAATAGTGGAGAAGGGTCTGTAATCTATAATGATGATTCTATGAAAGGATTGGGGTATGTTCTTTTGTAAAATAACATGGGTATAGACTATTCATCATGATAGTTGAAGATTAATGGGAAAAATTACCCAACTGATGATTTGGATTTTACTGCAGTAATTTTTTCATTAGATATGGTGTTAATATATTTCTAGAGAAAGGTGTGATATATATACCTGTCAAAAGAGTTTGAAATATATATTCACATGGAAGGAGTTTATCATGCTCCATAGAATATATTTAGATATGATAAAGGATTATTATTGATCAATGCATTACTTCCATAGGAAAGAAAACAATGTGTTTGATGATTTGATTCAAAAGGATCATGATAGCTTATCTATGATGGGGATCACAAAATATAAAATATTTCCAGATTTTTAGAGGATGGATATAGAAATATTGATGTGAGGGAAAAAATATTGTCTTTCAAAATTGAATATTCAACCATCAATCCAAGTGAATAATAAATAGGCGAAGAAAGAAGATGTGGAGCCCCAAAATAATGTTAGAAATGTTAGAGTTTAACCTTGATCAAGATTGGATGACAAGGTTTAGAAACCATATATGTTTCCCATCCATTCTAGATTAGAGGAAGGATATATTAATAGAAGCTCATAGTTCTTCATTATCTATTCATCCTAGAAGTAAGAACATGTATAGAGATTTGAAATAATACTTATGGTGGGATGGAATGAAGAGGGATATCATAGAATTTGTATCTCTGTTCTTGGTATACCATAAGGTTAAGGATGAAATATAGAAGTCTAAAGAGATGTTGCATCCATTTCCCATACGATAAAGGAAATGGGATAACATAACTATGGACTTTTTCATTTCAACCCTCCAAAAATATAAGTGGTTTAATTCTATATGGGTGGTAGTCAATTACCGTATTAAGCCAACACACATTATTTTTATCAGAGAATAATTCTCTCTAGATCATCATACCAGGATATACATTAAGGGAGTTGTAAGGTTGCATTGAGTACCAAATTCTATTGTATCTCATCAGGACCAAATATTTACCTCAAAGTTTTAGATAAGTATTCAGATAACAATTGATACAAAATTGAGTTTTATCAATGATTATCATCCTCATATAGATGGTCCGTTTGAAAGAACAATTCAAACCGTAGAGGATATGTTGATATATTTTTCATTGGATTTTAAATATGGTTTGGATCAACACCTTTCTCTAGTAGATTTTTCTTACAACAATAGCTGACAATCAACCATTCATATGTATCCTTATAAATATCTATAATGGAATAAATGTAGATCTCCAATGTGTTGGGAATAAGTTGGATATAGAAAGCTATTGTGGCCTGATATAGCTGAGGAAATGGAAAAGAAGGTTAGAACCATTCAACAACATATCAAAGAAGTTGAAAGTTTACATAAAATTTATTTTGATAATCTTTGACATGACTAATAATTCAATGTTAGTGATAAGGTTTTTCCATGAAACACTCCTTGGAAGAAGTTTATGAGATTTAGAAAGAAAAAGAATCTATGCCCTAGGTATATTAGTCTATTTTAGAATCTTGATTGTATCAGGATATTAGCCTATTGATTGGAACTTCCACCAAATCTCTCTCTCTCTCAAGTCCATGATGCTTTCCATGTATCTAACCTAAGGAACTACATACCCGAAACTTCATATGAACTGAACTTAGAGTTTATACTGATAGATCATGATCTTTATGATGAGGAAAAGCAAATTGAAATTATGGATTATACAAAGAAAGTTCTACGAAACAAGACCACTCAAATGGTAAATGTTTTTTTTCATAAACCACCAATTATATGATGTTATGTGGGAATATTAGGATATGATGAGGCACAATTGTCCTCATTGTTTTGTACTAGAATGTTGAATTTTAAGGGAGAAATTAATTTTATGTGGGGTAGAATGTAAATACTTGAGTTTTTATAAAGATTTTTATTGAATAAATTAATTTTTGTTCAAGTATTGAATTAAAATAATTCAAAAATTTATTACATGCAATACTGACTTGTCATGTGCTACACAGAACACAAACATGTCTTGCATTACACGCAACATTGAGTTTCTACAAAACATCATATTATTATTATAATTATTTAAATGATCTAATTATAAACTAAACGTTAAAACTAGAAATATAACAACTACATTCTAAATATTATTTATAATGGTTTTATATAAATAAAATATATGGAAAATGAAATATATAATTTTGGTTAAACTCTATATGTTTTGAAAAAATAGAACTTTCTCAAAAGAATTAATTTTTATATCCTTATATGAATTGTAATAAATATAATTTTATAAAATTTTAGAAATTTATTTTGATAAAATAAACATCATTTTTGAATTCAAATAATAAAAAATAGCTTAGAATGATTTTTTATTTTATTTTTCAGAGAAACTTCATTTTTAGATGAATAATAAAAATACTGAATTTTAATTCAAAAATGTTTTTTTGGTATAACATATTTATATAGTTAACATATATTTTATGTTATTTTTAAAGTCACAATATATAAATTATACATATATTAATCCAATTTATGTCATTATAATCCTTTTTATATTAAATTTAGATATAAAAGCTTAGTGGTTTTTTAAACATTCTCACTTTAAAACCCCCCTTTCTTGCCACGTATGAGGGATTAACATTAATCTTATTTTTTACGATTTTATGAATTATGTTTAGGAAAATAAATATAAATTTGTTTAATTAGTAAAATATGTATATTCTAATAAAATAAGCTTAAATTTTTACAAAAAATATTAGTGAAAGTGATTAAAATTAAATAGAGTGATTAAGTTAAAATTTGAGCTTAAAAAGGGACTTAACCTTAATCTTAAGGACCAAAATGACCCTTACTCTTTTTAAAAACACATTTAATGGAAATATTTCGGAGATAAATCTTATATTATTGAGTTTTTGTTGCTTTTATAACATTTTATAGGTAAAAACTTGGGTATACCTACCATGTTTTAAAAAATGTCATGTGTGTCCCCTCCCTCCCATATAAAAGGCCCCTACCTCTCCCCCTTCTTATCACTAATCATGGAATTTGAATCACCCAAAATATTCTCATATAAGAATCCAAAATCACTTGATTAATCTTAGAATCCTCCATTTAGCGATAAATATGTCCAGGGATGCCCATTTAGTGAAAACCAGAAAGAGTTACCCAAAGAAGAGTTAACATCCGTCCCCAAGATCCATTGCATTATTTTCATTCTCCACCCCTCAATTATTATTATTACATTATTATATTATAACATTTGTATACTCAATATAATGGGATGTTTTAATTATAGTTTTTTGACCTACACTTAAACACACTTCCATCTAATAGCTAACGAACATACCGTTCCTAGGAACGATGAACTACCACCTCATGAAATGAAGATTGTTAATTTTTATTTTACCACCTCTCATGGTATGAATTATGATGGAAACTATATTTTTATATGATTTCTAATATATTTATGATGTTTTCATTGTTCTAGAATTATTAAATAATACATACATTCATTCCCTCTATTATTTTAAAAATATGATAACTTTGTTTGTGGACGTTTAAACTACTAGCACATCGAAGCGATGCGATTCAATCATAATTTAAATGGAATTTATTACGGATAGGTTTAGTGAAATTATATGATATATATGATATAATAATTATAATCTAATTATTTTATATATATGTAAATATATTCCATTTAATTTATTTATTTCAATATGATAATGAAATGAGAACATCGTTCATGCATACATATGTCCTCCCATCTCCATGAATGGCGTATTCCATTTCCTATTTATATATTTTATAAATTAGTATAAATACATATATCTGGAATATAAATGATATTTATATCATTTATTACATTATGGAGAACATGATATAAATATGAGAACCAAAATTATAACAAATCAAAACATATGTGAAAAACAAAGCGGTTATTACCCAGAATACAAATTTAACATGGAAGAAGTTATTAAGTGGGTAATAATAGGTCATTATCAAAAAATATATGGAATTATATGGTTATTTGGTAGATTTATAATAAACTTAAATTTATTATACATTAGTTTTGTACAAGTACAATGAGATTCAATACACAAGGTAAGGGTTTTCTTATTTCACTTTTATTTTTCAGGAGACATAAGTATAGTTTACCTCTTATTCCTTATATGTGGTGTCTATACTGCCCATAGATGTTTTATATGATTCCTATAATTAGGTTTATGACTATTTAAATACCTATTTTATGATATCAATTTCATGTGGTTTTATTATTCAATGTTACCAAGAGGTAAGAGATTATTGATATAATATCATCAATTTTCGGGATTTTTTAGGATTATGCCTATATTGATGAAATCATATGATCCATATCTCAAGAAAAATCATGAATTTTATTATACCATTTTTATTAAATTTATATACCTATATTAGTTCCATTTTCCCACTCTTTGATAATTAATAATGTTAATAAAATTATTTTAATAAAATTTTACTTTCTCCCTCTCTTCGGTCAGAAATATCCTTTATCGAAAAAACAAGGTTTTTAAAAAGTATTAAAAAATTATTTTAAATGGAAATTTTATGTTTATTTTCTAATAAATGGATTTTAAAAATGTTTTATGGGTTTTAAATCTTTCTTTATATATTTTAAAAAGGTAATTTTGGAATAATAAGGATTTAAATGTTTTTTATCCTTTTTATATGTTTTCAAATTATTTTGAAAGAAAAGGCTTCAAAATATTTTTTCAAGCTTCTTTTATAAGGTTTCAAGGAAAAATGTTTACAACTCATCCTTTATAAATTTTCATGTTATTTGTAATGGAAATGGGTTTCCAAAAGTTTCATTTTTTAAGAAGAGTCTTTTTAGGAAGAAAGTATATTTTTCCTAAGAAATAATTTCAATTGATATTTCAAAATCATTTTATATCTAAGATGACATACTTTGTTATAGTTTATTCTCTACTCAGGATATATTCCAATAATACCATTCATATTATTTCTGAAATGGTTTATGTCTTGATGAGATGACTTTTATGATACATGTTTCCCTTCCATGAGTTATATGCTTTTGAATCCTGCTTCTTTTCACAGGTTCTGATTTAAGGAAATAATGATGAGGCCTATATATTTTCTATAGGTGATGATATGATGAAAGTTTTATGATACCCATTTCATTTCATGGGTTATGATATGATTATTTTTGATATTTTAGAGCATATATGTATAATCTCATGATGATATGGGTAGGACTTATATCTCCCTCCAATTCATTGGGTAAATATTTATATCTCATGAGATAATGATGGGATTCAAGTTGACATACTTAATAAAATATAGGAATATGGGGAAACCTGATCCACTATGGGAATAAGAGGAAACTTGATCCACTATGGGGATATGGGGAAACCTAATACACTATAGGAATATGGGGAAACCGAATCCATTATTGGAAGATGGGGAAATTCGATCCCTTTAAACTAAAGGACTACGACTGGGGATGGTGTTGTGTGCCGTCTAGTAGGTGTAGTCCCCATGAAGTAACCTATTATGTTTTTTCAGTGCGCCTCTACTTATAGGGAATGAAATTACATGTTTATGTTTTTTCCAGAGTTCCATGTTTTATTCCTATGTTATTCTTTCATAGATTATGATCTTGAGTGATTTATGATTAATGCCTTATAAAATTCTAATATTTATTCCATAACTCAATTATATGATCTTTGATATGTAGGTTATGATCTTATAATGGTTTTCATAAGTTCTCATACCCATATGTTCATGATTATGCTTATTTATCTCCCTTTTTTACCCTTAATGATCATATGATTTCACCTTTTCATATGTTTCCCTTCCCAAGGTTATTAAGATATATATTCTGTGTGATGTTTCTAAGAAGGGTTATAGTTATGAAGAACATTGTGGGAGATAATTTAGCTCCCTTATGCACCATTTTTTATGTTTCCATGTTTTTAAAGGCATAAGTCTAATATGGTCTTCGGGCATCTATAGTGTATTGTATTAAATATTCTGCAAAAGTAAAGTAATGTTAATGTTTAGAAGTAGAGGGTTTCTATGACATAAATATTCATTGGAATAAATTTTTTAAAAAGAAAAATTTGGGTGAAAATTACATTAATAAACAATTTTAAGAATATTAAAATCATTTTTGAGAGCATTTTTTGAAAACATGGTTTGGGTAGAAAAAACTTTTTTGTCCAAATAGAGAAATGAAGTCATATTTTCGTAATACCCTTTTCTCAATTAATTTAAGTAAATAATAGTTTAAAATGTTAATTTTATTTTAAAATATCATTAAAAACCAAAGGATAATAAATTCCATGAGAATGTTTTGATATATATTATAATATTACAATATTGGATTCTTAATCATAAGAAATATCGATAAATGATGATATTGCAACATAAATCACTTACCACTTTGGTAATATTGAATAGTAAGACCCATGAAAGGGTAAAATTAAATATAACATAAAATACCATTAAAATAAAAAATTCATGTTATTAAATGTAAAAGGGTGTCAATATACACCTCTTAAAAGAAGATATGTTCATTACATGACATAAATTTCAAAGAAGGAAAATCATGTAAAAATACCTTACAAATATCATATCATTGAATTAGAGATTAATCAGTAACTTTATTATGTGAAATAAATTTAGATAAAAATAATACGGGTGTAAATAAAACATAAAATAATTAAATTTCCTCACATAATATTAATATGACATAATCAGTGAGGTAGAAGTTCATCCCTATGAATGGAAATTGAGTTAAGAAAACACTTACCTCATAATTCCTTTTGGTTGAACAAGATTTAACTTCTGGTATAGTGGTTTAAAAAATGTTATTAATTAACTAAATAACCATATTAAAATTTATAATATCATATGTGGTCCTCTTGTAAGATATTCTCACCCGTTCATTTATAATATTTCATTCTTTTCATTGTTTTGGGTGATAATTGCCTTATTTTCTCATTCATGATTTATAATGAAAGTTATTGTAATTTTGAATATAATATAGTTCTTTCCTATATATAAAAATAATAATAAAATAATATCCTATTTATAAATTAATTTTAATTTATAACTCCAATTAGGAAATATAGATTTGAAAAACGAAGTACGTTACAATCATGGAGATGGTAAGCCATACGTACACATGAGTAATATTTCCATTTTTCAATAATCAATACAGAAAGGTGGTATGTAATATATTTCCTTTTCACAATCATCATAATATCATAAATAAAATATTATTTCCTGAAATATACTTATATATATCATCCATTTGGTTTGGTGAAAAAAGAGAGAGTCACATCGCTTCATTAAGGCGGTATTCCACACATAAATGAACGACATTATTATCTTTCAGTTAGTGAAAAGGAATGAAATAAAATGAAATATTATGTTTTTAGAATGTTATATATGTAATTGATATCATAATTATACAAATTACTTCACAATTATTAGTTAAAATTAATGTTATTATCTTCCATTTAAAGTGTTAGTGAAAAATGAATCACATCGCTTCGCGAGACAACAGTCCACTATACACACAAGCAGTGTTATCATATACCTTAAGAAATTGAGATTTAAATGGTATGTAACGACCCAATGTTTTCAATGGAAATTTAAATCTTATTATTATGTCATTTAATCACATGAAATCACATCACAATGAATTCCTAAGTACTATGGGACCATTAAACATTATTTTGACACTCCTGTGTTTCAAATTTAAAAAATCTAATATTCACAGTTGAGATCCGTAAGATGTTTAGAGTCCAATAAGACAAACATAATTATTGGTGAATAGTAATATTCCCTTATGAATAGTAATTTTACCCTTATGAATAGTGATATACCCTAATGAATAATAACATTACCTGTGATAGTATACAAATAAGATTCAAGTTAAATTATTATGTACCTATATTTTGAAATATTGAATAAATTGTTCAAATTTTTTTTTTAAAATAAATTATTATTTTTATTAAATATTAAATTAATAATATTTAGATAATTATTTTTTAAAAATGGATTTCATTTTTTGATTCTACACGTTGAAAAATGGTTAGGGTGAAGTTTTTGGATTTTTCTGAAGTACTAGAATTTTTTGGGAATAGTAAAATAAATTAATTTTCCGTATAAAAACATTATAATTTAAATACACTATTCCTGACATCATAAGTGATGTCAGAACCCAAATATTTAACTCAAATGTATTTATTACTATTCTTGGTCATGAAATCATCACTATTTATAGTCTTATGGAAAATTAATAAACTAATGATTATAATATTATGAAAACCCTCTTCTCCTCCACTATAAATACCACACCTCCTTACCTCTTCTCTTCACTTATCTCAAGACTTGTTCCTTACTTAAATTCTACCCAAATATCTCCCCAACATCCTTTCCCATGTATATCATCCTTTTTCTCCTCAAAATACCCAAACCTTTCTCCTTAAGAGGATCTCAAAGAAGATAAACTCAAGAGGTAAATTCCTCTTTCTAACTCTTTTATTTCCTTTAAAGTTCTTTTCTTTTCTTTTTTTATTTCCTCATCAAAATTCATCTAAATGGAATGTTAAATATAGTAACATAAATGTACAATAATTTTGTTATTCTAATGGTATACTTCATTACCATCCCTCATTTCGACTTCTTTTATAAAAAAGAAACAAAAACACCATCTAAGATATGTTAATTTATCACATTCAAGGATGACAATTTATTAATTTCAATCACCATATTCTATTCTGGTTGTTAAAAAATTTTATGGTTTAAACTGAAAATTAAATATTTATTTTATGTTTTTTTGTTCTTTAATCCAATTTCACAGTTTATGTAAAATAATAATGCAAAATAAGTTAATTATGAGCAAAATCGCAAAATTAATCCAAGCATTTGTCATTAATGTTTCAAATAATGATTCCACTTTAATATAAGTAAAAAAAATTAATTTTCAACCATGTAACTTGATATATGTTCAATAATAAAATATATCTTCAATTCTGGACAACCACCTTCATCTAACATGTTTATTTGAACATGAATATAAGTGAACAGATCATTAAAACAAAGTAAGAAAACAGACCAGAACAATGAAATTGAACCTCATAACCAATAAAAATGGTTATAAATGAACTTAAAAAAATTATAATAAATATTTTACATATATAAAAGGTTCTTTAATTTCTAATAAATGGACTTAATTTCATTATTCATGTCACTAATATCAAGTGGATAACACCGTTGGACTTAGGGTAAGGGATCCTCTCTATTTCACTTTTATTAAACATTATCTTATATTTTATGACCTTTTATGTGTAATTCCTAGTGATGGGGTATGATTATGTACCTCACCACACTATCCTAATTATTTGTAAATGATTATAAACCATTTTATCTCTCAATAATCCCTCTTAAGTACACACGATTCCATTCCGATATTTCGTAAGGGATTCAACCAGAACATCATTTATTCCTTCGGGTTTCTTTATAACTATTATTAACTAAATGAGGTTATATATTCTTATTATTTTAATCTTATAAATTCTATGTGAATGTTTCAGACTTATGTATAAAGTTCCATTCATCATTATCTTTTTGGTATATACATTTTTTAAGTGATTCCCTCCTCAATACTTTTCGATAAACAAACTTGTTTTGAGGGAACTTCCCAAATTATTAACTAATTCCAAGTGAAATATATATTATGATTTAAGAAACCATTATATTTATAAAACAAGTATTTTTATTTTGAAAACATTCTATGTTCACTTCTTATTTTGTATAAAGGATTGTTCTCATTTCTATTTTGAAGGCTCTATAGTATTTTCCTAAAAACCGTTCAAAAATGTTTTTATGCCAAAATTTCGTGAATAATTTTCTTACATGTTGCCACTTCTACTTGAAATCACTCACCATGATACATATATATTTTTTCCTTATTAATGTACATGTATACCTTAGCTACCTTCATTCATGGACACATTTCGGTTACGCTCATCTGTTATTCATTATGTCATGATTATGGTACCCAATTAGTTTCATGGGTAATTCTAATGATTATGTAAGAGTTATTATGTATGATTATATATGTGGAAGACATATTAATGAAAATTTAATATTGGTGTGTCCAGATAGAAATCCAATGCATTGGGTAAAGTTATGTCTCAGGAGATTTTATATGTGACAGTCTTGGTGGTTTGCCTTAGCTTGTGCTACTATGTGAAACGATCTTAGCGGTTAGCCTTGACTCTTAATAAAGTCATTTTTTATGTTTCTACCACATTTCTATGACTCCATGTTTATTTTATTCTATGTTTATATGTTAATGTTCGATATGTTTAATAACTTTTTCTATCTTGATGTCGTGCCTTATATTCCTTATTCTTATGGTTATTCCCTTACTGGGATTTTTAGCTCATCCATTTGTTCATGTTATACCTAGGTTATCCTATAAATACATATGAGAACAATGTAATTTAGGGGCTCTTTATGAAGTCTAAATAACGAAATTTTATATTTAGTTCCATTTTCAGCTTTATGTGTCTAGTATTCCAAGACACTATACTTTACATTCCTTAACTTGTACTATAATGTATAATAATGATGAAAATCATGTAATGTTATATGTAAAAGGCCGGGGTCACTATAGTTGGTATTAGAGGATGGTCTAGTTATTTTTGGAGATTGTGAATAGAGCACTTTAGTTAGGACCTTAAGGATGAGACAAAGTATAAGAAAACAACCCTAAATTTTTTAATTATAGATTAAGTGGTTTATCCAGCAAATACATTTTTGTCTTGATACAAATAGGTAGGGGTGGGTCTGACACAAGTGTACCTATGAGTGAAAACATTGACATGGATTTTTAGGCTTGACCTAGGTTATCTTGGTACATGACAATAGGCTTTCTGCACTCTTGGTTTGACACTCTCTGGGGATATGCTTTGGTATATTCATGAGCTTAGTACAAATAATTATTAAGGGGAAAACCCGTAAGAATTTATGTTAATAAATAAATCAAGGATAATCTAAATTTAAACCCAAGGAATCACAAGTTAGGATATATTTCTCCTTTATAAGTTTGTCCTTTTATGTTCAAAGTTTACTTTTTATGCTCAATATCTAAGTATTCAGTCCCTTTAATTGAACATTATTTTTCTAAGTTAATGGCAGGAAATAGAAGAACACGTACCAACAATAAATGCGAGAAGTAAAGTGATGATTACTCTAATGATATGCCTGATATGATGGGAACAACTGCTCAATAATTCATGACAGTACTTGATCAGTTGACTCAAGTTACGAATAATAACTTGAATCATGTGAAACACCCTCCTCCTCCAAGTAAAGAGCAAGTTTCCATTTGATTCTTTATGATGAAAATGAATCCCATGTTTAGTGGATCATCAGATCACCTCCTCACAGATCAATGAATTAACTCCATTGAAAATATATTCTCTATCCTTCAGTGCTCAGATAAATAGAAAGTCGTAGTGGCGGTCTATCTTTTTGATGGAGAATTTGATCAGTGGTGGACACTGATCCAGAATACAACGCCCCGGGAGGAAATTGATTCCATGGATCCAGAGGAATTAGGTAGAATGTTTTTCAATAAATATTTTCCCCAAACCCTCCATCTCAAGATGGAAATAGAGTTCCTCAGACTCAGGAAGAAGTAAGATGAGTCCATCAGGTCATATGAAGAAAACATTACAAGTATTGCATGGTATGCCTTTGGTTTTTTCATGAACACTGAATATAAAGGGGTGCTTATTTAGTGGAATGAAGTCAATTCTACAAAAAGCATTGACGATTGGATACATCAACAGTTATGAGGGGATTTTCCATTGTTCCCTCAAGGTTGAGATGTATATTGGATAATTTCAGTGGTCTCATGGGCTCGGTGACAAGAAGTGGAAAATGGAGTGCAACATGGGTGGTTCAACAAAAAAACCCCATGATAGAAAGAAGCCTGACTATCCCACTTTTAAAATTTGTGGGAAAAATTATATTGGGTACATTATAAAGGGAACCAAGAATTTCTTGAAATTTGGAAATTTGGGTCTTGTGGCTAAAAACTGTCGATGGGATATGAAGAATATTGTAAATGTGGAAGAGGAAATAAAGGTTCAGATCAACACTCGGCCTGCAGTGCAGTGTTAAAACTGTAAGGAGCATGAGAATTATGAAAAATACTACCCTAAGCCAAGGGTTTTTGGAGGCAATCAACAAAAAATTTCACAAAAATAAGAAATGGATTATGGTATCACTACTGCTAAGGTGGATCCCAATAATGATGTGGTGATAGGTAAGCTAGTTATTCATTATATAATAGAGAATGTACTATTTGATTCTAGATTTACACATTATTTCATATCATGCAAGTTTAGTAGAAGTATTGAAATGACACCTCAAAATTTGAAGGATAAGTTACCTGTGAGAATAGCGAATGGGAAAATTATTAAATCCATGGTTTATAACTCCTCCCCAGTTGACGTTTGTGGGATGAACCTCAAATCAAATATTTTCATACTTCCCTTAGTGGAGTTCGATGCTATCTTGGGCATGGATTGTCTATCTTTATACAAAGACAACATCAACTACCGGGAAAGGTAGATCACTCTTCAAATCCTAAAGCATCCTCAAATTATTTACAAGTTTAATGAGGAAGATGAATCTCCTTTATAATCAATGTCTCATGTTTGGATATTAATTCCTTATAAGAAATCATTTGTAGCTAAAATGATTGAGACAAAGGAGATAATAATGCTTAAAGACATTCCCATTATGAGGGATCACACTAATGTATTACCTAAAGAGTTTCATGGCCATGCTCATGATAGATAGGTTGGGTTCTCAATTTAACTTATTCATGGATCTCCACTTATATCAAAGACACCTTATAGAATGTCCACCATAGAGCTAGAAGTGATGAAAAAGCAGCTATAGAAGAATCTAGAGAAGGGTTTTATTCACCTGAGTGCTTCACCATGGGGAGTGTCAGTTCTATTATGCAAGAAGAAGGATGGTTTAATACACCTCTACATTGAATATTGTGAGCCTAATGAAATCGTGATAAAGAAAAAATATACCCTACCATGGATAGATGACTTGTTTGATCAGCTTCTTGGGGATAGTTATTTCCCTAAGGTGGAACTTCGGTCAGGATATCACTAATTAAAGGTGGGGAAGGAAGATATTCCCATGAATTCCTTTAGAAAGAGGTATGGACACAATGAGTTCATAGTTATTCCCTTTAGACTCACTAATTATCTAGAAAGTTTCCTAGATTTAATGAACAATGTCTTTAATGATTACCTCAAAAAATTTGTTGTAGTATTAATCAATGATATTCTGATAAACTCCAAGAGAAAGGAGGAACATGAATATAATTTGAATACTATGTTAAAGACTTTGTGAAGGGAGAATATGTATGCAATATACTATAAATGTGAGTTTTGGATTGGGAAATTATCATTCTTGGGGCATGTTTTCACCAATAAATGGATATCTGTGTACCCTTCCAAGACAAAGACAATTGAAGAGTGGACCATGCCAACATCTGTAATAGAGATCCGCAGCTTTTTGGGTCTAGATGGGTATTATCGACGATTTTTGAAGAACTTTTCACGATTCTCAAACCCAATGACCAAGCTAACATGGAAGGGACTAAAGTTTGTCTAGACTCAATAATGTGAAGAATTTTTCAAGGAGTTGAAAAAGAGGCTTATCACTACGCTCGTACTCACACTCTTGTCAAGTGGAGAACTCTTTGTTGTGTACAACAATGCTTTAAAAAAGGTATTAGGCTATGTGATAATGAAAAATGATAAAGTCATAGCCTATGCCTCAAGGAAGCTGAAAATACACGTGAAAAACTATCCTGCACGTGATATGTAGTTGGCGAAAGTGATCTTTTCATTAAAAATCTAGTGGCATTATCTTTATGGGGAGAAGTGTGAGATATATACTGACCTCAATAATCTCAAATATATATTCACACAAAAATATCTTAATATGAACCAAAGAGAATGGATAGAGATCATCAAGGATTATGAGTGCTCAATCCACTACCATCTCGATAAGGCAAACATGGTGGCATATGATCTAAGTAGAAAAGATCATACATCTTTATCAATCATGTGAATTGCAAAGGATCCGATCTTATTAGATTTTTAGAGGATAGAAATGAGGATCATTAAGGAATGAACATCATCATTAGTTTCTCAAATGATCACTCAACCACCCCTCATGTAGAAAATAAATGATTCTCAAAGAAAATACAAGGAAATTTTGAAAAGGGTGGAAGCTATCAGAAATACAAAATCCTCCGATTTCAAAATAAAAAAAGGTTGGAGTTGTATGATTTGGGTCACAATTATGTTTACCATCCGATCTAGAGATAAAGAAGGATATTTTTAATGATGCACAAAGCTCGACGTTCTCTGTTCACCCAGGGAGCAAAAAGATGTATCGAGATCTCTAAAAGAACTTTTGGTGGGACAATATGAAGAAAGATATTGTTGATTATACATCAAAGTGATTGGTATTCCAATAAGTGAAGGATGAAAGGTAGAAGTCTAAGGGGATGATGAAACCACTAACCATACTGAAATGGAAGTGGTATAGCATTACCATTGACTTTTCACTGGACTCAAGGATATTCAAAGGGAAAATTCAATATGGGTCATTATGTATCATCATAAAAGACTACTCACTTTATCGCAATTCATGAGGACTTATCATTAGATCTACTTGAATGTATTTACATTAAATATGTGGTAAGGCTACATGGAGTACCGCTATCTATTGTATCCGATCATGATCTGAGATCCACCTCAATGTTCTGGAAAATTTTCCAACATGATCTAAGCACTGAATAGAAATTCAATACGGCCTGTCATCCTCAAACTGATGGACAATCTGAGCAAACTATTAAGACACTAAAAGATATATTGAGATCATTTTTATGGACTTCAAAGGAGTATGGGACCAACATATTCCAGTGGTTGAATTCTCCTACAACAACTGTTTCCACTTGATCATCTGAATGAAACCATATGAAGCCCTTTATGGGAAATGGTGTAGAACACCAGCGTGTTGGGATGAAGTCGAGGAGCATAAGATGCTAGGACCTGAAATGGTCAACAAAATGGTGTAGAGGGTGAAAACCATTTAGCATTATCTCAAGGAAAACCGAAGTTGATAGAAGAGTTATGCAGACAATCATCGACGATACCTTGAGTTCAAAGTTGGAGACATGGTATTTCTACACATATATCCATGGAAGAAGGTCAAGATGTTTTGGAAGAAAAGAAATTTAAGCCCTAGGTACATCATACCGTTCAATATTATTTATTGTATCAGGGTTGTGGCATATCGAATGAAACTTCCACCTACCATGTCCAAAGTAAACAGTTTCTTTCATGTATCCCTCTTAAGGAAGTACATACCAGACCCTTAACATACAATCTCTTCAGAGGTGGTATAGTTAGAGGATGATCTTTCTTATGAGGAGCATGCAATGAAGATTTTGGTTTGTAGAGATAATGTTCTACATAACAAGAATAATCAACTCTTCAAGGTACTATAGCAGAATCATAAGTATGAAAAGGCAACATGGGAATTGGAGAAGGCAATGGAGGAAAAATACCCACATCTTTTTATGGAATAAAATGTAAAACAAAATTCTAAGGGTGCAATTTCTTAAGGGGGAAGAATGCAACGACCCGATGTTTTTCAGTGGAAATTTCCTTCTTATGATTATTTCATTTAATCACATTAAATCACAAAACAATGAATAACTAAGTACTATGCGACCTTTAAACATAGTATTGACACTTTTGTGTTTGGAATTTGGAAAATCTGACATTCACGGTTGAGATTAGCAAGATGTTTGGGGTTTGTTAAGGCAAAATTAATTTTTGGTGAATAGTAACATACACTTATGAATAGTAATGTTACTTTTCTGAATAGTGATATACACTAATGAATATTAACCTTACCAATGATAGTATATAAATAAGAGTCAAGTGAAATTATGTTGCACACATATTTTTGAATAAGTAAATAAATGTTTTAAAACTATTTTTTTTGAATAAATTATGATCTTAATTATATATTAAATTAATTATATTTAGAAAATTATTTTGGAAAAATGGATTTCATTTTTTGATTCTACACATCGAAAAATGGTTAGGTTGTGTTTTTGGGATTTCTCTAAAATACTTGAATTTTTTGTGAATAGTAAAATACATTAATATACCATATAAATACATTATAATTTAAATCCACTATTCCTAACATCATAAGTGATGTAAGAAGCCAAATATAGAACTCACATGAATTTATTACAATTATTACTCATTGAATCATCACTGTTTATTGTCATATGGAAAAATAATAAACCAATTATTGTAATATTATGAAAACCCTCCTCTACTCCGCTATAAATACCACCCCTCCTTACCTCTTCTCTTCACTTCTCTAAATCCCTGTCACTTACTTAAATTCTACCCAAATTTCTCCCAAACATATTTCCCCACGTCTAGAATCCTTTTTTCTCCTGAAAAATAGAAAACTTTCCCCTTAAGAGTATCTCAAAGGAGATAAACTCAAGAGGTAAATTCCTCTTTCCAACTCTTTTATTTCCTTCCATGTTCTTTTATTTTATTTTTTATCTTTAATCACCTACCATCACCCAAATGGTTTGACTAATCCAATAACATAAATATACATTAATTTTTTTATTATAATGGTATAATTCATTATCATCCCTCCTTTACTCTTCTTTTATATGAAAGAAACGAAAACACCACCTGAGATGTGTTAATTTATCACATTCATGGACGACGATTTATCAATTTATATCACGATCTTCTATTATGGTCATTAAAACATTTTAATGGTTGAACCATACTATTAAATATGTATTTTATATTTTTTATATTCTTTAATCCTCTTTCACACTTTATGTAAAATAATAATTCAAAACAAGTTAATTATGAGAAAAATCTTAAAATTAATCCCATAGTTTATCATATATTTTTTATATAATGATTCAACTTCACTCCAAGTAACCAAATTATATTTTTAACCATGTAACCTTATGTATGTTCAATAATAATGTATAAATTCAATTTTTTACAACCAACTTCATCTAACATGTTTATCCTAACATGAATATAAGTGAACCGACGATTAAAACCAAGTAAGAAAACATACCCTAATAATGAAATTAAACATCATAACCAATCAAAATGGTTATAAATGAACATAAAAATATTATAATAAATCTTATAAAAATATAATAGGTTCTTTAATTATTAATTATTGGTCTTTGTGTCATGACTATGGTACCCAATTCTTTCCATGGGTAATCCTTATGTTTATGTAAGATTGGTTATGTATTATTATTTATTTGGTAAACATATTCATGAGAAGTTAATATGGATTCACCCAGATAGCACTCCAATTCATTAGGTAAAGTTAAGTCTCATGATATGTTATGTGTGACGGTCTTGGCTGGTAGCCTTGGCTTGTGCTACTGTGTGAAATGATCTTGGAGGTTAGTCTTGACTCATACTAAAGTCATATTTTATGTTGCTTCCACTTTTCTATGACTCCATGTTTATATGATTCTATGTTTATATGTTAAGGTTCCATATGTCAAATACCTTTTTATAACATCATGTCGTGCCTTCTATTACATGTTCTTATGGTTATTCCATTTTTGGGATTTTTATCTCATCCCTTTGTTCATGATATCCCTAGGCTATCCTCTGAAGATATATAAGAACAATATATTCTAGGGAATGTTTATTAAGACTAAATAATGAAATGTAATATTTAGTTCTATGTTTTTGATTTTACGTACCTTGTCTTCCAAGACAATACACTTTATAATACTTGACTTGTACTTTGATGTATAATTATACTGAAAATCATGTAATGTTATATGTAGTAGGCTAGGGTCACTATAGTTGGTATCAGAGGATGGTCTTGTTATTTTTTGAGATTAGTAATAGAGCACCTTAGTTAGAACCTTAAGGATGATACTAATTATAAGAAAACATCCCTAAATTTTGGTATGTATAGAGTAAGTGGTTTATCAATAAAATACATCAATATCTGGATACAAATAAGTATAGGCGGCTCTAGAACAGATATACCTAGGAGTGAAAACTCTGAAAAGGATTTTTGGGCCTGACCTAGGGTATCCTGGTACATGAAAACAGGCCTTACTGCACTCTTGGTTTGACACTCCCAGGGGATATTCTTTGATAAATTCATGAGCATAGTACAATAAATTATTAATTGACTAAAAAAACCCCGTAAGAATATAAGTTAAGAAATAGATCAATGATAATCTAGATTTAAACATAAGGAATCAAAAGTTAGGATATACTTCTCCATTATAAGTTTGACCTTTTATGTTCAAAATTTACTTTTTTATGGTCAATATCTTAGTATTCAATCCCTATAATTATACGTTCTTTTTCTTAGATAATGGCGGGAAATAGAAGAAAATGTGCCAACAATTAATGTGATAGGGAATGTGATATTTTCCCTAATGATATGCCTAATACAACAGGAATAAGTTTTCAATACTTCATGAAAGTACTTTTTCAACTGGATGAAGTTATGTATAATAACGTGAATCATGTGGAACACCCTCCTCCTCCAAATAAAAAACATGTTGTTGTAGAATACTTCTTGCGGCAAAGGCCTCCCATATTTAGTAGATCACATGATCCCCTCCTCGCAGAATAGTGGATTAAATCCACTGCAAAGATATTCTTTGTCATCTAGTGCTTAGAAGAAGAGAAATTTGTACTGATGGTCTATCGTTATTATAGGGAAGATGATCAGTGGTGGACAGTGATCAAGAGTACGAATCCCCAAGATGAAATTGATTCCATGGATTGGGAGGACTTATAGAGAATTTTTTTCAATAAATATTTTCCTCGAATGCTCCATGTCAAGATGGAAAGAGAGTTCCTCGGACTCAAGTAGATGGAAGATAAGTCCATCAGGGCATATGAAGAAAACATTACAAGGCTTGAAAGTCACACCTTTGGATTTTTCATGAACACTGAAAGTAACATAGATCACTTATTTAGAGAACTAAGGCCGAGTATATGAAAAGAGTTGGTGATTTGAAAATTATAAAGTTATGTGGAGATTGTCCATTGTGCCCTCAAGGTTGAAATGGAGATTGGATAATTTCACTGGTCTTGCGGGCTCAGTGACCAGAAGAATAAAATAGAGAACAACATGGATGGTTCAACAAACAATTCCTATGATGTAAGGAAGCATGACTATCTCACTTATAAAATATGTGGGAAGAAGCATCTTGGGAGCTGTCTATAGGGAACTAAGAATTTCTTCTAATGTGTAAAGTTTATACATTTGGCTATAAAATTTCAACAGGATACGAAGAATCTTGTTAATTTTGAAGAAAAAGGAAGGTTCAGATCAACACTCATCAGTGTTACAACTACAAGAAGCATAGGAAATATGAGAACAATTTCCCTAAGCCAAGGGTTGTCATAGGCAATCAACAAGAACCGCCAAGGAAATAAGGAATGGATTATTCTATTAATACTGCTACGGTGGATCTAGACAATGATGTGGTGATATGTATGATAATTATTCATTCAATAATAGAGAATGTACGATTTGATTCTGGTTTTAAACATTCTTTCATATCTTGCATGTTTCGTAAAACTATTGAAACACCACCTGAAAATTTAAAGGATATGTTTTCTGTGAGAACAGAGAATGGAGAAATTATTGAATCCATGGTTTATAACTCCTCCCTGGTTAATGTTTTTGGACTGAACCCCCCAGCAAATATTTTCATGCTTACATTAGTATATTTCGAGGTTATCTTGGGCATGGACTGACTATCTTTACACAGATACAACATCAACTGTCGGGATAGGGAGATCAATCTTCACATCCGGAAGCATCCTCCAATTAATTACAAGTTTAAGGAGGAATATGAATCTTCTATAGAATCAGTGTCTCATGTGTGGATATTAATTACTTATGAGAAATTATTTTTAGGTCAAATGATTGAGACAGAAGAGAGAATCATGCTTGAAGACATTCCCATCTTTAGGGATTACACTGATGCATTCCCCGAAGAGTTGCCTGGTCCTACTTCTGATCTATATGTTGAGTTCTCAATTGAAATTATTCCTAGATATCTACTTATATCAAAGACACCTTATAGAATGGACATTTTAGAGTTGGAAGTGCGGAAGAAGAAACTACAATAGAATCTAGAGAAGGGTTTTATACACCCGAGTGATTCACCATGGGGAGAGCTAGTTCTCTTCTTAAAGAAGAAGGATGGTTTAAAGAGCCTATGAATTGATTATTGTGAGCTCAACAAAACCACGATAAAGGAAAAGTATAACATACCTTGGATAGATTACTTGATTGATCTGATTCTTGGGGCTAGTTATTTTTCTAAGGTGGACCTTCAGTCAGGATATCACCAATTAAGGGTGGGGAAGGAAGATATTCCCAAGACTACCTTTAGAAAGAGGTATGGACACTATGAGTTCATAGTGATTCCCTTCAGACTCACTAATGATCTAGAAATTTTTATGGATTTAATGAATAGAGTCATAAGAGATTACCTCGACAAATTTTAGGTAGTATTTATTGATGATATTCTGATAAACTCTAAGAGAAAGGAGGAACATAAGGGGAATTTGAATACTATGTTAAAGACTCTGTGAAGGGATAAGTTGTATGAAAAGTATAGTAAATTTGAGTTCTGTATTGTTAAAGTATCATTCTTGGGGCATGTAATCACCAGTAAAGGGATATTTGTGGACCTTCCAAGACAAACACAATTGAAGAATGGCCCATGCCAACATCTCTAAAAGACATCCATAGATTTTTGGGTTTACCTGGGTGTTATAGATGATTTTTGAAGAAATTTTCATAATTTCCAAACCCAATGACCATGATAACACATAATGTAGTAATGTTTATTTGGACTCAGGAATGTGAAGACCGTTTTAAGGAGTTAAAAAAGAGGCTTATCACTGCAACATCACTCACACTCCCATCAAGTGGAGAACTATTTACTGTGTACAACGATTCTTCAAAAAATGTCTTAGGCTGTGTTCTAATGAAAAATGATAAAGTCATACCCTATTCCATAAGGCTGATGAAAATCCACAAGAAAAACTATCCTATGCGTGATCTGGAGTTAGCGATAGTGATCTTTGCATTAAAAATCTGGTGGCATTGTCTCTATGGGAAGATGTGTGAGATGTATACTAACCACAATAATCTCAAATAGACATTCAAAAAAAAAGAGCTTAATATTCCCCAATGAAGATGGATAGAGCTCATCAAGGATTATGACTGATCAATCCACTACCATCCTAATAAGGAAAACAAGGTGCCAGATGCTCTAAGTAGAAAGGATCCCACATCTTTATCAATGATGAGAATTGAAATGGATCTGATCTTCTTATATTTGCAGAGGATGGAAATGGGGATCATTAAGGGAGTAAAATCATCAATCCTTTATCAAATGAATGCTCAACCATACCTCATGGAAAAAAATAAAGGATTAACAAAAAAGAAATGGAAATTTAGAAAAGGGTAGAAGCTATAATAAATGGAAAATCCTTGGATTTTAAAATTGAAATGGATGAATTTGTAATATTTGGGTCACGATTATGAGTTCCAACCAATATAGAGATAAAGAAGAATCTTTTGAATGACACACATAGCTCGAACTTCTCTGTTCACCCTGGGAGCACATAGATGTATCGAGATCTCTGAGAGAACTTTTGATGGGACAATATGAAGAGGGATATTACTGAGAATACATCAAAGTGTCTGGTATGTCAACAAGGTAAGGCTGAAAGACAAAATTCTAAGGGGATTAAGCAACCACTACCCATACCAAAATGGAGTCGGGAGAACATCACCATGGACTTTGTCACTGGAATTCTAAGGACATCCAGAGGGAACAATGATATATGGGTCATTGTGGACTGTCTTACAAATACTATTCACTTTATCTCAATTTGAGAGGACTTATCATTAGATCAAGTTGCAAAAATTTATATTAAAGAATTGTTAAGGTTGTATGGATTACCACTATCTATTTTTTATGATCGTGATATGATATTCACCTCAAAGTTTTGGAAATGTTTCTAACATGCTCTAAGCACTGAACTGAACATTAAAATGGCCTATCATCTTCAAACTCTTGTCTAATCTGAGTGAACTATTGATAAAATAGAAGATATTTTGAGATCATGTTCTAGAGACTTCAAAGGAAAATGGGACCAACATCTTCCGCTGGTTGAATTCTACTACAAAAACTATTTTTCCTTGAGCATCTAAATGGAACCATATTGAAGATCTTTATGTGAAAAGGTTTAGAACACCGGTGTTTTGGGATGATGTTGGTGAGTGTAAGATACTAGGACCTGAAATGGTAGAAGAAATGATGGAGAAGGTGAAAACCATTTAGTACCATATCAAGGGAACCCTAAGTTGATATAAGAGTTATACAGATAGTCATTAATGATACCTTGAGTTCAAAGTTGGTGACATGATATTTCTACATATATATCCATGGATGAAGGTCATGAGGTTTTGGAAGGAAGGAAAGTTAAGTCCCAGGTACATTGGACCCTTCAAGATTCTTTATTGTATTACGGTTGTGGCCTATCGGCTGACACTTCCACCTACCATGCCCAAAGTACATGATGTCTTTTATGAATCCCTCTTATGTAAGTATATACCAGACCCTTCACACGTACTCTCTTTAGAGGTGGTATAGTTGGAGGATGGTACTTCTTATGAGAACCAGCCAATGAAGATCTTGGTTCATAGAGATAAAGTTCTACATAACAAGACTACTCACCTGGTCAATGTACTATAGAGGAATCATAAGTATGAAGAGGTTACATGGGAACTGGAGGAGGTAATGAAGTAAAATTACCCATATCTTTTTATGGTCTAGAATGTAAAATGAAATTTCGAGGGAGAAATTTTTTATGGTGGTTAGAATGTAATGACCCAATGTTTTTCAATAGAAATTTTTTTCTTATAATTATGTCATTTAATCTCCTGAAATCACAACATAATGAACTAATAATTACTATGTGTCCTTTAAACATAGTTTTGACACTTATGTTTTTTGAATTTTGAAAATCTGACATTCACGGTGGAGATGAGTAAGATGTTTGGAGTCCAATAAGACAAACTTAATATTTTTTGAATAGAAATATACCTTTGTGAATAGTAATTTTAAACTTTTGAATAGTTGTATTCCACAATGAATAGTAACCTTACCTATGATAGTATATAAATAAAATTCAAGTGAAAGTATGATATACCTATATTTTTGAATAAGTAAATAAATGTTTTAAAACCGTTTTTATAATGAATTATGATTTTAATTTAATATTAAATAAATCATATTTACAAAAATTATTTTCGAAAAATGGATATCATTTTCGGATTCTACACTTCGAAAAATGGTTAGGGTGAATTTTTGGGAATTTTTTGAAATACTTGAATTTTTGGTGAATGATAAAATACATTAATTTACCGTATAAATACATTATAATTAAATACACTATTCTTGACATAATAATTGATGTAAGCACACAAATATCAATGTTACATGAATCTATTACTATTATTTCTCATGTAATTATCACTATTTCTTGTCTTATGGAAAAATAATAAACTAATGATTATATTATTATGAAAACCCTCCTGTCCTCCACTATAAATACCACCCTCTCCTTACGCCTTCTCTTCACTCATATCAAGCCTTTCTCCTTACCAAAATTCCTCCCAAATCTTTCCCCAATATCCTTACCCACGTCTATCATCCCTTGGTCTCCTAAAAAGACTAAAACCTCTCCTTTTAAAAGGTTCTCAAAGGAGATAAACTCTAGAGGTAAATTCATCTTTCCAACTTTTTTGTTATCTTTCATGTTCTTTTCTTTTCTTTTTTTCTTTCCTCATATCCATCCACCCAAATTGTATGATAAATACACTTACATAAATGTAATGTAATTTTGTTATGATAATGGGATAATTCATCGTAATCCCTCCTTTCACCTTATTTCATACGAATGAAATGAAAACACTGTCTGAGATGTTTTAATTTATCACATTAAAGTACGATGGTTTATCAATTTCTATCACACTATTATATTATTATCATGAAAACATGTTTATGGTTGAACCATCCCGTTAAATAGTTATTCTATTTTTCGTTTTTTTCTTTAATCCTCTTTACACTTGATGTAAAATAATAATTCAAAACAAGTTAATTATGAGAAAAATCGCCAAATTAATCCAAGCGTTTATCATTAATGTTTTATATAATGATTCAACTTCACTACAAGTAACGAAATTAAATTTTTCAACCATGTAACCTTCTGTATGTTCAATAATAAAATATAACTTCAATTATGTACAACCACCTTCATCTTACATGTTTATCTAAACATGAATATAAGTGAATTGATCATTAAAATCAACTAAGGAAACTTACCTGAACAATGGAATTGAACCTCATTACCAATCAAAATGGTTATAAATGAACATAAAAAGATTATAATAAATATTATAAATATATAATAAGTTATTTAATTATTAATTTATGAACCTAATTTGATTATTCAGGTCATTAGTATCAAGTGGAGAACACCATCAGACTAAAGGTAAGGGATCCTCTCTATTTCACTTTTATTCAAGATCGTCCTCAATGTTATGACCTTTTATGTGTAATACCTAGTGATAGGGTGTGATTATGAACCTACCCCATAATTTAAAAATTATTTTTAAATTATTATAAACCCATTTCTCTCACATTAATCCCTCTTCAGTACACACTATACCATGCCAATATTCCGTTAGGGATTCAACCCGAACCTCCTTTATTCTATTAGGTTTCTTTCTATTTATTTTTACCTAAATGATGATATATATTGTTATTATGTTCATCTTATCAATACCATGTGAATGTTCAAAACATTTTTGTCAAGTTACATTCATACTTCTATTTTGGGGATATACATGTTTTTATGTGATTCCCTCCTAAATACTTCCTGATAAGAAAACCTGTTTTGAGGAAACATCCCATATTTTTACCCCGATTTCAAGTGCACTCTATATTATATTTTAAGCCAACATTGTCTTTAAAAAACAAGTATTTTTATTTTTAAAACCTTCATGATTCACTTATGGTTTTTTATATAGGAGTTTTCCCTTTTCTATTTTAATGTCGCTTTAGTATTTTCCTTAAAACTGCTCAAAAATGTTTTTATGAAAAAAGTTCATGAAAAATTTTCTTACATGTTATCACTTCTAATTGAAATAAATCACCATGATAGATATATATTTTTACATTATGAGTCTCCATTTATACTTTAGTTCCCTTATTTCACGGACACTGTTGTGTTAGGCTCATCTTTTATGATTTGTGTCATGATCATGGTACCCAATTCTTTCCATGGGTAATCCTTATGTTTATGTCAGATAGATTATGTATGATTATTTATGTGGAAACATATTAATTAAAAGTTAAAATTGATACAACCAAATAGAGCTTCCATGCATTCGGTAAGGTTAATTCTCATGAGATGTTATGTGCCACGGTCTTGGCAGTCAACCTTGGCTTGTGCTACATTGTGAAACGATCTTGGCATTTAGCCTTGACTCGTACTAAAGTAATGTTTTAAGTTTCTTCCACATTTATATGAATACATGTTTATTTGATTATATTTTTATATTTTAAGGTTTTATATGTTAAATTACTTTTTATATCATCATGTCATGCCTTCTATTCCTTGTTCTTATGGTTATTCACTTACTGTGCTTTTTAGATCACCCCTTTGTTCATGTTATTCCCAAGTTATCCTATGAATATGTATGAGAAAAATGAAAGTTAGGGGATATTTATGAATACTTAATAAATAAATTTTATATTTAGTTCTATGTTTTTAGTTTTATGTACCTAGTCTTCCAAGACACTAGACTTTACGATCCTTGGTTTGTACTCTGATGTATAATTATGCTTAAAATCATGTAATGTTATATATAACAGTCCAGGGAAGCTATATGATATATATGATATAATGACTCAATAGGTATAAATATGTTATAAATATCATATATATATATACATTTTATATTAATCATCACACCTAACCATGAGAGGTGGTAATGGAAAAATGAATGACATCGGTTCAAGAGGAGATAAACCATCGTATGCACCAATAAGGATTTGCTAACCCATTTGATTGAAGAGGAGAATGATTTAGTTTATTTAATTAACATAATAAAATATCATTATATTTACTACAATTAGGTTTTTATATAATAATTATTTAAAAATAATTGAATTATCTTTAGGAATAAATAAAAAAACACTCATTATAGAACACTACCTCTTCTTCGATTAACTTCTTTCAGTTTTCACCAAAGGTATTACTTGGTTGAATTCATGCCAACAATAATTATTATAATATGATATTAGTGAATTATATAATTTAGTTCTCCATGTATTGGGTGATCCAATGATTTTTGAAGGTATGATGAGAGGAGGTTAGAGGGTGGTCTTTTATATGTGAGGTGATAAAGACACTTGTAATGTTTTCTAAAAATAAATATCATCCTTGTTTATTCATGTCACAAAGCTCCAATAATTTTCTATTGGAGATAATAGAAGTTATGAGGTCAAAATATGTCCAAAAAATATATTTTATACAATTTTTAGTTTAAACAATAATTTTCTATTGGAGATAAGAGAAGTTATGAGGTCAAAATATGTCCAAAAAATATATTTTATACAATTTTTAGTTTAACCCATGGTAAATATATTTTTACCTTAACCATAATAATTAATTTTTACTCTTTTCACTATTCAATTTGGTCAAAAATTAAGTTGAAAATAATAGATAATATAAATTTTTATTATTAAAAATATGGAATATATTTTTACAAATTAAATTCACATAATTAGAAAATTATAATTTTAAATGATCTCACAGACGCAATGAGAAAGTGGGTTTTCCTAGAGAAAATGTTCAAATGATAATAATGTTTTTATATCCAATTTAATATGGAATTGATTAAAATGAACTAAACAGGATTTAAAAAATATATTATTGATATAATTTTACTTTAAAAACTATTTCAAATTTTATTTAACATTATAAATAATTTAAACAAAAAGGCAGTTTTTAATTAATATTCAGTATTTTTCCCTATTTATAAAAAATGTATCTTTTCAAAAACTTATACAAAAATAAAACCAATATAATTATGAAATTATTATTTCAAAAATTATTTTTATGTTTCAAAATATATTTTATAGAAGTGTTAAAAATTAAATTTAAAAAAAACATGTAGATGCGATGAAAAACAGGATTTTCAAGAAGTGAATTTTTTTTAAGTACAATATGATTATATATTAACTTAATGTATAATAGTAATAATTGTATGAATATAAATTAATATTTATTTAAATTTAATATATAAATTTCATCCAAATCATTCATCAATCGGATTCATTTTAATTAATTAAAATGAAGAAACATTTTTCACTTCAAAACTGTGTTTAGAAAAATCCTGTTTTAAACCCAAAAATGAACTTATACTAAAATACAATATAATGATGATCGAAATGTAATTATGTTTATTAAATATAACTGAAAAATAATTATTTAACTTCAAATCAAATCTAAAATATAGATTTTATTTTTAAATTACTTAATTTATTGAAAAGAAATGACTTTTTTGCAAAAATTAGTATTTTTCTCTATTTACTAAAAAATCAATATTTATCAAAAAAATTAAAAAATGTAACCCAAATTAAATTTTTATATAATTATTTCAAAAATTATATTAACTTTATTAAATATATTTTCTAAATTTTCCAAAAATTCATTATAATATTTTTTCATGAAAAGCAAGAAAAATAATTTTTGAAGAAAACATATTTTTTATGAATAAAATTAATTTACAAAAAATTGGTTAATTATTTTATAAAAATTTATTAATAATTTATATCGAGTAGGATATATATATATATATATATATATATTATATACATTAATTAGTACTATTCATACATGTCAAATTAATGGATAGGTTATAACAGTTATATATATCGTGGGTCGTTTAAGATAAGTGTTTCATGGTGAATATGCTATCAAACATAAAAATATTGGGGTTTAAAATAAAACGAGCTATCAAAGTGATTAAATTTATATAAAAATAAATATATTATAAATTCATAGGGTGTTATGTTCTCATCTATGTTCAGTGTTTCATTTATTTTATTATATCAAACATAATTTTCTTCTTTTAAAATCTCTCACTGTTAAATGACAAATCCAACTAATGAATCATATGGGATTAAACTAATTATTTAAATATCCCACTGTGTATGTGGACACATATTCTTGGATAGATTAATGATCTGTTACTCTAGAAAAATCCCCTCTTGGATTTTTCTATATTATACCTTTTGAGTACCATTTAAATATATATACTTTGACTTAAAACAAATAGACTTTGAGATCTTTATTGATAGATATTGATCCATAGAATATAGAATACTTCACCTTTGTGTTTCATGTAGAGTAATTCATTTAAACAAGTATTTACGGACTATAAGACTTTCACTCCATTTCATGTTAACAATAAGTCAACAAAATATAATAGTAGGAAAATAGTAGAACTACAACTAACCTTCTTATAGACATGTGGATTGATTTCATTCACAATAAGAAAATTTTTTCTTATAGTCTCATAAAAAATAACAGTATATTATTGTGATGTCTACTTCAATCCATAAATTCACCTCTACCTATTTCATACTTTATTGGTACTGTTTGATATAATGAAACCTTCTAGTTTTTTCATGTAGACATCTTAAACTAACTTCCCATTTAGAAAACTAGTTTTGATATTAATTTTCCAAATATCAAAATCATGGAAGGATGCTATTTTAGGTAATATTATAATGTATTATAGCATTAAAAATGTTGGTAAGGATTCATCATATTCAATTCCTTGAAGTTTCCTAAAACCCTTCACTGCTAGCAATGCCTTATATTTTCTCACTTAACCATCCATGTCTAGATTTTTCTTGAATACCCATTTACATCCAATAGGTTTCATATCAGCTAGTGGGTCTAGAAAAATCCAATCATTATTTTTGTATAAAGAATAAATTTTATAATGCATGGATTCTTACTATTTAGTATCATACTTTCCATCTATAACTTATTTAAAGGCTAGAGTTTTATCATTCTTTATGAGTAATGTGTCACCTGATTCAGTGATAAGAAAATATTATATCTCTAGATATCTTACCTCTCTAGTATACCAATAAAATACTTGTTTCTTGGGAACATATTCCTCTCCCATTATCTATTTTGGAGATTTTTCCTGTACCAACTATTATGCATGTGGAGCAATAACTTTAATGATTTCATTCTTTCCCCTAATATTTCCATTGGAAAAGAATAATATTTATAAAAAAGTAGAATGTCTTGATGCAATCCCATTTCTTTATGAAGGGTCGTATAGGTAATATACCATAATCTCTTTACGAAAACTCTTAATGATTAACTTTGGGATTCAAGATTCAAATTTTTCACTAGGTATAATCTAGAAAAAAAGTTCACATCCCCAAACTTGTATGTTTCACAAATTAGGTTTCATTCTATACCGAAACCTATATGGAATCCAACATTTTTCTTTAATTGGTACTTGATTTAGTGTATATGTTGTATTCTCTATTTTATATATCCAAATGAATAAAGGTAGAGATTCATGACTCAGTATCAGTTTTACCATGTTAAGCACGATATAATTCCCCCTTTCACTTACACCATTCCCTTGAGGTATATAAGGATGAGTGATTCTAGAGAAAATCCCAAAATAATTTAGATGATCGATGAAAACATGGTCAATATATTATTCACCATGTTATGAGCATAGTTTTTTAATCTTCTTTCCTACTTGATTTTATACACCATTCTAATATTCTTTAAGCATAATAAAAGAATATGACTTATACCTCATTAAGTAAATATATCAATATCTACTGTATTCATCCTTAAAAGTAATAAAGTGAAAAAACCACCCCTTTCCTCTAATGTAAATAGACCAAATACATCAGTATGAACCAACTCTAATGGTTATCTAGATCTTTATCCTTTCTCAATGAAATGTGACTTGGTCAATTTACGTTGTATGCAAGTGTGAAATACATCAATGGTTTTTAAATCAATGGATCCTAAATAAGATTCTTGATTTAGTTTTCTTAAATTCTTGTCATTTAAATGAACTAGCTTAATGTTCCATAAGTTGGCAGGATATGAGTCATACTCACTAGATTTGTCCTTGATTTCTAAAAGTGTATTTTCTAGTTCAATTATATATAACCCATTTTTAATATGTTCCATATAATATCATATGTTATCTTTATAAATATGAAAACATTTATATACAAAATTGAAATAAAATCCCATAATGTCTAAACTAAACAATTAGATTATATTTTTGGTAATAGATGGTACATAGTATAAATTATGTAGTATAAGAACCATCTCACTAGGAAAGGTACGATGATAATCTCCCACTGATAATACTATTAGTGTTACAGTATTTTTCTCATGAATATCCACATCCCCATTTTCAATAATCATAAATATACATGGATCATATATTTGAATACAAATTTATGAGCCACTTGTAGTGTCCAATACCCAAATTATTAAAATAGACACTTGTTGAAGAATTTTTAACTTGATTTTTCTTCCCAGATGTCTAATTCTTCTTCCAATGGCCTTTCTTTGAACATGAAAATAATACCGCCTCCTTCTCACTACCCTCCCTCTATATTATTGTCTTATTGAAAGGTAAGTGCATCAGTGCCTTTGATTTGGTATTATCCTTTGAAACTCTTTCCTTTATTTTCCTATTCTTGTTCACTGTAAGAACTGAAGAGTTGGAATTATTCATATCCTTATCTTCATGGATATATAATGACAAAAAATATTAGCGTGACTTATTCATGTTATTAAAATTATAATTAACAATGAAATTCAAGAACCTATGTGTTAAAGAGTTAATTATGATATCATTTTCTCTATCCTGGTTCTGTTTGAACCCAAGGGAGTCAAATCTATCAATGTACCCGACCATCTTATGTATGTGAGGTCCTTCTTGATTCACTTATGCTAGAATGTATCTATATAGAGCACTTGATATCTCATATCTTTCTTGTTAACCTCTATCCTGGTATAACTCTTGGCAGCAAGATAATATTTGGAAAGTATTTTCCCCCAATAATTTTCTACAACTCATTGGACATAGGTGAAAACATGAAATATAGAAAATCTATTGCATCATCCATATGCTTATTGTATTTATATTTATCCTTTTTTCTTGATCCATGAGGAGGTTCAATAAGAAGTTGGGATTCCATCGCATAATGTTTCCTCACTTGGTGCACTTCTATGCACAAGAACACGTACCAATCTTGGATGTTATGGCCGATCAGGGTATTCTATTAACCAAATATTGATCATAGTGAAATTGAATTGGTGGTGATTATCATTTGATCTTCATAAAATAAACATACTTGATAATTACATTATCTTGATTACTAGCCAACTTTTTCAAATTATTAATTTTAAATGTCTCTCATTATTTTATCAAATCCTAGTATCCAAAAATTAATATTTTTAAAATACCTAGTTTCTTGAGTATTTTAGTGGTATGGATCCTTAAACCATTCTTCGTAGGCTAATATATGGAATCAATACTACACAATGAGTCCATGGTAGGCTTTTGACTATCCAACCACATTAACTGATGGATCCTTAATCTTTTGAATAGAGTCCCATTTCCTATAAAGAATTACTTTTAAATTATCAATAATGTTCCTCTAAAATTTAAAAATAATAGATATGTATACTCCTTTTCTGTCAAATTTAGTTAATTAGACACACCACTCTACATAAAAACTCCATATTAGTAAGAGGTACCCTTAACTAGGGATGATCAACACCTCAAATAACTAGTTGTGTACACATTCAAGTGATGAAAGGAATTCAATGAATTAATATTTTATTTTAGTGATATGTTAATTTAATCTTGGATAATGTAATCATTTTCTATTTAACATGATTTTTCAATTTGATCACACCCACAACATAACCATTCCTTAAATAGAACATATCAACATCATATGTTCATTTTATCTTTTCATGATTATTTTTGGTTAGAGTGAGTAAATCAAGATGGGGTGAATTGAGTAATTAATTAAAATTTTCGTTTTAGAAAAATTAAAACATAAATCCCCAAAATTAGTAAAAACACTTGGTGAATAAAAACTATATAAATATATATGTTTTATATCTCAAATAATTTATCAAGGTGGGATTAATGCTAAGTTAAAATAATGTTTTAAATCATTTTAAATTTTGAAACTAAATTACTTAATAGAATACTTTATATAAACACAAATTATGAATAACCATCAAAGTAAATTTTAGTTTTATGTTTGAATAATAGATATAGTTTAAACTTTGAGATATAAAAAAATAGAACTAATAAAACACACACAAAAACAAGTTTCTCTATCTCAAGTTGATACTTAATACCATCCACTTGTAAATCACCTATTACTAAGCAGTTTATTAAATAAAAAACATGATTCGAAAACTAGAATAGGTTTTACAAACAATAACACACATGGATTTCCTAGAACAAAGACTCTTCAATAGTACTATTTAGGAAAAAAGGTAAATGCGAAACATGAACTCTGGAACATTTACCTTGGGTATGAAAACGATAAAAATTAAGAGAATGTGTCAAGAAGTGTCCAGTTTGATACAAGAGAAAGTGTGTATATATATATAGAGAAATGTAACACATAACTCAAAAGATAAATCATAAAAAATAGAAAATTATTGGAGATAGGAAATAGTGCTGCAGCTCAATCGGAATTGCATAACATATATAGCGGTCCTCTAATTTTGGTTGAAGGAAAGCTTGAACAAGTTTCTTAGAATGGTTAGGAAAACAAAGTATCTTGGAATTTGTAAAATTTATTCTATTTTCACCATATATAAATCCAAAATCCTTCCACATAAATATATCTTTATTAGAATATGAAACTTTATGGACACTGTGCATGTATTAATACTATTGATTATCTTCTTATTCACATACTTTCATGCATGAGAAGGATCTTTTGTATATATAACTATGCAGATCCAATTATCCATTTAATAATAGTAATAAATAAATTATTAGATCCTCATACTGGGAACTAAGTCTGAGTTTTTCTTCAATTCATCCATGGAGTCATTTATGCACAATTATTCTTAAATCCATGTGTTCCTTGAATGTATTAAATTCCATAAACTTGTCGTTGGAGGAATTTAATTTGAATTAAGAATATGAACTATAGTGTTATCACACTAATGATAGATCATCAATGGTAGTAGATTTTTTATAATATTTGATCTTTCTGGCAGAAGAATAACTCTGGGAGTAGATGAGTTCTGGAGGTAGATCAACTCTGGTGGAAAATGTACTCTAGCAGTACCATTTTCCAGCAGTAGATTATACTTGATGATAGATCAGTCAGTTGTAGATAGTCCAGTGGTAGATGTATTTCATTAGTAGATTCTACTAAACAAACAGTAGATGTTATCAATGGTTGATCCATAAGTGATAGTGTCTGATGGTAGATATAGTCTAGTGATAGATCTCTTTATACTAGCTGCAGAACATCATATCTAATAGGAGATCCTTTTAAATTAGTGGTAGATCAGCAGTTCTCCTAGTTTGTTTCACCGAGTTACATAGAAAATTATTTATTACCTTAAATCATTAAAATTTTTAACAACAAAATATTCCTGATTTGAGATCATTAAAATAAAGTGGTTCCAACAATCAATCCCTTTTGGTGATCCCAAATAATGAACATCTATAACCATATACATGAAAATAACTATATAAGTGTGGATAAATATAAAAAATGGTCTACTTAACATCCTAAATTGATAATGTAATATAATGATTTAGAAATACATAAAAAACTAAAATCTTAAATTTCATGCATGAATACTCCCCCATTTGGGATTACAAAAAATATATGGAAATAAAAATAAAAGAAAATATAGGAAATAAAGATAAATCACATATACACTACTACAAAAATGGGCAAGGGAAGCACTACCCTTTTATCAGCGCTAAAAAAAGTGATGATTAAGGGGGCCTTTATCAGTGCTAAAAAAAGCAATGATAAAGGGGGGCCTTTATCAGCGCTAAAAAAAGTACTATTAAAGGCCCCCATTTATCAACGCTTTATTTAGTGCTGTTAAAGGGGACCCCTTTATCAGTACTTTTTTAGTAGCAATGTTAAATGGGGGCTTTATCATGGCTTTTTCCCAGCACTAATAAATTTTGTGTTTCAAAAAAAAATATTTTTTCATGAAAAATAATATATTGTTATATAAGTATATTTATATTGAAATAAAAATAATATATATATTTTAAATATACGTATAAATAGACTATTACATTTAATATATTAGAAATTTAGTTAAAATGGCTTTAAAATATTTTAAAAAATATAATTAATTTATAATTATCTAATATTATCGATTAAAAATCATATAATAACAATTTGAGGACACAAAAATTCAAAACAATTAATAAATGAACTAAAATAAGTTGAAAATGTAACTCAATCTTCAAATGGCCATAAATATTGATCCGGGTGTCCGTTTGAGCTCTACAAGATATCAAATCAAAGCCTGTGATGAGATCTACATGATTGTGACCTAATAAAGCTTTTGTCACATTTATAGAGGCCAAAAAGGCCCAGATGTCCTTCAAAACTGTGTTTTTAGTCGGGATACCCCGATTTGTTAACATTAAAACATGTATAAATTCTGATTCGGATGTCCATTAGGCCTATACCACATATCATATTGAATATTGTTTCATTTTCTTCGATTACTGGTTGTGGAGTTGAAATGGGCTTCTATATTAGAAGTTATGGTCATTTTAACATTATATGTCTTTTCAAATACACACACACACACATATATGTATATATTTGTAAATATGTGTGTATGTGTGTTGTATATATGTATGTATGTATTTATTTATTTATAAACACACATAAAAAATATTTTATAAATATATTTAAAACTAATATTATAAATATATATTAATATCCAAATAAATATACAGATAAAAAATTGTAACTACATATATATATATAAATATATATAAATATATATTAATATACGAATGAATATATATACACTAATATATGAATAAACATATATGTATTAATATAACTAAATATATTTACATTAATATAAATCTATATTAATATAAAAATAAATATAACTATATATATATATAAATAAATAGATGTATCATTAAATACAAAAAAACGAAATGTCTTAGTGGTAAAGGTGCAGGCGCGCAAGGGGGAGGTCATAGGTTTGAGTTCAGGTGGAAGAAAGGAAGTGCGCGTGCATGTGTGGGATGCGTGAGCAAGGGAAACACGTGGGAGTGGGGGGGGGGGGGGGGGGCGCCTAGTGCTCATAAAGGGGGGGGGGTCAAAGTGCTATTAAAAGATCCCCCCGAATATAAATAATAATTATTATTCTTTTTATTCTTTTTACTTTTATGAGCACTTGTAAAAAGAACTAATAAAACACCCCTTTTATCAGTGCTAAAAAAGTGCTGATAAAAGGGGTGTTTTATCATCGCTTTTTTTTAGCCCTGATAAAAAATGTCTTTTATCAGAGATTTTTTAGCACTGATAAAAGGGGTCTTTATCAGCGCTTTTCTGAGCACTGATAAATGGGACCCCTCTTTATCTTCATCTCGATTAACAACGCTTTTTTATAGCACTGTTAATGCACTTTTCTAGCACTAATAACATGCATATTTGTAGTACTGATAGTTTTCATTAGATATTAATGTCAATGATTACAATCCAAAAACTAATACAAGGGTAAAAAAGATACCTGTCAAAAACAAATCTGAATCTGAACCCCTAATAGCCCAAAGAGATGAATAGTCCACATGGTGTTTTCTTTCCCCAAAACTAGAGGCATATAGGTGGATGCTGAGGGTTTAGAGGTTGTATGAGGAACCTCAAAGATGAAAAATAGTCTGAGATGCCAAAGAAATTCGTATGAATTCATGAAAAAAGGTTAAAAAAGTAGAGTTAGAGGTGAAGAAGAAGCTTTAGAAGTGAGTGTAGAAATAGGTATGGCTTCAAGTTCCACAACTACAGTCACATAGTCTTACAAAAAATGGCTTCCTCATGTTAACAAAGTCAGTAATGATTTTTACAACATGATATATTTCCATGAAAAAAGTCATTGTCTTCCACAAAAAATTGATAAGTGGGTCTTAATCATTGATTTGATTCACCTATTCCTTGAAGTACCTAGTCTTAAGAGGCATCCTTATATTTTAAAAAAGGTAACATAATTTGAGAATTGAGATCAGTATTGGTATAAATCTAGGAAAGGTAATACTTAATAGCTTTACTGATAGTCTCTCTATCACACCTATATTCATTCAAACATTCCCTAACTAGTTTATAGATATGATCACCATGTGTATTTATCTTCCAAAGATCATATTGATGAGAGGTTATTAGATCACCCATGATATAATTTGATCATTCTCTTACAATGGATCGAAATATCTCAATATAAATTGAAAAAGTAAGAGGTTGCGCTATGGAAGTAGAAACACCCACTGTTGGTAAGGTTTCCAACATCTCCAGAAAGGATGCCTGGTCTGCATAAAAGGATCTTCTAATCTTTCCCATTATGGAATTAATTTATTCCATCATAGTGGATAAACAATTGTTCTTAATCTATAATTCTTGAATCATTTAGATCATTTAGGTTGAATGTGAGATATAACCAACTCAAAAATCCCTCTAGTATCAGCTTAATTGATATTAACCTCTCAAGGAGGTGTTGATATAAGAATATTATTTATATATCAAAGTATCCTCACCCTAAAATAAATTAGATAATCCTTAGGAACATTTCCATATGCTAGAGGAGATGAATATGGAGGATATTGAATCATCTAAGGGATATGTAATGAAGCCTCTACATTTCTATATCCAGTAAATGGATCATGTAAGGGAAAGTATTAAATCTATATATACTCAGATACCTATTCCATCTAATATCCCTTAGTATATTTTCCATTAGCTAGGATGGAAATTCCAATATGATTAGGTGAAAAACCCTGGAAATGAACATCACTACTACCATTACCTTCACCATCAAAATCAGGATAGTTGATGCCTAACAACATGGAACCAGAAGATGGATCATACTTGGATGGTTATTCATCCTTAGTTGTGGCTAAAAAAACTAGTTCATCCCTATAAATTAATCTCTAACTTGAATATCATTTGGATTCTTCCCACTCAACAGGTTCTATAGGCTCAACTCTATCAGAGGCATCAACCTGAGGTTGATCCTCAAAAAATCCCACATCATCACCATTAATACTTGAAGATTAAGTAATTGGAGGGTGATGAGACTATTATCCCTCAACATAATCACCATAACCATCATTACGTTTTGATTTTTAAGTTCCACCACCTTGTAAATTTTCAGATTCATTAAAAACTTCAACTACTTATTCTGAGATCTTAAAAGAACTCTGAACATTTTATTCACATAAAACCTCAACATTCTCTTATTCTCCTTAACTAAGTATACTTTCTATAGTAGGAAGAGAAATTGATAGACTATCAAATCCACATGAAATATAGGGTATCTTTACAACATCAGGTTCACTTCCTTACTCATATTATGTATATGATGACACTTTTACTCTAAGAAAGAGTTATTGTTCCTCATCCTACTCATCAGAGTAATAAGCTAAAACTTATCTATCTCTAATCCAGGATCAACTATATGCATAGGTATAGAGGTATGTGACCTAGTATTAAAATTATCTCCAAACAAATCATTTTATTCCACCAATTTCTTCAGCAATGAGTTCCAATTTACCTTTATCCTTTTTCATATGAAATCACTCAAAAAAAACCACCACAACTAACAATTTCATGTTATTGTTAATCCACTATACCTTGGCATAAAATATTGCTAAAATGAGTTTATAATAAATCATGAAATTAAATCTCTATGATGAATTTATTTTCTCTATCATGTATGTTATTAGATATCCTCACAGATTTACCCAACTCATCTTTTAATAAGGAATAATAGAAATACATCTTGGTACCTAATGATGTTAAAGTACCATTTATTAGGAAAAATCAGGTGTTGGATGAACCTAAATAAGAGTCTAATACTCCTCATCAAGATCTAAAATAGCCGATATTTTCAATACACGGTTTCCAATTAACTCCAGTAAGGAATTATAATAAATTAATAACTCACTATCACTAGGAATGGAATTATTAAAATCAATAGAATTACCTCTGAGAGGTAGATTGAGTCAACTATCCCACTACTTTGATGAAAATACTATCATTTTACCATCAATTATACTTCTAATAAAATATTTATTCACATTGAAATCTGAATTTTCATATTGATATAAATGGTAAAATAAACTAAGAAATAATGGTCGATCTTTACCTGAAAACCATTCCATCCATCCTTTGTACTAGATCACCTTAAGCACTGACTACTTTTTAGAAACTATAAATTATAGATCTATATGTTTTTTAGAAAAGAAAACTCAATTAAAAAGCTAGGTGTTCTTTGGTTTGATGACAACCACATGACCATATTCACCTTGAGACTTATTCATGGAATATGATCCTTTAAGAGATGAAATAGAATGATTCTTCACTCTCATCATTTTTCTAATTAAAAGGAAGAAATAAAAGCCTATGTAATGCTGAATGTTAGGAGAGAAAGGTAGATGGAAGGTTTAAATGGATGCATGAGCGAGAGGGTTATTAAAATATTATTTAAGTAAATTTTATCATTTAGGGATTTATAATCTAAAATTATAGTAAAATATTCCTATATAAATCTAATAAAAATTAATTATAGAAAATAGAACTGGTTGATTACTAATGGTGGATCTCTCAATTTTCAATCATACAATAGTGGATCTCCCGATGGTGGATCACCAGTATTAGATCTTCTAATGGTGGATCTTCCAGTAGTGGATCACTAATGGAGGATATTCTAATGGTGGATCACCAATGGTGGATCTTCCAATGGTAATCACTATTGGTAGATCATCCAATGGTGGATCTTCCAATGGTGGATCACTGATGGTGGATCTCACTAAAAGGAAACTCAGAAAAAATAACTAACCAATGTTTATCATTCCTAGTTCTTGTCTGATATAGATTAATCTCTCAACATTCAAAGTATTTATAAAAATATCAATAAGATTATGTTCTATTATCCTTAATTCTAGATTTATATCTTCGTTTTAGAAATTATCTCCCAAAAAATGATTTCTTATACTAATATGTTTCTCCTAAAATTAGATTCATGATTCACAGATATATTTGTCACAATTTTATTATCAAAATTTATAAGTACATTTCATAATTAATATCCATAATCTAGTAAAGTTTGTTTCATCCGCATAATCTGAGCACAAAAACTTCTTGTAGCTATATATTCAGCCTCAGCATAAAATAATGCAACAAAATTTTTATTTTTACAACACCATGAAACTGGTGACTATCCCAAAAAGTGGCTTTTTATAGTGGTGTTTTTTATATCTAAATTAAAACCACCAAAAGTTTCATCAGAATAAATAAAAAAATCAAATGCTTATCCTTTGTGACATAACGATCCTAAATTGTTTATATACTTGAGGTATTTACAAATTCTTTTGACACCAAAGAAAGGAGATTCATTGGTATTTTCATAAAGATGGTCACACAAACATACACTAAACATAATATCCAATCCCCTATTAATTAAATATAGAAAACATTCAATTATAACTCTATAATTGGTTTGATCCCCTAATTTCATAGTTTCGTCAAGATCTAGCTTAAAAAATATACTCATGTGAGTATCACTACTTTTTTGATACCCTACCCAAATGCTTTAAAAGGTGTTTGGTGTACTTTCTTTTCTTTAAAATAATTCCATCTTTATTTGAATAAATGTAAAAATGAGAAATAATTTTAAGTAACTAATTAACCTAATTTCAAATTCACTTTTCATAATATTTGTTAAATTATTACAAAAAATAATTTATAGAAGATCCAATTTTTTTTCGAAAACATAAATTTGAACTATTAAAAGACCTTTTTAAATTATTTTTAAAAATATATTATGGTTATTTATGCCTTTTAAAACCCAATAGAAATTAAAAAAGTGCAGATCATATCATACCAAGATCTAAGATCTTTTTTTAAACCATATAAATATTTTTAAAATTTCAAAAGATGATTTGAAAAATGATGTATTTGGAATCCATGGGTTGTTCAACAAAAAAAGTGTGAACTATATAACCATTTATAAATAAAATATCAATATCCATCTGATATAGTTTGAAGTAAAAATGTGTTAAATATGCATGAAGACTTCTAATGTATTTAAGTATATATTCCAATGAAAATAATTACTCATAGTCAATACATTATTCTTGATTGTATAATTGTGAAACCAATGTAGGTTTATTTCAATGTATAGTTCCTAACTCATCAACCTTATTTCTGAACTCCCATTTAGTGCCAATGGTCAAAATCCCATTAGCTCTTTCAAAAATTTCACAAACTATATTTTTTTTCAAAATTATTTCATTCTTCTTGCATTTCCATTACCTATAATTCATCATTAATTGAATCACTGATGTTCTTATGTTCATGTAATGAAAATAAAGTTTGATGTTAAACTGAATTTATAATAGAATATCCAGTTTTTTGTTCCTATATCTAGATCTCCAATTGAAACATCTAAGGGATGATATCTATATGCACTAAAATTTCTAGGAACGAAATATCTATATATCTCATTATCATTTATAAGTTTGGTTTTAGGCTATTCCACTGAACTAGAAGAATTTTCTACATATTTCCAAGAAATTTCAAATGGTTTGGCTTTTATATTCATATTTGATAGATTATATTCAAGGTTTTCTAAAGGGGTCTTATGGCTATGTGGATATATTTAATCCAATTTTACATGTACAGATTCCTACATGTACGTTTTCCTTTTATTTAACATCCTATATGAATTACTAGATGTTGAATATCCAAGGAAAATTCATTCATCACTCTTGGATTCAAAATTTTCAATATTAGCCTTTGTTTTGAGAATAAATACTTTTCAAAACAAAAACAATATGGAAATTATAATTTGGTTTTATTCTATTCCATAATTCATAAGGGGACAATTTAATAGAGTATTAATTAAAACTCAATTACTTATGTAACCAGATGAATTCATAGCTTCGTCCCAAAAGTAAAGAGTTGAATCATACTCTTTTAGCATATCCCACACAATTTCATGAAGAGTTTTATTTCTTATTTCCACTACACAATTCTGTTGTGGGGTTATTGGAGAAGAAAATTAATTATTATTTCAATTTTGTGAGAAAAAAGATTCAAAATCAATATTTTCAAACTCGCAGTCTGGATCACTTCTTGAATTCATAATTTTAAGCCCACTAATATTTTACGCAGATTTAGCATACTTAGTAAAATATGAAAAAGATTAACTTTTGTGAGTTAGAAATAATACCTACGTATATCTAGAAAAGAAATATACTAGAATATAAACATAGTGCTTCCCATTTATACAAGAAACTCTATAGGCTCTAAAACAAATCCATGTGAACTAAATATAGTGGTTGAGAATATAAAACTTCTTTCTTTGATTTAAAAGAGGTTTTTTGTTATTTCCATTTTTGACATGGGTTAAAGACTTTATCATTTGGGAATCATTGTTTAGGAAGTTCCTTGACTAATTATTTCCTAGTTAACTTTCAATGTGAGTGAATATTTAAATGGTATAGTATCACATGCCAAAGAAAATACTATTTATGAAAGACACTTAGATATGAAATGTTTTGAGAAAATAATGAATCTAAATTAACAATATATACATTATCACTTCTTAAAGTAATTAAACATAATGCATTATTAGAATAAAAAACATTTCATGAATTATTCTTAAATCTCACATGGAAACCATCATCACATAGCTGTGTGATACTAACTAGATTTTAATTTAACCCATCCATAAACAAAGCTTTATAAATTAATATAGTATTATAGTTACTGATTTAACCAAGTCCAATTATTTTTACACTATCTTTATCACTAAAAGTTACATGTCCACTTTCAAAATTGATTAGGTTTAGGAAACATGAATGGTCCCCATTCATGTTTTTGGTATAACCACTATCTATATACCATAAGTTCTTACTATATCCTTTCAAGAAGGTTTCCTATAAAATAGATTTTAAACCAAAAATTACTTTGGAACCCAAATTTTATTGGATACAAAGATGTTAGTAAAAAGGGATTTTGGAATCCCTAATTTTTAACCGGTTTCTTAGAGGGGGTCTTATATTTTTGGAAATCAATAATTTTATTGGACCATAAGAATGAAAACTAATAATAGGATTAGTATAACTGAAGATAGGAATAAATTTATTTTTAATAAACCTTATTTTTCCATGCTGATATCCCAATCCCATAGTATATTTAGGTGTAGTTTTCTTTTAATGAATTTGGGTCAAGGAATCTATTATATTTTTAAATCTTTCTAAATCATTTTTTAATTTCTTATTGATTAATTTTAACTCATTGTTTTCTTTTAGTAATTCAGGATTTTTTTCTTTTCTATACTAAGATCTGTTTTAAAGTGAGAAGACAAGGCATGATACTTATTTAAACATTATATTTATCTTTATATTAATTGAATGTATCCTCAAAAATTTAAGTTTATTGAAGATTTTATTCATTATGAAATTTTAATTCACTATTTTAATCTCTAAAAGGATTAGAATTATGAATAGTCAATGCAAGAAAAAATACTAGATTCCTAAGATATGTTTATCATAAAACACATATTGGCTCTTTTATGTTTATCTCCTTTTCTTAAGTATTATTCACTTAAACTGTCTTCTGAATCACTCCATGTTTTTTCATTTCTTTATTATGTCTTTTTTTCTTGTCATTATATTTTTTCATACATTTTAACATATGAAAATCTGATTTTTCATGAAATTTTCTCTTATATACATTATATATTATTTCATTGAGAGTATCATTATTTTTTCATTATTTTATACAGCAGCTTATATGTTCATAATTTACTTTTTAACTAGATTTCCTAAATAAATTATTCCCTTTTTAAAATTTCTTGAATCATATAGCTAAGTAATCCTTTTATTCATCACTATCAGATGTTGAATATCTATCACATGAGATGTCTTCTTTAATAATTTATTTTTTCTTTGATTTATATGTCTTAAAGCCTACTAACTCCTCTTGGGTTCATCATCTTATTCTCTATTTACTTTGGGTTCCTCTTTGTAAACCATTATATTTTATATAATATCTTTAACAAAAAAATTACTTATATCATATGAATGTTGAATTGGCACTGATTTTTTTCTCTATCTATCTGGTAAACATATCAATAGGTGCATCACATTACCTTTGTCAGAAATTGGTTTTCCAAGTGAATTCATAGTGGTCAAAATCTCATTAAACCTAATATAAATATCAAAAATTTAATCATCATATTTCATCTTAAATGTATCATATTTAATAGTATATATATTTAAAAGAAAATCTTTGATATTTTTAATTTGTTCATGAGAAACAGCCAAAGTATTCTAAATTTCTTATGTAGTTTTAAAAGAAGAAATTATATTCAATTATTCATCTCATAAAGTATAGTATTAACCTTTCATGGATTTACAGTCATTATTATAAGCTGATTTTGTAGGATCACTCCATTCAACTCTATCACTTTTTGGTAATTCGTTTTTATATTTAATGATAATACATATATCAAAACCCATGCTTTCAATATAATTTTTTCTTTTAATATTCTTTTGATCATAATTTGTACCATTAAAATAAGGATTCATATTAGTGTAATTTACTTCTTATCTATTATTATCCATCCATAATTAAATTTAGAAATGATATAAATTTAAGAACTTTAAAATACAACTAAATCAGAGTAGAAAATATATTTGAAAAACCACCAATACACAGTGTTGGTTGTAGTGAGTAACTCAGGGGGGGTGAATTGAGTTATTAATTAAAATTTAAATTTTAAAAAATTAAAAAATAAAACCCCCAAATTAGTAAAAATACACTATTAATCATAATAGTATAAATATATAAGTTTGATCGCTCAAACAATTTCTCAAAGAGGAATTAATGCTCAATTAAAATAATATTTGAAACCACTTTAACTCTGGAAACTAAATTAATTAATCAAATAATTTATAATATAAAATTAAGACTAGATATCAATGTAATGATTTGTTTCAAATTTTAAGAACAAATACAGTTTTAATTATTAAATATTAAAAAAACTAAAAAATTAAAAACAAGAATTAAACAAGGCATTCTATCTCAAGAAGATAATTAATGCACTCCAGATGGAAATCACAGGCATCTATGAAGTTTATTAAATAATAAAATTGATCAAGAACCTAGATTGGGGTTTACAATTAATACTAGATTGGGATATCCAGTCACAAAGCCTCTTTCAAAATTGTACATGCGATGAAAAAAAGTACAGGTCACACATGACTTCTTATACAGTTACTATGGGTATAAAAATGATAAAAATTGAGAAAGTGTGTCAAGAACACCCCCATTTGATATAGTAGATAGTGTGTATAGATAAATAGAGTAATTAAAAACACTAATTGAAAGATAAAATATAAATAGAAATGTAAAATGAGTATATATATATATATGAAAAAGTGATGATTCTCAATCCGAATAGTTTCAAATGTCCAGAGATCCTAAATTTTGTCTTGTGAGGGTACATGAATAGGTTTCTCAGAATGTACAGGAAAACAGAGAATCATTGATATTTGAGAAGTCCTTTTGTTTTCACTATATTGAAATCCAAAATCATTCCACACACAGGTCTCTTGATTATTATATGAAAGTCTATTTTCACTATGCATGTACCATTACTATTGGATATATTATTCTTCACATACTAGTTTGTATGAGAATTATATTCTGAATATACAATTATCTAGGTAAAATTATTCACATTAGTATAATAATAAATAAAATCATGGATCATCGTACTTGACACCATATATGGAAGGTATATATTTTTCTTCAATGTATCAGTGGATTGGTTTAAGAATTATTATTATTGAATCCACATGTTTCTTGAAAGAATTAAATTCCATAAACTAGTTGTTGGAGGAATTAGATTTGAACTAAGAATCTGAACAACAATGATATTAGTCTAGTGGTAGATCCTCACTAGTGGTAGATCTAATATAATGATAGATCTATCTATTGGTTTGTCAACTATGGTGGTATATGAGAATTTGTGGTTGATAAAATCTAGTGGTAAATCAAATCTAGAAGTAGAACAGTCTAGCGGTATATTATCAATGACAGTAGATTAGTCAAAAGTTAATTATTTAGCGGTAGATGTAGTTAATTGGGGGATTCTACTGAACTAATGATAGAAGTTCCTAATGGTAGATCGTTAGTAGCATAGTCTAACAATATATGTAGTCTATTGGTATATCTATTTGGACTAGAGGTAGAACATCAAAACCAATGGTATGTATTTTTGAACTAGTGGTAGATCAATACTTAAACATATTTGTTTCAAAAAGTTACATAGAAAATGATATACTATCATAAAACATTAAAATTGTTTGAAATAAAATAATAATGATTTATGACCATTAAAATAAGGAGGTTACAACAACATCTATTATTATACTATTTTATTTCATGTAATAAATATGAATTATTAAAAAAATAAACCATGCAAATGATAAAATAAATAAATAAAAAAGATGTGATCATGATCCATTAACAATTGGTTAATACATCGAGAAAATAATGGATTAACTGAGACACTAGGGGTATTTCTTTAGGTCAATACCTTACTTTAATTGTAGTGCCTACAACACTCATGCACTTCACTTATTTTGTTTACACCGGATCTTAACTCAAACCATGTCGATATGAACTCCTAAGTTATTTAAAATGTATACTCACACACAAGTGAGGTGAACTCGTGGTGTGAAAATAAATTTTATCACTTAAATGTAGACATTCATTCCCTTATTAAAATTAAAAATGGCGGGATGATGTACAAATCATAAAAATTAAATAATTATTACAAAAAAAAACATAAATACAATAATAAAATTAAATAAATAATAAACCAAACAAGCACGGGTCGGTCCCAACTCATGATCACCCAACATGAAATTGTATTTCATAAGAAGAAATAGATTTTATAAAATTAATCTCTATGAAAATTTTAATGTTTTAACATTGATTAAAATAGTTTTAATTAATTATCAATTAGTCACAAAACACCCAATTTTTTTATTAAATACTATACAATTAAATTTAACTTATGAAATGGTTTCATAAATTTTCAGGTCTTTTTGGACCTAAAAAAGATCCCCAAATATTGATTTTGGGATTCTGATAGGGTTAAAAAGTTGATCTGTTCAGACTCAAACTATACTGGTTTGGCCCAAATATAATTTGGGAATCCATTTATGGGTATACACACACAATATATATATATATATAATAATATAATATATATAATATATAATAATATATAATATATATATATATAAAATTCAAACTTTTCAACCTCCCATAAATGTGAAGGAAATATTTTCCACACTGAAACCAAAGTGGCTTGGAATGTTTTTTTATATGCTTCTAATGTAATATTTATTTTATTTATTATTTTTGGTAATAGAATTAATCTTCCCAAACAATCTTGTATTACCAAGAGACTTTCCCAACTTGCTTTCGATATATCTGCATTGCATGTAACATTATCATATCATGCTTTGCCTAAAAATCTATCTCACCGATATACATCAAAGTTAAGAAAACAACAAAACATTAATTCTCATCACAATTTTAACACAAAACCCAACAATATTTGATCACTTATATTTTATAGATATGAAAATGGATCAATATGCGGTCTATTTCATTGGTTCTATGTTGAGTCCCTAATTCCAAATTATATAAAATCTAATTAAAATTTTTATGTTTTCAATATAAATAGTTTCATGTTTTATTTGATACCAATTGAAGGAACACAATGCACAACGTAAGTGTAAAACATTCACAATTTAATTTTTTTGGATCAGATTCATGTTATAAAAATAAAATATCCTAAACCAATTTCCTATATTTCTTAAAGGATCACATTAAATTCAATTTTATCATGAAAAAAATCAAGAAAAAGAAAAAATGGAACCTTGTTTGTTTGAAACTACTATTTTGATTCACTCACCGTCAGTGTGTTGTGGATCAGAAGTACCAAGCTAGGAATCATCTAAATCTTCTACACATGAATCAAATTTAATGGATCATAGATCCATGATTCTCAGGTTTTATCAAAATAAATCAAATAGATTTATGACACCCCTATGATTGAGTGAAGAATGTGAACTTGATCGAGAAGACAATATCGACATGACATTATTATTCCTTTAAAATCTCTATCTAAGTGATGGAGTGGAGAAAAAAGGATATATTATCTCTATAAATTCATAAAAATTGTTCATATCACTATTCTAGAGTCTAAAATGTTTTTTATACTTAGGTTATACTTTCTAATATTACACTTTGGTGCCTAGAATGTAATAACCTTCATTTTAGAACTTTTCATACACTTATGAATTAATAAAATTTATATAAATGTTAAAAATATTTTATCATTAACTTTTAACACATTAACATGTTCTGTAATAAAATAAAAAACCACTAAATCATCATATAACCTTCCAAAATAAATTAACAAACCTTGAATGTGTTATGTTTGTTTGGAAAATGACATTCCTCATATCCACTTTTTTTATGAAACAACATGTGACTACCCTATGATATAAACCAATCATCATCATTATAAACATTTATAATATTATTGAATTATTTTTAGTCATGATAAATCATACTCAGATGTTTATTGGCCTTATATGTGGATCCCACTTTATGAAAACTCTTATTCATTCGAATAGGTGGAACATGTGGATACACTTAACATGTAACTCTCTACATACTTATCTTGATTGTAGTGAGTCTAACACACCCAAAAATTGTATATTATTGAGAACTATAATGAAATATAAGGGGATATGGATTGATATATCCATTAATACCTTCTAATTACATTTTATATATAATATAATCTCTTTATCTAGTGATATCCCATAATACAGGATGCACACTTGTGTTATCATCATTGTAATAATTTGTATATTCTATAAAATTACTGGATGAAATTGCCTTCTTCTATAATCACAAAGGATTTAATGAAGTTACTACCATCCTTGTAAACAATGTCCCAAAAGATATCTCTTTCCTGTCTCAAAATTGAAAAATTCAATCTTGACTATTCAACCAATGTCAACCACTACTGACACGTCCGACACAAGAAACCTCACCATGACTTCAGTGTCATGGTTTTTTTATTACATAAAACTGTGTGATAAAACGGCACAAATTTATAATAATCCCAATTTAGGAGGTTAATACACATGTTTTTATATAGGAATAACTGATGATACTCAAAACATGTGGTGTTTTTATTGACAGGTAAGTCCTCATGATCTCATGTACTCGAGATCACAAAGTGAGAACTTTATGAGAGGAAATCTCAATGCTTAAGAGCCCCAAAAACCTAACATTCATACATTATCCATGACCCATCAGTATGATGTATCTACACCATATGATGTATGTTTAAGATAATTGTCATTGTATCCCAAGGTTCTCATTATATTTTGGAACTCCAATAAGATTTTGATATGACACGTAACTTAAAGACATTACAATGTAAATAGTGGATGTATAAGTATCAACACTATTATGGTAAAAGTAAACATATGTATATATAAAACTATATAAATGTGATAGTTATCAAATTAAACACTGTATTTAGTTTTAGGGAACCCAATAAAAATATTTTTCTATGGTTTTGATCATTACATAATCATTTTAATGTTATTTAAACACGAAAAGTGTGTTTCAGATCATACTAAGAAAAGAACAAGTTTTATTAATATTTTGTTGGAACCAAATTTTTTTAAAAAAACTCTACCATTATTTTTGAAATTATTTTATATTGTTCAAAGGTTTTTTTATTTTTTTGACCACATGAAACACATTTTTAATGGTCATAAAACCTTTAATATTTTTTATTTAATCTATTCGAGCACACTGCATTTCTAATTGATGTTTCATCTACACATAAAAGGTAAAAAAAACATAAAGATAATTTTATTATGATTTTACATAATTATGAGGTCCTTCATTATTGTTTTGACTATTAAACACATGTTTTGGTGTTTTAAAAACACTAAAAGTGTCTTTTTAATCAACTTGAGAAAAAACCATGTTCTATTTCAGTGACTTTTAATCCAACATTTCAAAAACAACTCAACAATTGTTGTTGTATGATTTCATGAGAATTGGATGTCATCTTTATAGTTTTGACCACATAAAACATGTTTTCAAAGGCCTCCAAACTGTTAAAAATTTGTTATTATATTTTTTTAGAGAATAACACACATCCGATAAACGTGTCATCTACTCATTCAGATGAAAAAATAATAAAGATTATTTTTCAATGATTTAACATCATTTAGATTCTATTTTCTCTGATTTTGACTGTTACATTCCTGTTATCCTGAATTTGAAACACTAAAATTTTGGTTCCACTAACCTTAAGAAAATGACACATCTGATTGATGTATCATATGCTCAAAAATTTCAAAAATCACTCTAATATTTTTTATCATATAACTTAATGAAAATATTAGCTACTTTCTTGGAATTGACTATGTCACAAACATTTGTAAGGACTAAAAAACTATTAAAAGATTCTAATTTTGACTATCCAATATCATCACACTTTTAATTGACATGATGTCTATATATACATGTAAAAAATATTAAAAATATGATTTTCCTAAGATATCATTTTATTCATAGGTTTTTTTTGGATTTGACTATTACATATAGGTTTTAAAATTTTTTAAAAATTAAAAGTGTTTTTTAGTCATCTTTAGAAAATGATATATCTCATTGATACAACATCTTCTCTAATATTTCAAAAAACATCAATAGTTAATATTACATAAAATATATTTTAATATAAAAAATTATAATTATATAATACTATAGTTAAATTATAAGTCAATTTGTATAATTTGAAAAAAAATTAATATAAACAAAAAATATTATAGAATATTTATTTAATAATAGTCTCATAAAAATTTAATTATTTAATTATGAATGATTTATAATTAATTAATTAATTTATAAACAAATTTATAAATTAAATAAATTACCCAGAATACATTCTTCAATTTTTTATAAGAGGTTTATAAATTATTTAATTCAATTCATAATTAAAACTTAAAAAACACAATTTTTTTACTATATTTAGTTTTATGATATTTGTTATATCATAATAGGTAATTGATATATTGCATCGCATAAAACCCCATGGGAACTCTCAATCATATCTAGCAATAGATAATCCAGTTAGCGATAGTCGAGGCAGTTTGTGTTAGATTAACTCAGTGTGCATTGGAAAAAACAACTTATAACATGCTTATGTGTAAAATTTACTAGACCCTTGACAAACTTTGTAATATTAACCCAGAAAGACAACAATATCAAATTATATGAAATAATTGTATAATATAGACCCAAAACATTCTATCACAACTTACAATAAGTCGTTTCGTAAGATTAACCCTTCGACATCTGGGAATCGAGTTTTATGATATCCTTTATGTCATAACATTGAAACAATAATACGTTTTCTGCTACATGAACAATTAATCATGATGTCACCATATCTTATGAATTACCATATTGTACACTATGATATAATAAAAAAAATGACAGATTGTACTGTGTTATTACTTATAATATCTTATATCAAATGTAATAATTAGATCATAACTTATGATATCATATATTGTATATCCAATCACATAATAAAATTCCAATTATATTTGATTATACAAACTAGAATATAAATTTATTCATTTTCAAACATGATTTCATGAATCAAAATTCATGGAATTTCTTTGATGCCATTGTTGGGTTTTTGAGGATTGATCAACATTTATTCAACATAGTGGAAACAACTAGAAACCTCAAATTCTAACATCAACCTTATGTAAAGTTGAAACCATAAACTGTAAGATGAAGAAAACTATATACTTTACATCATAGATGATTAATTTTTCATCATCAATAACATGCTTGATAATGTTTAGTGAAAAGAAGACAATGTACTACATCCTCAATGATGTATCCATGAGTTTAATGAATAACATGATGTTTAGGTGGTCCTCTTCAATTCCTACTATATGCTAGTATATCATGTGGTAAATATAGAAATAGGAATATATATTTGGGAGAATCAAGAGAAGTATTAGATATTCACAAACCACTACAGTATCAATGGTTTAACTAACTTATATATCTCTTGAGGTACTCCCTAAGGTTTGATACATTTAATAATATGTTACAAAATGCATGAGTAATGTATATAGTTATAAAATCCTTGTAATTACTCATTCGATTCAGTTCTAATATTGATTCATTATATAACATGTCACAAATAATGATAGAAAATATAGAATATTTTAATGTTAATGTTTGATGTTCCACTACCCATGTTAATTGTATGTTATGATTAACCAATAACATGACCTTTATGATATCGTTAGGCCGTATTATACTAAATATATTAAAGTCTTTTATCAATAAAATTAATGATATACCAATAGTATGGAATCACTAGTACAGTCCCTCAAACCATTATTATTGGTGGCCAAAAAAAATACCCATACCACTCATTTTTCGAACTGTTGGTATAGGTCTGTAGGTATAGGAAATTTTTTTATTAGGTATAGTTGGTTGGTGTCTTTATATCACACCATGTAATATCCCCAATTAATGAATACAATATACCTTGGTTCTTCTTATGATGTACACTACAAAAAATTTATATCATCAAATATGATATAGTATAAACACATCACGCACATTTATTTATTTGGGCCATATCACCATAAGGTTTCACATATTATTACATATCATGTGACATAAGGTGAAAGTGTGCTAAGTCTATAAATATTTAGTGAATGTGGGGTATTGATGGAAATATTAACTAAATAAAAAAACCATGATGTGGTATTCTTAACCACATCTTGGTTTGTGTTCGTATGAACCACAAAAAAAGCGAGTGTCACTACATCGTGTAGTGGTGTGTGGAAATGAATGAGTTATTAGATAATGTCTGACTATCATTATTTCTCCAATTTTATGCTACTAATCTTGGTTTGAGTATTATATGATGGTTCTTTGGGGAGTTTGAACAACTAAATCCATTTTTTAAACTTTAAATAATTAATTAAAATGATGATATTTTATGAAACATTTTTTGAAATGACTAATTAATATTGGTGGATGATTAGATTCCAAGGAGGAAACATATATAAATATATATAAAGAGGTTCATAGTTTTTGATCTTGGTATGGATTTAAATTAGATGATACTCCTTAAGCAAAATGTCTCTCTCTCTCTCTCTATCCCTCACTCCACTTGTTGGGACCACTTCAGTGTATTGAGTTGTATTTGTTGTGAAAGATTTAAATGATGATTAATATGAAGAATGAGTTCTCCTAAGTACAAAGTTAATGGATAATGGACAAAAATCAGACGAGCATTGCACATAGCATAAAGTTCAAAGAACTGGTATCAACAAGTGATACATTGTTTACAACATTGAAGTAGAAAACTTTTAAGGATGATTGAAGGGATTTGGAATTGATAATACAAAAAATAAAAGGTGGAATAAGAAGGTTAAAGAAGAGGCTTTGTGTCCTAGAGGTGTCAATGCATCTTATTTCATGTTTACATTTATTTTAACAATTTTTTGTGGAATAATTTAAAAAAGAGGTGATCCCACAGGCAAGCTACTCAGCCTCAACTAGAGGCACATGTGGGACTAGAATGTTTGATCATGCACATGGGGAATCCAGCAAGAGCCAGCCCGAGAGCGGCATAGTGGACGCAGAGAACGCACCATTTTTCGGGGTGGAATAGAGGCAAGGATGCATAGGGGAGGTATAGATCACGCTCACAGACCATAGTACAAGGTGGTACTGTAGAGAGGGGAGGAGAATTCTAAGTGAATATTGGGATGGCTTGATACTTAATCCAAGAATCTCAATGCAATTATTTAATAGTGGGATAAAAATTTTAACGATCAAATTATTCTCAACCATCCATCACATCCCATATCTCTCTTGACCATTAAATGAGTATAGAATCCAATCATCTAATCTTGGCCTCCCATCCATCCAATGCCATGAGAGTATGAACAAAATTCATCCAATTCCTCCACGATGTTCAGACCTACCACACCGACATCCTCCTCCACTACTTCTCAATGATACCGCTACCTCTCCACCATATATGATCAAGAAACATGTCTAAAAAACCATGGTATATCATTTTAACACCATGAGAATCATTGGATCCAACCGAAGCAATGCATGCCACTTACATTGTTCATGCATGTGAATATCTCAGAGAAGAAGGTTTGACCGAGGCAAAAAAGTTTCCACAACCATGTATAATATTTGTGTGCATGATCAAATGAATATTTTCATGTGATCCTAATCGCACTCACGATATTTCCTCCATTGAAATAAGGGGCCTACATTGAAGTGTAGACACCTGAAGATATCAGCATATCATCAAATATAGATTTGAAAATTTAAAGAAACTGAATATCCTAATAATTCAAGGTCGTAATATTCATAGAATATCGTGAAGATTTTTAACGCAGAAAAGATTTTACCTATTCTTATAAAAAGGAAACACCAATATGAGAAGTGACTGCTACTCCCAAGCTTTCATGAGATATTGTTTTGAAAAACAGAGACTCTCTGTGCTTTAATTTGTGAAGGGAGAACATAGAATTGCAAACCACTCTTGGTTTGTGAAGAGAAGTGTTACAAACCATTTAGGTTCATGAAGAGAGGTCCCACATACCATTCTGTGTTTGTGAAGAAGTGGTATCATGTACCATTCTGGTTCTTTGAAGCGAAGTCCCATGAACTAGCTCCATTATGGTGATGTAAAGAATCACATATCACTTGGTTCGGGAAGGAGAACCGTGCACCATCCACTTACAAAAAGATAACCATTCACCCCTCAGTTGAACCACTTACTACTTGGTAAAAAGAGGATTTACACACTCTCTATGTGTAGGATTTCCACACATCCCTTGCATGAAGAAGAGTGGCGAACCATCTGGGTTTGCGAAGGAGACTTAATCACTCTATGAATATAATAACTTCACACCCTCAGTGTGAAAAATAAGAACACATACACCATCATATACCTGAGATAGTGTGTGTGTTTAAAGAATAATGGATATCACATTCATGATGCACATTAAAATCATATGAATGATTTGAGACACTAGAGTGTGAAAGAATAAACCAAATAGTGGACTACCACCATTTGGGTTTGAATAAGATTAATGGATAAAAACATACATTACACATAAAATTGAACGAACTAAATAAGACATTGGGTGCGTACTTGAGAAGAATATAAGGAGAGAAGAAGACAAAGTAAAGTACATACATGCATGAACTTATCATTTGAATAAATTCAATATAGCATGTGTGTGCATTTATGAAGAAAGAAGAATTAAAAGGTGGAGATCATTTTCAATATTTCATGCATACATGAAGACATTTAAAGAAAAATCAACAAATGTGTGTGCATGTGTGTGAAGTATTAGAAGTAAAAGAATGGGAGGAGTTCATTTAAATGATACATACAGGATATCATGCATTCATGTGAAGAAGAAAGAAGAATAAGAATATTCTGATGATTATTAGTGAGCTAATCTTCATTTATTGAATAATCACATAGGTACTTTTGATTCTAGACAAGAAGAAGAATAATTATTAGTGCATTGTTATTTCACTGAAGAATAAGGTTGAATATAATTGCGTCAATTAAAGACTTTGATGAAAGTAGTGTATCATGCTGAAGAGAGACAAATAATTCTTTGCTTCTCTATTGAAGAGACCTTCAAGTTGATAAATTTAGTGAGACCTATCCCAAGGCAGTGAACTAGGTGAGTCAATGGAAGTGATCTAAGGAAAGAAATGAGCCAGTACTGAACCTTTGTAAAGGAAGTGTGCATAGGACAGAGTGACTGTTCTTGAACCTTTGTAATCCACAACTAGTGAAGAATAGTGTTTTTTTCTTGAATAGCAACCTGTAGGCGTATGCTCCTTTGATGTATTCCTTAGTGGTGAACTAAGTAAAAGTGATGTGTTTTCCTTATGCATGTGAATGTTTTAACTACTATACATATCCATCAAACACGGTTAAAATAAGTTCCTAACAATGTGAAAACAACATCCATTAGTTTAAGAGAAAAATGTTACACCCTGATTCACCGCCTCTTAGGGTAGTTTAGTGTCCTTAAATTAGTATCAGAGGGAAAGGTGTACGTATATTGGATACTCTATATAAATTATATTTAGAATAGGATTTGAGTTTTTCTTTCTCAAGTCAACAATGAAGTGAAATATCAATAAAGATTCGGTTATGTCTAAGAATAATTCTACATCCAGTAAGACCATGAAAAATAGGAAAATGAAAGAGAATAGATAGTTGAAGAAGTCCCTCATGTCCAAGGAAGATGTAGTGTCTGGTTCTCCATTCACTTCCAATAATAAATAATTATCAGGTTTGGAAATTAAAGGGAAGGTGGATCAGGTTTCTACCAGAGGAAATGAGGACACTAATATCTCATTTTCAACTGATTTGGAGAAATTAAGAACCCATCTGCATGATATTCCTGAAGAAAGTGTTGATGCTCTTTTTAGAATATTTCAATGTATGTAGGGTGAGATAACCCAAACTAAAAGAGAAGCTAATAATGTGGAAAATGTATTGGAAGGATAAATTCTTTAATGTTTAAACATAACCAAATATATTAAATCCTTTTAATAAAAATTGGGAGTTAATAAGACTCTAGAAGAAAAGATCCATGTATTTTAAGTTGAGGTGAAGAATATCACTAAAGTCAAGAGTTTATATTTACAAGAAACTTCCAAGAAATTAAAGGAACATGAATCTTTGTTACACAACAATTTCAAGTTGAATATAGTTGAACTTGAAAGAATGAATAATTCATGTGAAGAGAATATGATTCTGATAGAAGATCACAAATTCACCCTCAATATGAAATGTTTAGAACTAGAAAATCAGTTGACTAATACTGAGAAGATGCATATTGAATCTCCAAAAAAGATGGAAACAATTGTTGTTGGTACACCTTGATCACTAGAATATTATTCTATCAAAATACCTCCAACATGTGATAGTAAGATCATGGATTCACTCATTGATCTACCAAAAGTAGCAGATAAAGTGAAGGTCCCATCCATACTAACTTGTATTATTGTTTCTGAATATGTTTCTACAAAAAATATAGGTTGAAAGAAAAATTATAAACATTAATGGATGAGGAAAGGTGATGAGAAGAAACCTACCATTACATATGGGGTGGATAAGAAGAATAATATAGAATATGGTTCCCTAGATAGAGCACAACACATTGAGAAGAAGGCACAACAACATTATACAAAATATATCAAGAATACAATATTTGTGGGTCAGTGTTGGTGCTACAATAGATTTTTACATTGTTCACTAGATTGTTGGTAAAATACCTTAAATGAAAAATCATAGAGAAAACCTATATAAAAGGGTAGAAATCCATAGAATAAGAATCATCATCAATAGATCCAGAAGCATCTGTATAGTACAAACATTTTTGGAGTGCTAGAAACCATCTCTGATGTCTGTAATGGGAGTGGTCACAATAATGGAGCATGTTTATCTCAACACATATCCAGAGATGATAAATACATAAGACCAAAAAATCTAGATAATAAAGAAGTATCTACCTTGGAAATAAATTAGAAAAATGTTTCAAAATAAAATTCTCCCAAGAAGACTCTAAGAAGGAAATGTGAGAAGTCATTGGCTTCAAAATCCAAGATGTTGAAGAGTGGTGCATCCAAAAGATCTTCTAATAAGTATGACACTCTGAAGAAGCCATACAGAAAATCCAAACATGCTACCATAGTTCCTAAAGACATATTGGTTATCTGGAATGACGATTTGGAATGAATGATAATGAATGAATATGCACAGGTTAAGGCTAGTGCAACAAGAAATAAGAAGATTCCAAATGAAGATAGAGAAGTATTGTGTGTGAAGTGAAACAAGGCCAATCATACTATTAATAAATTCATATTATTTATTCCATCTCAAGAATAATTCCTCACGAATATTAATGTAGTTCCAGGAGGTTCTAGTACATTGAAATCTCTTTAAGAAATAAGATTCACACACAAAGAGATGGATGAAGTATTGAGATCCACACAACCACAATCATAATAGAAGACCAAATGTGAAAGTGTGAAAAGTAGAGAAAATGGAGAATATTTTTTTAGAAAATCATCTCAGCCTTCCCACTCATATTTAATAAGTCAGGAGGATCCACCTAATTCCCTTAAAAATTTGATTATTTTATTTTTTATAATCATATGATGAATTGAAGGTGAAGCAATCTCTCATGGATAGAAACTGATAATCAATGGTGAGAAGAGTTCCCTTGAGGGGGAGACACATGAAGAAGATACCAAATTTATTATTTCAACTAGTATCAACTTCAATTGGTATAAAATTCAATTACTATATATATTTTCTAAAGGTCTTGTTATTGGAAAAGGAGTTTCAGGATGATAATTTCATATCAAACTTATTATCCTCATCAATGAATGAAAGAGGAAGACCCTTAAAGAAAATTTCATGGGTTCTCATCGCATGAGGTATCATGATCAATGGATAATGGATAACTTAGTTTTCTAAATAAAATCCTATTTTTTTTCTACATAGATCATTACTGAAGTATACATAGAGTGAAATGATTGATGGAACACTACTTAAGTATCGACTGATACCCTCTATTCCATGAACTTTTTATTTCTTTTCAATAAAGGGGAGAGAACGTGAAATGAAAGAGAGAGATAAAGAAAATTAAAGGGAGAGAGAAGAATCTCATTTTCACATTGACACATTCATTTGAAAGAAAATTTTGAGGTATTGAAAACAAAATACCAAGGGGGAGATTGTTGTGAAAAATTTAGTTTATTGAGTTTTATTTGTTATCAAAGATGTCAATGATGATCAATATGAATAAGGTTCTCTCCTAATTAAAAAGTTAATGGAGAATGGAAAAATCAGATGATTGTTTCAAAGATCTTAAAGTTCAATGAAATTGTATCAACAAGTGATACATTGTTTACATCATTGAAGTAGAATCTTTTAAAAAATGATTGAAGGGATTTGAAATTTATAATAAAAAAAGAAAAGGAGGAAGAAGAAGGTTGAAGAAGAGTCTTGGTTTTCTAGAGTTGGGTATGCATCTTATTTCATATTAACATTTATGTTAGAACTTTTTTTGTGGCATACTTTAAAAAAGAATCCATATCATGATCTAGCTACCCAACCTCAACTTGAGGTACTTTATGGACCATCAGGGTCGACCGCACCCATGGGAATGCTAGGTACAGCCAGCTCGAGAGTGTCATAGTGGATGTAGAGTGTACGCCACCGTGTGGGGCGGCACAGAGGCATGAATGCATCGAGTGGGCATAGAGTATGATCGTAGAACATGGTACGAGGTTGTACCATGGGAAGGGGAGGAAAATTTTGAGTGAATACTCGGAAAACATGATACTTAAGCCGTGAATATCCATGCCTCTTTTTTAATGTCGTACAAAAGTTTTTAATGACCAAAATAATCTCAACCATCCTTCACATCCCACGTCTCACTCGATCGTCTGATCAACGTGGTATCCGATAATCTAATCCTGGCCATCCATCCACCCTGCGCCGCGTGGGTATGTACCCAAGGCATCTGATCCTCCCATGAAGTTCGAACCAGCCTTGCCGATGTCCTCCTCCACCGCTACTCAATGTTTCCACTTCCTCTCCACCAGATATGATCACGAACCACATCTTAAATAACATTATCTATCATTTTAACACCATAAGAATTATTGGATCACACCGAATCCATGAATTCCACTTATGTTGTTTATGAATGCGAATACATTGGAGAAGAAGGTTCAGCCGAGGAAAACAAAATTTCTACAAACATGTGGAAGATTTATATGCAGACTCAAATGCATATTTTCATGTTATTTTTATCGCACGCATGATATTTCCTCCAAGTAAATAATGATCCTGTGTTGAAAATTAAACACCCGAAGATCTTGGCATATCTTCAAATGTAGATTTGAATATTTCAAAACACCAAATATCAAGAGCTTTCAAATCCATGTTCTTCATGGAATATCTTTGGGAATTTGAATGCAGAAAAGATTTGATCTCGTCTTATAGAAAAAGAATCACCAATCTGAGAAGTGGTTGCTAATCACAAGCTTTTGAGGGCTCTGGTTTTGAAAAATAGAGACTCTTCATACTTCAGTTCGTGAACGGCTAACACAGAACCAAGAATCACTCTTGGTTAATAGAGAGAAGAGTTGATAACCATTTTATTTTGAGATGATAGGTCTTGCGAACCATTCTAGGTTTGTGAAGAAGCGGTACCGTGTACTGTTCTGGTTCTATGAAGTGAAGTCCTATGAACCAGATCTAGTCTGGTGAAGTGGAGAACCGCATAGTGCTTGGTTCAGGAACGTGAATGGTGTACCATCCAATTCCACAAAGGGGAACAACACACTTCTTAGGAGAACCACATACCACTTGGTACATGAAGGAAGTCCACACTCTGTGTGTGTAGGAGTTTCATGCATCCCTTGCATGAAGAGGAGTTTCACACCATCCTATTTTGTAAAGGATACTTACACACTCTGTGAATAAAATAACTTCACACCCTCAGTGTGAAAAAGTATAACATGTACACCATTTTAAAATTGAGGTAGTGTGTATGTTTTAAGAATAGTGTAGATCACATGCATGACACACATGAAAATCACATGCATCATTTGAGACACCCGAGTTTCCAAGAATAAACCAAAAAGTGGAATACACCCATTTATATTTAAAGAGGATTCATGGATAAACACATACATGAGACATAAAATTGAATGTACTAAATAAGAATTTGGGTGTGCTCTTGAGAAGAAGAGATGGGGAGAAGAAGACAGAAGAAATTATGTACATGCATGCACTTATCATTTGAATAAATCCAAGGTAGCTTGTGTGTGAATTTGTGAGGAAAAAATAATTAAAAGGTGGATGGAATTTTCCTTCTTTGATTCATATGTGAAGATAATTATAGAAAAATTCACAACCGTGGGTGCATTTGTGTGAAGAATAATAATTAAACTAAAGGAATAGTTCATTTAAATGCTATATTCATGATATCATGAATAAATTTGAACAAGAAAGAAGAATAAGCTGATTCTGATGATTCTCAGTGAGCTGATCTTCATTTCATGAATAATCACATAGGTACTTGTGATTATGGAAGAGTAGAACAAGAAGTCTTAGTGCATTGTTATTGCACTAAAGAAGAAGGTTTAATATAAGGGAAAAAATTTGGGACTTTGATACAATAATTGTCTCATGCTAAAAAGAGACAAAGAATTCCTAAATAATATGTTGAAGAGATCATTAAGTCAATAAACTGAGTGAGACCTCTCCCAAGGAAGTGAACAAGAGGGAGTCAACAGAAGTGATCTGAGGGAAGTAGTGAGATATTATTGAACCTTTTTAAAGGTAGTGTTCCTAGGACATAGTGATTGTGCCTAAACCATTGTAATCCATAACAAGTTAATATTAATGGAATTTGGTATAACCAGAAACCTGTCTGTGTTTTCTCCTTGGACATAACCCTTATTGGTGAACCAATTAATAGTTTTTTGTGGTCCTTCTACATTTCAATGATTTAATTAATTCACATATCCTTCAAAAAAGTTAAAATAAGTTTCTACTAACGTGGGAACGAGATCCACCAGTTTAAGAGAGAAAGGTGTCACCCTAATTCACCCTCTATCAGGGTAGTTTGGGGTCCTTCACCTCCATACCACCCACCCTCTCTCTCTACCCCCCTCTAAAACTTTAATGTTATATAAAGATATGAGGAAGAGAAGATTCTTCCCATTTATTGGGAGATTCAAACAGCCTATGGATACCCTCGAAAAGATTTTTTTAACTTCTTCTTGCTACATTTTATCTTGATTATGTAAAAAATCATGGATATTTGGGTCATCAAATAAAAGGTGTGTCATTATTTGTATATTTTATTTAGATCAAATGAATAGATAGATATTATGACATGGTTGTTTTTAGTTTACATTTCTTTGTTTTGTTTGGATAAAAATTATCCCCTCTAAAACCAAACAACACTATCATGGCTATGTTTCATGTTAAAAGAATGAGCTTGGGGATGGTGGAGTCATTTTTTATGGGGATTGACATGTTTATATCAAGGTTAATTATTAAATGTTTAGGTTTTTCTTATATTATAGAGATTTCAGATATCCAAAAAAATTATTCAAATAAACAATTATAATTTATTTAACATTTAAAAAATTTAATAATTCTGTGCATATTTTTATTGTTTTTTTCATTTTTAATAACTCTATTCACTTCCATTTATTTAGTTTCCATAGTTTGAAATTCATTAAAAGATATTTTAATATTTAAATTTTTTTTACCACGTTATTTTTAAAAATTATATTTTATATCCCTTTATATATTCTCATATTATTTCATGTTATATTTATCATTTTTCACTCATGAATAGTGATAATAAATTTTATTTAATGCTTTAATAATTAACATTTCAAAAATTATGAACAATAAAAACCAATTTCTGAGAATAATAATAGGGAATAAAATTTCAAGAAAGGTAGCTCTTATTAGGGTCAACCCTCACTATTGAAGATTCATCATTTAAAACTTTTAAAAATAGGTTACATAACCACTAATAAACTATTGGATTCCATAGAAATGTTAAAAGAAAAATCTTATTACTACCATAAGAAAGTTCTCATAAAGGCAACATTTGTCAGCATTAAAAGAAGATTCGATAAAGGGGGACTTTATCATCACTTTTTTTAGCACCAATAAAGTTTGTCTTTATCAACACTTTTTTTCTGAGGATAAAGTGTGGATTCAACAGTGATAAAAACACTAATAAAGGAACCCTTTAGCCACCCTTTTTAGTGCTAAAAAAAATTTGGGAAAAAATATTTTTTCATGCATCAGAAGACCCGCTTTCTTAGTTCTCATGACACCTTTTCTTAGTGGTTTCCACCCCACAACCCACCATAACACCCCCAAACCCCTACTCAGCACTCGTAAACACCAAACTACCCTTCTTCAATGCTATAATGAATCCTTCAAATACCTTATCACATAGAGAATTGATCATGTGGCCTCCGTTCTGCGTATCAATTCCTTTTACAACTCTATCAATCTTGTTCTGTCTTATAATTTATAATCTTTCTATTGATTCATTTATATTTTGAACTATGTGATATATATACACAAACAAAATTATATTTTTTAAAATATATTTTATAATTATATTCATTTATATATATCATAAAATATATGTATATATGTTTATTAATACACACAAATATGTATATATAAACATTATATATACATATTTATATAAGTATATATATATATTTATAATGTATAAATAATTTTTAGATAATGTTTTAAATAAATGGATAATAAATATTTATTTCCATCTTTTTATATATTTAAAAATACATTTTTATTTAAATATGTTTAAATATATTTTTATACAACTTAATTTTTATAAGTATATATAAAAAAATGCATATATTTAATTATAAATAAAATACATTATGAAACATAATAACATTTCAAAACCATAATATCTATATAAATTTAGTCCTTGAAAATAATTTTAGTCCCTATTTAAAAGGATACAAGTACTGTCTAAAAAAAGTCGAAATACTATCAAATATTTCAAAAATAGTGTAACCTAACTAAAAAATCAGTTTTGGATACCTTCAGGGACTTTTCTGAAATAAAAAATAGTGACTAGGTCTTCTTCTAACTAACGAAACATATATCTCTTTTCCGGATTCAGTTTGATATGTCATAGAGCCAAAATAGAAACCCACATCACAAGTTATGGTCGTTTGATGTTTAAGTCATGTTTTCAACTTATCTTAATCCATTCATTAATTTATTTAATTATTATGTCATCTAATTTATATTAAATAAATTTTAATCAATAATAATAATCAAATTATTAATTAATATTATTTTTTAATTATTTTATAATCCATTTCCCTCTAAATAGCTTATATATTAAGTGTAAATGTGTATTTAGATTGATCTAAATCAAATTTAAAAATCTATATTATATTTATATCAATATAAATGTAGTTATATATTAAATTAATATTTTTGTTTTTTTCAAAAGGGACCCTTTAACAGCTCTAGAAAAAAAGAACTCATAATAGTGGCCTTTATTAGTGTTAGTAAAAAAACACTAATAAGGTCCCCATTTTATTAGTGATTTTTTCATGTACTGATAAAGTCCACACTTCATCAACACTTTTTTTAATATTGACAATAAAGCCCCCCTTTTAATAAATTTTTAGAACTGATGAAGTTCCACCCTATTAGTGTTTTTTAGCACTAACAAAGACCCCCCCTATATGAGTAATTTTTTTAGTATTGATAAAGGCCCCATTTACTAGCGATTTTCCATCATTGAAAAAGGGGTATTTTATACACTTTTTTAATGTTTTAATCTATAAAAGTTCTTGGGGGTAAGCCTAAAAATAGCTAGGTCTAGGTAAAGAAATTAAAATGGGAAAATATATGATTTTTTACTGTATTTGCCTCTTCTTCATTCAATCATGGAAAACATTATCACTCTTGGCCCTATGAAAAATTATTTTAATGGATTACTAGGGATGAACTCAACTATTATGTGATTTATTTTTTATAATTATATAATTTTTAAATTAAAATTAAATAAACTATTAAAATGGTAGTAATATTTTCCTTCATCGATTTCATAGGTTGTACCCCCATTTTCTTTCAGTTTTCAACTTAATTTTTTTTTGAGTTTCACTATTTAAAATAAAAATAAAAATATGATTAAAAGTGATTCAAAACCACAATATGTACAAAAAATTATCCTATTTTTATTGATTTTTAAAAATTATTGTTTTTTGTTGTTTTTGATGGAACTAATGAGTTTTCCCCAACCAATCAACAAATATTTGGTATAATTTTTTACATAATTTTTTATTAATTTGTATTGAATAATTATAAATCATTATAAATACTTATATATATTATTTTTTATAAAATTTATAATAAAAATTATCATTAGTGTTTCAGATCCCTATAAATTTCATGGTACAAAAACCTAGGTCTCTTGACGCTCATAATTTTTGAGTGATGGGTTGTATGTCATATGGCTAGTAATCTACTTAAGGTTTGGTTCCTTTATATATTTTCTTCCCACTTTCTATCTATTTAATGCCTTTTTTAAATTTTCTTGTCCCCAATATGGTTAATTTATTCTTGGATTTCTTATTTTATTAATTTTGATGAGGGAACTGATTATTTCCCCACAAACAATCGACACAAATTATAGCATGAAATCTTTCTCTTTTGAGAATCCCTACCAGGAATTTGATCCATCAATTATTCATGAACCTAATTTTTATCACATGTCACTAACACACTTGATATGACCCACAAAAATACCATGTGTCACTTCCACACCATTCAAGATTTAATACCAAGTACTATATGTCTCTCATAATTTTAAGGATTTACTACTTGAGCGCATGAGAGGGGGGCCAGATACATCCATCACAGTTGAGATCATCACCTTCTCTAAAATATCCGATTTAAATATATTTCTCAACATTTATCATGCCTATTTATAAACAACACCACATCTTCAATTGTGGTTGAACATCATTTTTATAGCTCATGTTATTTTTAAAACATCCATCAACTACTGAACATGTGGTAGTTCATGCCATTTTTCTTCTCAGTCTCTCATTTGGGACACCATGACAATGTTCATCATCTTTTCTCACACACAATTTCTCACAAATAAATTTTTATCTAGCAATGGTTTTTTCAATGGTTCGGTCCTTTACATTTTCAATCCTTGAAAATTCATTGACTCAAATCAGTCTCTCCATATCCCATTGGGAAGAAACTCACCGAAAACATCTTTACTAAAACTATTAGTTCTATGATTTTGTTTTCATCATCTTAATTTTTTTATTTCATTGAGAAGCAACTCACCTTAATAGATCATCATATTTATTTCATATCTCTCTGTCACAATTTCCTTTTCATTAATAAGAATCATCTCATTATGCACCTCCTCGATTGGAACTCCAAACTAAGAAAACGAATTTTGTTCATTTGAATGATCAAAATATTTGTATCAATGATAAATTTCACAACATCATAACATTTATTTCTTTTTTGATATAAAATATAGAACCATCATATTACTATGATCTTTATCTATTTTTTAAGAATTTTTTTTGACACATATAGAGTCTTGATGATACATATGTAGATGAGAAGAAACTCATATGTAGCTATAATAAAAAAATATCCAATGACAAATAAACATTTTATGCCTTTGTTTAATTTACATACCACAGAATAAATGTCTCTAAAATAACTATAGATGACTCATACATAGTAAAAAAGACTCATATAAATCCATACACAAGAAAATATCCAACGAAACATTTAAATCGAGTACATACCCATTTCCACTATATTTTATAAATTTGGATTTCATCAATGTAATTAGGAATCATTCTAAAATTATCTATATGTTCGGATATAATATGACTGTCCAACTAGTGCAATGATAATTAAAAGATACCATAACGTGAAAAAGAAGAAATAAATGGACACCATATGTAATATAGAAACCCCCTGAAATGAAATGAGTAAAAATTCATGGAAAAATAGAAGGATAAATATGGAAAAAGTGGGTACACACTCCATTATTATTATAAATATAAAACCCTCATAATAATTCTCTTGAATGTGTGGATAATATGCCTTAGAAATACCCCACTAACTGATGAACTTTTAGTGTTGAGATTTTCATTTTCTGATGAGAATCCCAAGGGGAATCCACATCATTTTATAGGTGAGCCTCCAACTTTTATTTTCCCTTAATTGGATGTTTTTTGGGGTTTTCCACCCACCAAATCTTCAAACCATGCCCGCCTCCCCTGAAAAATCAAATGGGGTTAGCACAGTCCTCCATAAAAAATGTTGTTGACACATATCACACTGGATGAATTATTGATAGAAAAAGACATCTCCACACATCCTTTCCATATTTTTAACCATGATTCTCATGTCTCTGTGATCCCACTCAAGGATCTAAAATATCTAAACTTATTATAGTTATTTTCCTTCATTAGGAAATCATCCAAATTTTCATTAGTGTTAATTTTAGGCATGTCCACACTTTCTTCCTCCACCACGTCACAAACAGATTGATATTGTACCCCAATATGCTTCATCATGGAATAAATATACTATTTCATTGAAATGTGTAAGGCACCCTCACTTTTACAAAATAATGCAATCTACTCTTTTCTATTCCTGAGATCCTCCAAAAAAACATCTCATCCACATTGCCTCGTTTTAATCCTATGTAGATCCCATGTAATTTTCCTAAATCATGGATAAATCCACAACTGATAGAAACTTTGAAATCCAGCTCCAATCTCATACTATAAAAGTAAACACATAACAAGTTGTGAATTTACTATTGTTAAAATCACCTTCAAAATCTAAATCAATATAGCCATTAATAGTCAAATATGATCCTATATAACATAATGCATCATCTGAGTTCTCATAGATGTATCTCATGATCCTCTTCATGGTGTTTCTATGCTCCCATACTAGATTCTCAATGTATTGACTAGCTACTCCTATAGCATGTGCAATGATTATTCTAGTGAAAACCCCAAATAACATTATACCCCCACTTCTAATGCATATGGTAATTGAGAAATATAAATCCTCTCAACTTCACTTCTAGGACTCACTATAGATTAAAAATTAAGTTTACTAGTATGTGGGGTAGAGATTGTATATCATTATTTCATGCTGAAGTGGTTAAGTACTTTCCATAAGTAATTATTTTGTGATTCACAAATGATCCCATTATTTCAATCGTAATGAATTTATATCCCAAGAATCTTGTTTTTTGGTCCCATGTCCTTCATATCTAACACCCTATCTAACTATGCCTTTGTATCCTATATTTGATCATTGTTGGGGCCTTGAACCAACATGTCATCCACATACAATATAATTTTGATGAAATTATTACTATATAGACCCTTTAAATATCCACAATGATCTGAATGAAGTCTTATATATCCAAATATCATAATATATGAATCAAATTTCTTTTACCAACATCACTGAACTTTTATGGGACCGTAAAAATATTTTTTCAATTTAAAAACCAAGTTTAATTTTCCTTCTTCTGTAAATCCTTACAGTTATAGGTTTCTTTATTAATACCCTAATGGAGAAAATTTTGCTTCACATCTAGATTCTCATGAGAAATTTGTATGTTTCACACATCTCCATAACTATCTAAATAATCATCAGTATAAAAATAGAAGAAAATATTTAATTGAAATCAATGCCCTTATTTTGATCATATCCTTTGACCACCATTATTGAAAAACATATTTCCACCTAGTCATTGTCATCCATCTTGATCTTAGAGACCCATTTTTTGCCTATATCCCTCCTTCCATAGGGTAATGGAACAAGATCCCAAGTCCATTTTCAAATATAGGTCTTTTAGTTACTCCTGCATCGTCTCCACCGATGATGATATATTTGGACTTCAGGTCACATCCACAATATAATATTTATCTAAATCCTATTTTAATAATTACTACACAATATTTTTCTCAGTTACGTAGTTTGAGTTCCATAATGGTGTTATTTTCTTCCGAGTTCACAATAGTGGTCTATACACAACCAATACTTGATCTTCATTCTTTGGTAATGCTTTAGAGGAAACAGGTTCTTCGTTGTATTTTTACTTAACCCTGACTATTGTAGTTTCTATATTATATTTCTCCATGCCTCTATCAATTTCCATTTTCACCTTTTATTCTTCAAAAATGATATTTCTGATGATGATAATTTCGCAGCCAGTGGGGTCCCACAAATTATACCCCTTCACAACATCAGTGTACCATAGGATGACATATTACTTGGATCTTGAATACAAATCCAATATTTTTTGGTTATTAAAAAATTCATATTTTATATTTTCAAAAGTATGGAACCAATAATAGTCAATTATTTTATCATTCCAAATATCTATTGGCGTCTTCATATCAATCACCATTAAAGGAGATCCATTGATCACACAATAAGTGGTATTCACTACTTCTTCCTAGAATGTTTTTGAAATTTTGATAGTATTCAACATCAACACTGTTCTATCCAAAATGGTTTTATTCAACATATTTACCACTCCATTTTTATTAGGATTTTATTCCATTGTAAATTGTATCTTGATGGTTTTTAATTCTCAAAAAAGTATCAAACTCGTTACTTGTATATTATCCACCATTGTTAGTCCTTAAACACTTGATCTTATTTTTAGATTCAAGACCCTTCTATGATATAAATGTCTTTAAGTCTTCAAAAACACCACCTTACTCTTAATTGGGTACACCCAACATCTCTTGTAATAATCATCAATGAAGGATACAAACTACCTTTCTCCTCCCATAGATATAAATCATTCTTCACAAATGTTTGAATAGATTAACACTTAGATCTATTTTCTTTATGTCATTGACATCCCAAAAATTAATCTATGTTTCTTTATCAATAAAAAATTCTCCAAAAATAGAATTATACCATTTTAAGACCAAGTAATGACATCTAATCTACAAGAATCATCAGTCCTTGTTCTAACATATGGTCAAGATTTTGATTCCATATCACCATCAATGATTCCTTTGAGGTTGTTGATGTGACAAGTATCTCGGCCTCCATGTAAATTTCACACAAAATCATGTATAAGTTCTTTGAGATATTTAATTCATTAATCACCATAAGAACACCCTTGAAGATTCTCATCACTCTTATCTCAGTGTGAGTCTTTCATTTGATATCATCTAATTTATGAAAATATAATATGTTCTTCTTCAGGCCATACACATGGAATAATCCTTGAATGGTTCATAATATTCCACATGGAATCTCCAATTTGATGGTACCAACTCCAATGATCATAAAGGTGTAATAATTCCCCATATACACAAGTCCTTCTGAGATAGTCTATTACTGATCAACTCATTCCCATCAAGATTTCATGTTCCATGTTGCTCATGATTCAATTATCTATGTTTCATTGAGATTTTATATACTTCCTTTAGTCATCGCTGCTTCACAAATTGATATACCTACAGAATTACACAACACATTTCCATGAGATATCATTTCACTACTCTTATAATTATAGAAATTATTCTTCACATGCCCCTTATTTCCACAATTGTAACATGTGGAATTCTTATTCTTACTCCATGATTTTTACCTACCATGATTTTGGATCCCACTTAAACCACAGTCCCCCTTATTACCACTCTAACTTTCTTCTTTTGGAATCATAGCTTTCATATCATTGATGTTTATCATATATTTTAGTATATTGTTTATGAAGTTGATGATGAGTAGGTCATACAAATCTGGAAAACTCTGGTGGAGAATCCACACATGTTCAATATCAACAGTTTTATAGCCCAAAACCGAGAGATGAACGAACAAGTTATTGAAGGTGTTTATGTGGAAAATCACCAATGATGTCTTTTCCATTCAAAGAATATTCAATTTTCACTTCACTAAATTTTTATTGTGAAATGACTTGGCCTTGTATAGGTTTGTCATATTATCCTATATTTCGTTCACCCTCTTTTTCTCCGTAATACTTGAAAATGCCCCATTTTCCAAATCTAAATGGATATTGGAAAAAGAAATCCTCTCCACGTCATTAAATTTCTTTTCCATCAAACCCATTAGTATTTTTAAAATTTATTGTAGTCAATTATCCTTTTTCATCTCCACCTTCATCTTTATCTTCCACAACAACAAAAATTTCACATTAAATTTTGTAATCACAAATTTCACTACTATCTAGAAACCTGGCTAGTATATAACCTACTCTATTTTAAAAATATGTATTTAATAATTTCAATGATATTTTTTATGTGAATAATTGGCTATATTCTCAATTATAGAGCATAATGAAACTTTTTAGAAATATTAAAATTCAAAAAGATTGAACAGAAATAGTCTAAAACCTTCCTCTGATACCACTTGTTAGGACAAAAAATGATTTTACCTATGGTGAAATTATAATTATAAGATAAAATAATGTGAAAAAATAATAAATAAACGGACACTGAATGTAATGTAGAAAACCCCCCAAAATGAAAGGGGTAAAAACCATGATTCAATAGAAGGAAAACTATGGGTAAACGTGGGTACAAACTCCCTCACTATTTCAAGTTGAACCCCCTCATAATATCTATAGTGAATTAAGGGTGAATACATCTCATAAAAATACCACACAAACTAATGCACTTATAATGATGAAATTTCCGATTTTAGATGAGAAACCCCAGGGGAATCCACTTCCATTTATTAAAAATCCCCACTTCATTTTCCCTATATGAGATGGTTGGTGGGGTTTTACATCTAAAAAATATTCTAGCCACACCCACCTCCCTTGAAAAATGAAAAGAATTCGACACAATACTACATAATAAATGCTTCTCACTCTCTAGGTATCTCAAATATCTTCAAAACACATTTCTTAAGTGTGGTTGTGTCTAGATAATCCCTGCACTCCACAAACCATTTCGTTCATTTTTCAATATCCTAGTAAATTCGTTTGTTTATAAATTCAAAACTATATCTTTCCACCATTACATAAATAATTCATGGAAACAATATGACCTTATCTCTCTAATCTATTTATTTAATGTTCAAATAACTACAAGGATAAGTGGAGACCTGAAACTCCATAGGCCAAAACTATACCACCCAAAAATCGGTATTCCAAATAAAAGAAACCAAAACCCACTAAAAAAGAGAAACTAGGTTAGATTATCCAAAGTAACCCAACCCATCCAAATGTTGAAGCACATGTCATGGGGCCTTAACTAAGGTAAACTCTGCAGGCTTTACAACATTGCATCACACCAGATCAGTAATGAATCACTTTAGGAACCTCATGCTTCACACCCCTATCACATCAAACTAGAACATTGTCACCTCACATTCCATTGTGGGCATAAATTTCCACCCATTAGGGTAACAAAATATGATAAGCCACACATTACCATTAAAAAATTCCAATTAAGAGGAAATCATAACAACCTTCAAAACAACCACCATATAAGTAGGATCCAACAATTTATTCACAAAAAATTATCATTGATTCTTAATCGAGGAGATGAAAAACATTGTAAAGACAATGATATAATTTAAAATATCACAAACCAACCCAGGTTACCCTTGATAGTACCCAAACAGGTCCATGACATGGAGTAAGGTCTGTTTCTGATCATGCCAAGTTGTTTATTTGTGAAAAATCATAAAATGAAAACTGTGGGGAAGCTTTTTAGTTTATGAATAAATATATGAACAATAAATCTACTATATAATCTAATATAGGACTTCCATATATTGGATGAACACACAGAAAGGTATGAAATTTCACAATAAACACAAGACTAGACATGGAATAAAAAGGAATAAACTTATCACATAATGAAGTGCAAACCCAATAAACAAAACAAATTCATAATCATGATTATAAAATAAGGAATAATAAAATATAATATGGATGAGGTGGTTAAAATAATGATTCTAAAATAAATAATAGAAAACAACCCATGTCCATACATAACTATTGGAAATGAACCCTTTACCAACGGTTCCAGTCTGTTGTTAAAGGATGCATAACAGTTGGTATAATATATACCAACGGTTATCCAAACCATAGAGAAGTAAGCCATAGGAAAAAACATATGAAAAAAGTATCTAGAAAACCATTGGTATATGTTAGGAAATCTATAGTATACCGATGGTTATGTCAAACCGTTGGTATAACATTTCACCAACAGTTTGAAACCATTGGTAAACATATTATTACAATGGTTTAAATCCATTAGAATATAGTTTTTTAAATCCTTTTACCAACGGTTTACACAAACCATTGGTATATCTAAACATTTCACCTATATCCTAATGCTCTGTAAATAAATGGGAAAGTGTTTTTGAAAACGGTTCTCTTAGAACCATTGGTATAAAACACATTCACAGCTCTATGCCAACAGTTGTAAACCGTTGGCATAAGCTTTGGTGTGCAATTCGGGCAACAGCCTACTACTATGTGCTGCTCTGTGATTTCCATTAGCTGGCTGAACTTTCTACATTTCCAGCTTCCCCAACACCATTACCTTCAATAACCAACTATAACACATACATATACAAAATTAATTAATAAATATTTAACACATAATTCACCCTGAAACTATACTGATACAGAACTAAAACATAATTCCTAAGGTAACTATAAACATACATAATTGTTTTAGAATTCAATTCATAATTGAGATGACAATTACATGTTCAAATCCGAATTCTATTCATAATTTAATACTGAATTGAATACATAGATAATTTAATTATCAATTATTAACACAATACATTAAAAACAGAATACATAATTATATGTGTTATAAAAAATTAAGAATACATACAAAATTTCATTTTGTGCAACACATACATGATTGAATTCAGAAATTAGATGCTAATAACCCCAAAATAAGGAAATGGATAAATGAATTCAACCAAACACAAATATAATGTCCCATGGTTTGGGGTAGGTGTCTTTGAACATAGTGATAATGATAACGGGTGTGTATCAATGAGCTTGTGAGACATAGGGAATGTATTTGTCCTTGGGGTAATAAATGTTATGTGTTTTAGAATAGGGGTATGAGTTCCTCATAGGAGATCTTGATTGTGTAAGGCTAGACCATAGATCCTTGTGATAAAGTGTCAACACAATCCAAATATGTTTGGTTGGTTTTCCATATGCCAGGTTTTTTTTACGTAAAATGATTTCCATTTTAAACAAAAGACATACACTTCAAGTGATACCACCACAATGTGCCTCGGATTGAGGCGAGGTTGACTCGTACACATCACATATGACACATGGATCATTATCCTAAAGTATAAACTCAATCTGAATGCATTTGGTCGACTTCCCGTATGCCAATTATTATTTTCGCTTAAAATGTTTTCCATTTCAAATAAAAGTGAGACACTTTGAGTGGTACCGGCCACACTATGCCTCATATTGAGGGGGAGTTTACTCGTACACATCACAAATGACTCACGGATTGTTGTGCTAAAGTATCACCACAATCTGAATATGTTTGGTTGGTTTTCCGTATGCCAGTTGTTTTTACTTAAAATGATGTCCATTTTAAACAAAAGAGATACACTTAGAGTGATACCGTCCACACCATGCGTCAAATTGAGCCAAGGTTGACTCATACATGTCATAAATGACTCATGGATCATTGTCCTGAAGTATTAAAATAATCTGAAAGCATTTGGTCGGTTTTCCGTATCCTAGTTGTTGTTTTCACTAAAAATCATGTCAATTTAAAATAAAAGTGAGACAGTTTTAGTGGTACCAGCCACACCGTGCATCAAATTGAGGTGGGGTTGACTCGTACACATCACAAATGAACCATGGATCGTTTTCCAAAAGTATCAATATAATCCGAATGCATTTGGCCGGCTTTTCGTATGCCATTTGTTTTTTTCACTTAAAATGTTGTCCATTTCAAATAAAAGTGAGACACTTTTAGTGGTACCAGCCACACCATGCCTTAGATTGAGGCAAGGTTGACTCGTACACGTCACAAATGACCCATGGATCCTTGTGCTAAAGTATCAACACAATCTGAATACATTTGGTTGGTTTTCCAAATGCCAGTTGTTTTTACCTAAAAGGGTGTCCATTTTAAACAAAACAAATACAATTCGAGTGATATCGGACAAACTGTGCTTCAGATTGAGGATTTGTTGACTTGGACACATAACATATGATCCATGGATCATTTTCCGAAAGTATCAACACAATAAGAATGTGTTTGGTAGGTTTTCCATATGCCTGTTGTTGTTTCCACTTAAAATGTTGTCGATTTCAAATAAAAGTGAGACACAATGAGTGGTACTGGCCACATCGTGCCTCAAATTGAGGTGAGGGTGACTCGTACATGTCAAAAATGACCAAAGGATCCTTGTTCTAAAGTTTCAACACAATCTGAATAGGTTTGGTCAGTTTTCTTTATACCAGTTGTTTTTACTTAAAATGATGTCAATTTTAAACAAAATACATATACTTTGAGTGATACCGGCCACACCGTGCCCTCGATTGAAGCAGGGTTGAATCGTACTTGTCAAAAATGACCCATGGATCCTTGTGCTAAGGTATCAACACAATCCGAAAACGTTTGGTCAGTTTTCTATATGCCAGTTGTTTTTACTTAAAAGAGTGTCCTTTTTAAACAAAATAAAGACACGTCGAGTGATACCGGCCACACCATGCCTCATATTGAGGTGGGGTTGACTCGTACATGTCGAAAATGACCCATGGATCATTATCCTTAAGTATCAACAGAATCTGAATGTGTTTGGTCGGTTTTCGGTATGACAGTTGTTGTTTTCACTTAAAATGTTGTCCATTTCAAATAAAAGTGAGACACTTTGAGTGGTACCAGCCACACCATGCCTCAGATTGACACAAGGTTGTCTCATACATGTCAATAATGAACCATGGATCCTTATGCTAAAGTATCAACATTTTACCAATACATTCGGTTAGTTTTTCATATACCAGTTGATTTTACTTAAAAGGGTGTCCATTTTAATCAAAAGAAAGACACTTTGAGTGATATCGGCCAGACCGTGCCTAAGATTGATGCAGGGTTGACTCGTACATATCAAATATGACCCATGGATCATTTTTCAAAAGTATAAATACAATCTGAATGCGTTTGGTCAGTTTTTTATATCCCAGTTGTTGTTTTCACTTAAAATGCGGTCCATTTTAAATAAAGGTGAGACACATTGAGTGGTACTGACCACACCGTGCCTCAGATTGAGGAGGGGTTGACTCATACATGTCACAAATGACCTATGGATCTTTGTACTAATGTATCAACACAATCAGAATATTTTTGGTCAGTTTTCCATATTTCTGTTGTTTTTACATAAAACAGTGTCCATTTTAAACAAAAGAGAGTCACTTTCAGTAATACCGGCCACACCGTACCTCATATTGAGGCGGGGTTGACTCATACATGTCACAAATGACCCATGGATCATTTTAATGAAGTATCAATACAATCATAAAGCGTATGGTCCATTTTACATATGAAAGTTGTTGTTTCAACTTAAAATCCTGTCCATTTAAAATAAAAGTTAGATAGTTTGAGTGGTACCGGCCACACCATGCCTCAGATTGAGGCAGAGTTGACTCATACACGTCAAAAATGACCCATGGATCATTTTCTTAAAGTATCAATAGAATTTGAATGTCTTTGGATGGTTTTCTTTATGCCAGTTGTTGTTTACACTAAAAATGTTGTCAATTTCAAATAAAAGTGGGACACTTTGACTGGAACCGGCCACACCATGCCTCAGATTGAGACATGGTTTACTTTTACACATCACAAATTACCCATGGATCCTTGTGCTAAAATATCAACACAATCCAAAGCTCCCAATAGCTCTTAAGAGGGGATCTCTTTAGATCCTTGGGTGTTTTGAGTGCCGTCAAGTGCAGATTGAAGATCCGGGTGAGTCTAATACCCTCCTTGCTTCATCTTTTCAATTAGGGTTTTCACTCTTCTCTTATCTTCTCTTGAAGATCTAAAACTCTCTTTTTTTGTTGGGATTTAGGGTGAATCTTGAAGAGAGATTAAATTGGGATCCGAGACACCGAATTAAGAGTGTGATTGTGTTCAGAATCAAAGTAGGTGGTCGTTAGACTTTTTTGAATTATCGTGATGTTTTATATATTCCGAATCGCAGCTCACCCAATGTTGGGGTGTCGGGTCATGGGGTAGTCTGGGGTCTAGGGAGGTTGGCGGGGGGGGGGGGGGGGGGGGCTATTCGGGGCTCTGTCCGGGGTCCAGGAAGGAGGGTGGGGGGGGGTCCATGGTATAGGGAGGAGGGGGGCTATCCAGGGTCCAGGAAAGAGGGGGGGGGGGGGTCCAGGGAGTTCCCAAACACAAAAAACTCTATAAACATCCTCAAGATACACCTACATAAAAAAAGACACATAAATACATCCTTTCATAAAAAAGACTCATAAAAACAGCCTAGCCTACCTAATACACGGCATACACCTGCATAAAAAACACACATAAAAAGAGAACAAAAAATAGAAACACAGAATAATACACTGAATACACCTCACTACATACACTAGCATAAAAAACAACACAAAAAACATAAAAAACATACTTCAAACACCACAAAAAACACCTTCAATAGCACAGAAAAAAACACATATGTCTGGAGAGAGGGGAGGGGGGATGTCCGGGGTCTAGGGAGGAGGGTGGGGGGGTTATCTGGGGTCTAGGGAGGATGGTGGGAGGGGGGGGGCTGTCTCGGGTCCACGAAGGAGGGGGTTGTCCGAGGTCCAGGGAGGAGGGTGGGGGGCTGTCCATGGGGCTGTCTGGGGTCCTGGAAGGAGGGTGGGGAGGCTATCTGGGGGGCTGTCAGTGCGGCTGTCTGGGGTCCAGGGAGGAAGGTGGGGGGGGGGGCATTCCGGGGTCTGGGGAGGATGGTGGGGCTGTCCAGGGTCCAGGAAGGGGGGATGGAGCTTTCCAGGGTATTAGGAGGAGGATGGGGGGGCTGTCTGGGGTCCAGGGAGGAGGGGGGGGGGTGTTCGGGGTCCAGAAAGGAGGGTGTGGAGGCTGTCTAGGGGGTCGTCCAGGGTCCAAGAAATAGGGTGGGGGTGCTGTCTGGGGTCCAGGGAGGATTGGGGGGGGGGGGGGGGCTGTCCGGGGGGTTATCCATCGGGTTGTCCGGGGGGGGGGGGGGGGCTGTCCTGGGTTCATGGGATGGTATTTACATATTTTATAAGAAAAGTATTTCAATGTTAAAAAAATAATTTCATTATATCAACATAAATCAGACCACCAATTTTCTATATTCCTCTAAAAAATTACAATTTAATTAAAATAGGGGGATTTCACAACATCCATGCTTTTTAAAAAAAAACATTCATAATATATAAATAATCATTAAAATCATTTAGAATCTCATTTCCTATCAGTCATTAAATTTAAAGTTTCATTTATGGAGAAAAATATTACGGAACCATCGATGTTTTATCGATGTTCAAATCAACACCCACAACTAGAAAAACCATGAACAGAGGGTGGGGGGGGTTGTCCAGGGGGTGGGCGTGTTGTCCACGGGGGTGGCGGGGCTGTCCAGGGGTTATGGGTTGTCCAGGGGGTGGGGGTGTCAAGGGGGTGTGGGCTGTCTAGAGGAGGGGTGAATCAGTCACAACAAATCATCAAGTCAATTTATATTATTTATAGATAAAAAATAAAGATAATATGTCCTACCTAATCAAAAATATATTCATGAACAAAAAATCAATAAAAATCAAAGGTCAGTAATATCAGTCAAAAATGTAACATATCAATCTATCCCTCATCACCATCACTATCATCACCATCATTATCACCCTCACCCTCATCCTCATCATCATACCCATCATCTTCCCCTCCCTCTTCCATGCCCTCATACTCTGCCTCAGCCTCCTCAACACCCTCCTCCTCCACCTCGGCCTCATCTTCCTTCTCAGCCTCCTCCTCGCCTGACTCATCTTCAGCCTCGGCCACCTCCTTTCCATCATCTCGACCACCACTAGAACAGCCACCTGGTGCACCATATATAGAATTAATTAATGAAATATATTCATCATAAGAAGTGAAAGCCTTTGGTGGAAGTGTTGGATGTTAAACCTCCATCAGTTTCATAAATGCAATGTTTTCCCAAGCAGACTATTCCGCCATCTCTGTGGCCCTGTTTTTAGACCATTCTCCATGTGCCTTAACCTGCTGCCACTCGATGGCACTAAAACTCATACCTGAAGAGGGAAAATACCTCATCATAACAATACTCTTCCTAGGTTGGCATCATACAATACCAGGGTGCTCATCTCACAACACCAGATGTAAGTGATCGTTTGGCCCAAAAATCATCAGGTTATTTTGCACCAAGGGAATCTAAAGCATCTTGTTACAAATATAAATATATTTTTATGTTACAAAATAGAGATTAAAATTTTAAATCTATAAATTAAAACTTACAATCTGCTGCTGAGTCGGTTCATTAGCTGGACTTACATCTTTCTTCTTTCTACTCGAGCAAAAAAAATTTCTCAAGGAACACATCCTTATAAATTCAATTTATGCCTCTAAAATGAAATTGAATGTAAGAAACCATAATTAAAAATAGGATACCAAAAAAATAGTAATTTCATAACTAAAATTATATAACAACATTAGCAATCAAATAAAATATGGAGGAAGCAACAGAAAGTGAAAGTCGTAATGAAAGATTATAAACTGTCATACCTGCTGTCTCTCATGATCTGACATCATAGTACGTCCCAATGTGTGGATGTATTTCTTAGCATCAATGTTTTTTTATTTCTTCCAGATGCATCCTTATTAAAATTTAATAATTATTACTAATGAAAAATATGAAAATTTTCATTTAAATACCTCTAATTTGATTAATACCGTAAATTGGCTAGTCGTCCAATGAGTAATCATATTTTGATTCTATTCTAATAGAAAATCATCCATTAAAGGGACTGCCTCTGACTCTATTCCCACTCTAGAATCCTAGCCGATGTACAACTCATGCTTATAAGCTCTCCAAATCCCACCTAACTTCTTTTGATGTGCTGGCCGTGCACCCTAACCATCATGGTAATTAAACCTCAACTGAGACCAAAATATTAATTCATATAAATACAAAAATTAATATATTTAATTAAATAAAACCGATTTTTTTACCCATATATCTACCCAAGCTTTATCCTTGACTTCATTTGGAAGCTATCTCCATGATATAGGGCTGACAATAATGATGTCAGAGTATTTGGAAAGCGTCGCCAAAAAACTTCGTCATTGCTGCCCTGATTTTTAAATCATCTGACCATCGTAGTTGTAGTCTACAATCAAATGCGTGTAGAGGTTCCACACCGCACGCATACATGTATACCCCCACCCCTACCTCATATCAGTAAATTTATCTGTTATGAAGGAAAAACAAATATTTCATCAATATATGTTATAATGAAAATAAATAATGGTGTAACAATTTATTAGGGTTTTATAAGTATACCTAAGGTAGTATGATCAATGGGCACCACTTGATCTGTATAAAATGAAGGAACACCCTGTAAAAATAGATTGGATCCTAATGTATGCTCTGCAGGGACAGACTCTGGTAGAGCAGGAGTCAAAGAAGATGGGATATAAAAGCCCGGAGAGATGGAAGGAGAAGTAAAAGAAGATGATAGGTGAGGAGGCTCAGATGTAAAGGGTTGTGAAAACATGGGAGGCCTAAATGTCCTGTGTGTACTTAATGGAACACCGGGATCAGAATGTGGGATGGATGGTATGTATGTGGGAGGGGAAGGGTCTAATTGGTTATGCCGACCAGAACTTATAGCTCCCGTACCACCCCCCCTCGTATGAACACCCCGAGTATTGGGACACTACAGGGTTTCTCATCAAATAAATGTCGCCTAGTAGATGGATCCTGAAAAAATGTTTTAAAAAAATTAATCACCTGAAATTATATATTATTTAAATAAATATATTTGAAATAAAATACTCAATGCAGGCACTAGTGGTGGAATGCCCATCTCAGTCAAGCAATGATTTTTGTCCATAATCTGTTTTCGTCCCCTATCTTTAATTGGTTTCATTTCCTGCTTTTGAAAACAAATATGTAATTAAATCGAAAAGGATGACTAATGTGTATCCCAAAAAACAAAATAAATGAGAGGGAATAAGGGGATTCATGGATAATTTTACTAACCATTATTTTAGGTGAGCTTGAACAAATATATAATGAAGTCAATAAATCGTACAAGATGTAATAAAGAAATTTAATTTTTCATAGGAGAATTATTTACTAAGTGTCATCAGTCTATTAAAATCATGGAACATTGATTCTACCAGATTCATAAGTGGTTAAGAAGTTGTCAAAATTAAGGAAACATTTAATATCTTTAGCTCAGGAAGATGATGCAGGTTTTAATACAAGTTTTTCATAAGAATTCAAACCATCATGTTCATTACAAGGTAAAATGTTAAAGAGAGTTCTTAGAGTCATAAAATTTTTATACAAATCACAGTTAAAGCATTGAAATGTTCACCAAGTTATAAATGTTGGTTTTTTATAGGTTTAAATAATGTTTAATTCCAAATTAGAAAATGCAATTCAAATAAAAATTCCAACAAACAAACATTGAAAATTCACCTAACAGTCAAGTCCGATATAACATATTTGTAATCAATATTAAATCAATTTAAATAGTAAAAACCTTAACAACCCAACTCGAGGTAAACCAAAAGGATTGAAACCATGGATGGATGATTATATATATTTTCCACCACAACTTTAGTTTCCCAATCAACTATGAAAATTAAGCTATTAGAGTCATCAAAAGAAATAAATGGATTGGTTCCAATGTCATTGGGGAAATTGTCAATTCCATCATCACCATCATTGAAAATATGTCTTGGAATTACTTCAACTATGACACCAAATTCAGGTCGAAGTTGGACTTTGACATAAAAAACTTGTTTAGCCATTGATTCCAATACCTATTATTATTTGGTTGCAAGAGTGCGAGTAATATTAATTACTCAAAATCCATAATCATCAATAAATGTGTCGTGTCTCGTCATTGAATCAAAACAATGACATTTCATCATCGTGACTCATCCATGGGAGTAATACTCCAATATTTTTTTCAAGGACTCCATAATAACCCACATTTTCAAATCGCGGTCTATAATCTGATGCACTGGCATAACAATCTGTTGTGGTAGTAACCATAACACCATTATTTTGTGTTCTCATGATCTTTGCTCGTTAAGTGATAATAAATTTGTACCCATTGATAACAATTGATTTACAGTCACGAACCATGGTATTAGGACCAAAATTCAAAGATCTTATTCCTCAAAGACAATGTTAGCTGGAAAACTCAATACCTTCAATATAAATGAATATTAAACTTAATTAAATACTGATTTAATTATCTTAAATATTACTATTTTTACCTTTAATTTTAACTACGGAGAAAACACTTTGCTATGAAAAGTCTCCCTCTTTCTCAAAGATAAAGAACGATGCTTTCTATTTATCATTATTTTATGTTCCTTGTAGAAAAAAATATGAATATTTTTTCACAGATATATATGTAAGATATAAATATCAAATTTAGTTACCTGATGTAGTCATCGAACAAATGATAGTTGAACAAAACTCTATGATGTGCCATCTCCCGCTCTTCAAGGCTTACTGTCTTCAATGTATATGATCTTGGAATTCTTCCTGTCTGAGGAAGTGATGGAGAAATGGGTTAAATTTTCTCATGTTCTTCTTCTTCATTTCTCATTGTTCTATTTATACTTGTAGTAAATTCAGACAAATACATTGAGCAAAAATATATACATTGTTGAACCAAGTAACCATTCACGATAGAACCTTCAGTATGATTCCTGTTTCGGACATAATACTTTAATGTGTACATATTTCTTTTAGATGGATACATCCAATGAAAAGAAAAAGGTCATCCGAGAAGTATTTCAGTGGGAATATAGACAGTCAGATACCGCATGCATGTGAAAAACAATGGAGGAAATATTTTCTCCAACTCACACAAAATTAATGGGGCATCTATCAACATTTTTTGTAAGAATAACTTGGAAAAATTCTTAGCATAAATATCTCTAAACAAATGGCACAACCAAATAAAAATCATTGTTACATTGTTGGACAGAATATGATGGATTGCTATTGGAATCAACTCATGCAGAAGAACATGACAATCACAAGTATTCAATGATTTTATCTTCAACTCTCTTCTGTTGACCCATTTAGATATGTTTCTTGAATAGCCACGGAGAACTCTAATAGTATCTAATACTTCTAGAAATTGTTATTTTCATATGTTTCATCACATAAGATGCACATGGAACTTTCCATTTATTTTCACTAATATGAACAGGATGCAATTTTTCTCTAATGACCCAATCCACCAAGTCACACACATACCATAAATCATCTTTTGTCTTTAACTTAACATTTATAAAAATAAAAAACAACATTTCACATATATTCCTTTCAATGTGCATTACGTCTAAGCAATGACGTAACAAATTGGTTGACCAATAAGGCAAATAAAAAAAGATACTCCTCTTCCCCCAATTGTAACAGGTTTCAATGGAAAAATTATTCATCTTTCCAGATTTCATTTGACCCTTCTAGAATGAAAAACTAAAATATTTTAATTCATTAAGTACATCAGTACCAGACATACGTTGAGGTGGATCATCGGTCTCTATGATATTATAAAATCTTCGACTATTATGTATATATGGATGGTCCATTGGAAACAATTGTGGATGTACCATAAAACTGAAACTACAGTGATGTTTCAGTTTTCTGGATCATTTATTCTTCATAAAAATGGGACATGATGGTTTTCCCTTTGTTCTCCATCCAGAAATCATTGCATAAGCCTGAAAAATCATTTATCGTCCACATAAGCGCATCACGCATCTGAAATATGTCTTTCAAATATGAATCATATGTGTGCACACCCATATCCCAATGAAATTTCAACTATTTTATTAAAGGTTTCATGTATACGTCAATATCAATATTGGGATCAGAAGGTCCAGATATGAGTATAATCATGAATGTGAAAGGATTTCCCATACACAATGATGGGGGAAGATTATAAATGTGTAAAAAAACTGGCCATGTGCTATGAGAAGTAAGCATCTACCCAAACAAATTAAAACAGTCGCATGAATGACCCAACCTCAAATTATTCATGTAATATTTAAAATCAGGATATGGAGCATCAAATCTCTACCATGGAAATCCATATGTAGGGTTAAATAGCTCATCATTAGTATTCTTTCTCTCGGTATCATGCCATCTCATTTTTATTGATATTTCATCAGACATAAAAATATTCTTGAGTCCGGGGATCAATGGAAAGTACCACATTACTTTTTGTGGCATGTGATATGATGTTCCATCAGATTTTGACGTCCAGCGGGATGTTCCACATTTTATACAATCATTTCAATAAGCGGTTTCCTCCTATAATAAACTACAATCTTTCGGGAAAGCATGAATTTTGTTTCTTGAAAATTCATGTTCCTCAACTATCTTTCATGCCATATAGTGGTTTGAAGGAATATCTACATCATCTAGAAGTAAATCTGTCAATAAGGATAGAATGTTATCAATTGCTGTATCAGAAATCCCATACATAGTTTTCCCATGGAACAATCAAATTAGAAATTCCATCTTTTTCATTTTATCGCATTGTCGATATACTAGAGTCGTAGCAGCATCATTCAATTTTTTCAGAGTGAAAATATCATCTATTTCATTAGATGTATCATCTTTCCTCATATCTAAATCTTCTTGAGTTGAAATCCTTTCTATTTCACGATGAAGAATAAATTGAAACTAGTCATCTATAAAATTTTCCAGTACAATCGTTTCATTTTGATCATCAGCAATTTGAAATTTATTTTTTTCCACATTGTGATACCACACATAGTAGTTTGATTGAAAACCATATTTAGTTATGTGGTAGTTGACTTATTCATTGCTCAACCAAGGTCTACTAATAGAATTGGAACATGGGAAGTTTATGAGATCACTATCTGAATCATTGAGAAATGAAAAATCTAAAAAGCTCTCCAAATTGTTTTGAAAATCCCTTGATATCTGATCGGTTTCATACATCCAACTTCTATCCATTCTATAAAAATAATTTTTATAAGTCATTTATTCAAAAGAAATTCAATAATATTGAAGTTTGATCGAAAATATATTTATGTAAACGATAAATGAAGGAGTTTCTAGTTGATGTAGTGAACTATTAAAACAATGTAAAGATATACTAATTCAGTTATGTGTGCCTAAATTTGAGGTGAGATGTGTTTTGTAATTTTTTCATTTATCACATAGAAGAAGACACCATAGACCTTATATAACATTGTTCAAGATATTACAATGTGAAGGATTTTCATGAAAGATGTAGAATGTGTAAAGAGAGTTTTTTAAATAAGTTATTAATGATAAAAAATAGAAATATGGTGAAATGTTAGTACATTTAATAACACCCAAACTAAAGTCCATATAAAGTAACATATCACCCCACTAAAAAAAGGAAAACCTCCTACCCCACTACCCCAACATTCCCCAATCCCTTCACATGGATCATCCTTATATCCATTACCCACCTCAAGAAAATATGACTAAACAAACCATTTACCATCTTTGAGTGGGGATACATCTCACCAGCACCTCCATTAGTTGATATGATTCACTAACTACATAAAATTAGTGGCTATGAAGACTTCAAATCATGTTGATTCATATAATCCTGACACTTGAATTTTAAAACGAAAATAGAAAAAAAAAATCAAACAGCACTTATTGGGTATGTCATGTCACACCTGTCACCACCTCGTTTAGGCCAAATCAAAATAGAAAAAAATAATAATAGGTGAAAAACATTAAAACTATGTTAATCCTTTCAAATTTGGAGTGTAGAACTAAAAAATTTATTGACTTAAGATGGATTTATAGGGAGGAAGGAGTTCCTAGCTTATGTAAAGAGAGAGGCCTCTAGTTTAGAATCAAGGGGGACATCCCCAAGGCTTCATAAATCATAATCACTATGACTCCAAGGTATATTTACATAAGGTATTCTAAGAAAACTCATCATGAATCCAAGGGGGTTTCCAAATGGAATTTAAAGAAAATCTCTTAATATGAATTCTTGGTTGGTTTCTTCAAAGAAATCCAAATCATTAATCAAAGAAAAAGTACTCATAATTTAAATTTAAATTTATTTATATTCATTTTCAATAGGTCTCATATAAGATTCACATGACTCATGCCCCATTATGTGTTATAGGGATCCCAAATAATTCACTCATGTTCAATAACTCATTCTTGGCACCCCTATGGTCATACCCATCATTACCCAATTAGTTCCCCCAGTCAAGTGCACCCCGTGGGTGGATAATGTTTATGCTTCTACACTAATAGGTTGTTCATTGATCTTAAAGAGGTTTAATTTCATAAAGTATAGACAAAAACATTTAATTTTAAATTTGAGATTAATAGTAAAGTATGTCAATGATACTACACATCATAAAGAACACAAAACAATGATAATTTTAAGGGATAGTTTATAAACCATCTTTATATATACTCACAGACATCTACCAATCAAGTATTAGTTATTGATTCAATATCAAATAGTGTGAATCATAATATTTTCCCAAATCCCATAAAATAGGGAATAATGACACGATCATTCTAGATAGTGAAATAAATGGAGAAAGATTTAGAATAGAAGGATATCTTTATAACTATCTCATAGATGGGATGAACCACACTAGAAATAAATAAGATACCTCAACTCATCATGTTAGCTCACAGAGTTTGGTAGACCACACACCAACCATGTCAATTACCTCAATGGGGGGATTCTATGTCAATATTTGGGAAGAGGTTGAAGGAGTCTAACCTGGATGGGGTAGTTGCAGCCGAATTTATGGAAGAGCTCGGGTTAGGGTTCACCTGCGTGGGGGCTTCGAGAAATCGGGGGAAATACAGAGTTATCTACTTCTGTGTAATCGGAGGTGGTTTTACTACATTTCTGGGGACTTTTTCCAATGGTTTTTAAAAACCATTGAAAAAATCATTGAATTTACCAATGGTTTGTACAAACCGATGGTAAAGGGAGAAAATTTTGTAGATTTCCCAATGGTTTCTTCAAACCATTTGTAAATCCTTCACTAACTCAACCTTTACCAACAGTTTACTAAAACTGTTGGTAAAGGACCCCTATACAAAAGGTTCTGTAGAACCATTGGTATAACATCATTGGGAAAACCCAACTTCCCAATAGTGCATCTCCAAGCACAAATCTAGTTTTTACCTCTATCAAACCTGAACCAAGAAACCAATATCAAACTATCGTGTCCAATAGAAACCAGACTAGACCTATAATATGATAGGTAGAAGCATAAATAGACTAGTAGGTATCTTTCCCACACAATACATAACCTTTAAAAATAAAACCATTTCATGCTAGTTTGAATGAAACTTAGAAAAAAGATTTTTATTTTAATTTTAAACATCAAACAAATCACTTTTATTTAAAAATATCTTCAATCAAATCAAAATCCAAATGGTTTTTAAAATTAGAATAATATTTTTAAAACTATTTTTTAAATAAATTTTACTATAAAAAGAAAGTAAAAGAATTCATTTTTTTAAAATGAACCTCATAATATTTTATAAAACAAAATATAACTAGTTTATAATAAAAAACACTAAAATACAAGTAGACCAATCTAATAAATCATGGAAACAAGGATCCTTGAGGATTCCTTTGAAAAAAAATGACAAAAACACTATATAGTAGTACCTATTTGGATGTCAAAAAACTTCCCCAACACCCGAATGTACCAACTCTGAACTGACTAAATTGAAATTCCCCAAGTAGAGTGAAAATTACATTAGGTCCAGTAGCTAGAAAAATAATTATACACTAGTCTACATGATATCTTACTGGTGAATGACCACCACATTTTACCCCTTTCTTGAATCCTGACTTCCTCCCCTATTCCCCTTAGATCTCCCTTAGTATGAAGGACCTAGAGTGCTTTGACAGATCCCCACAACTTTCAATCTCAACATTGAAATTCATTGAATTTTCCTATCTACTTTATGTGACCCTGATTTTAATATTTATGCATTGATGTCTATTCATGGACTACTTTGATCTCTTGATTTTTAGATCATGGGGTCTGCAAGAGCGAGCGACGATAGGGCTACTTGACATGAAGCACATCATGATTCGATTTTCAACTGAAAAAGATGTGATCTTTTCTTGATCGATCATGCATTGTACGTGTGATGGATCACATTATATTCTCTCCAAGTAGTTGTATGACTTCCATATGAAGCAAGATTCACCAACACCAACGATTTGGGTTAGATTTCTAGAACTCTTAATCCCCTTTCAAAATCTGTTGATCCTTCATATTCTAGGAAACCTGGTAGGTAGATAACTCTATTCGGATAGTAAGACTAGGGTGATGTGTTATCTGAATTCATCAAGGATATGTGTTGTAGTTTATCTATCTTTGTCACAAGTTAAATACTTCTATATTACTGTGGGTGGAGAGCTCCAATATAAATAGATGGTATTTTTTGAATCATGGTGGGAATTGTGTCTACTGTGAAAGAAACTGGGATATAGTATTGAGTTTTGCAGGTGTAGGAGGATAATGCAGTAGGTATTTGGTTTGGGTGATCAGAAAAACCATTATATAGGTGGTATTTCTATTGATTGTGTCAAGATCTAGGATATGAAATATAATGAGTCAAGTGAGGGTCAAGAGGGTTCTGTTCGATTTTCTAGCAAGGTTTATGGTCCTGTGAGTTTGTGTAAAAAAAGGCTAATGAAATATGCACAAGTGTTACCTTATGATATGGAGATGAATGTAAATATTGATATGTTGAAATAGGTTCTAAAGGTGGAAAGATCTATAGGTTAAAAGGTTATCATTGTTTCTTTAAGTGTTACTGCTGAGGGAGAAGATGATCCCCACAAAAATGAAGGTCCTACAGGTGAAAATGTGTTATTTGGGGGTGCACATACTAGTTAAATGGTGGAAGATAATTTGGGTATATATGATGGTTCTTTTAACCAACCATAAGTTGGATGTAGGGAAAAAGGAAGTCTCTTCTAGTCAATCTATTTATGATGACACTCCAGGGCTTGGGTTTATTTAGATATGAGACACGGACTTGTTCTGTCATATTGATGAATCTCATTTAAATGTTGTAATTTCAATCTACAGTGTGTAGACAGGGAGTGCTGGCATCAAGAGAGATGTTGGTCTGGTTTGAAATGAAGATGTTGGGAATGAAGAGGGGGTGGTCCAATTAGATTCATTCAGTGAAGCTATGATGAATGTGGAAGTCTATGATGATCAAGCCACTAGTTAGGATCCAAACTATTTGGTCATAGAAGAAACTAATATACATACCAAATATATGGGATAAGTCTTTGTTCATCCAAAAATCTCATATATTATAGTGTACGAACCAAGTTATGGTGATCATGACACTGATGTAACAAAACATTAATGTTCATGAGCAGATTCAGAAACTCCATATCTATTCACAAGTTTGTGATAGGTAGGAGAATGTTTCTGATGATGAAAAATTTACTGATAGTTCCCCTCTGAAATCTCTAAGTTGTAGTAAAGCCTCATTTAAAGAAACCATCACACATGGGAATAAAAAGACGATTGATAGTGGGGGATTCATCTCTTCTCCCCATAAGAGACGGCTGAGGAAGGACTACTCCAATTTTTCAAGGATCGTGTCAACCAGGTTCTCTTCTAAGGTGTCAAGAAAGATTGATGCTGATATGTTCCAGATATTCAATCAATTTAACTCTTTATTTGAATGTGAAACTATTGATGAGTATGATTATGTTAATGATTTATCATATTATTATTTTTATCATTGCTTCTACTAGAAATGGGTAAGAATTAATCTCTATCTGCTTCTCTTGTATACGTTTCCTTTATTCTTAATAAATGGCCACATTCTTTTGTTTCTGAATGGACTTGTATAGTGCCATTTAATACATAAAACTGAAAAAATCATATCTTTAAATAGAAATCTAATACATTTCATGGAAACATTTGAACATATCAAATGATAGCAGTTCAATATATTAAATATTTATTTTGAATAACTTTACATGGTCATTTGATGTTGAGATGCCTCTAGTGAAATTACTGATGACTAAGTCAATTACATAATATTTAAAATTATTAATTCATATCCCTAAATAATCTTCGTAATTATATGTAATATTTCATTTTGAAAAAAAAAATTAAATTCAAAACCAAATAAATCTACATAAACAAATAAATTATATTATGCATGTAAAATAGACACATATATTGTAATTATATAGTAGTCGATAATATATACATATATTATATATACTTTAAATGGATAAAAATTTGTGTATATTAAAATTTTCATACTGAAATAGGGAATAAAGGGAATTTGTGTCAGAATTAGGGAGAGTGGGGGTAAATTTGATGAATAAATGAAGTGAATAGGATACCAGTGTCATGTTGAAATGTAGTGAAGGTTGATGGTGATAGATATTCCTAAAATCACTCTATATAACTATAGATGTGAATTTATGTGCTTAGTTGGAGGTAACTTAAATCAATGTATGCATATTGTATGTATAAAGGTGTATGCTATTTCAAATAATGTATGCATACTATATTCTTATAGTATGTAAATTTTTAATATAGAAGTTTCTTGAGAGTAATACTAAATTTCATGTAGTAAGAATGCATACTATAATTTCATATAGTATATAATGTTTAGAATACCACTAAAAAATTGATAATTATAGGTTTGGAATGATATAAAATTAATAGATTATATTTGAATATAAGGATATAATCTGGAAAAGGTAAAGAGAATTTTTAGATATTTATATTATTTTTGAAAATTATAAATAATTTTAATTATGGATACGGAACTAAAGAATTTGAATTAATTGAATTTTTATAAACATCTTATCTCATTGTTGAATTAGTTTATGGAGATAACGTTGTTATGATTGAAAGATATTATGAGGAGAAACCACATGATCCCATTATAAGTGAAGTCATACATGTTGCAGGACGACATGTAGTGATCTATCTACCAATGCCCCAAAACCACTTGTTTGTAACCACCTTATATGTTTCAGAAATGGCTAAATCTGAACAGACTCCCTTCTAAACCAAATACCTGTGTGCTTGAAATTGTCTATGCACCTAATTGAGTGAAAATTAACCAACTATTTCCATCTAGTCATCTCAATTTTGAAAAAAGTCCATATTTAATATATATATATAATTTCAATACTGAGTACAGATATATAATATAGATAACATTGAAAGTTTTCAAGGGTGAATAATTAGTACTCATATTTACTCCGTACTCTTAATATAGAATGTTTGGATGATCACTGATTATGAATTAAGTCTAAATTATAAAAGTGGTATATTCATAAAATATACTATTGAATAAGAAATATATATAGTGTATATGAAATAATTCTAATGAATTTTTTTTATTTCCTATATATTTTATAAAGTTCAGATGTACATAAATGTTTGTAATCACTTTCTCTATTATAATAGATGAACTATCAATAATTATTCCAGTTATGTAGTTTTTAATATCTAATTATATGAAAAAATCAAAGTTTGAATGATTTAATCTATCATGTAACAAAAAATAAATTGAAATATAATTAAATATATTATTAAAATTTAACTTACCAAATAAGAATAAATACAATAATAGAAAGAAATTATATAACTGTAACCAAATTTTTATATATATAATGTATTTTTATGGGTAATACATCTCTGTCATGATGATTTATAGGCCCTAGAGACAAATATGTATGCTACCATATATATGGAAAGGATCCTCAAATAACAACATGTACACTTTCAACATTGAGAATGTTACTTCACTGGTTATGGAAAGTAGAAGGTTTTTGGTTATGGAAAGTTATAAAATGGAGAAATTAGATACAATGTAGAATCAAATATGTAGGTATTTACTAGTAAAGAAAATATTTAGTTTATCAAATTAATAAAAACATTAAATTTTCTTTAGAGTTTCATAGAAAAATATATGTAAATATTTACTTTATTGGTTATCGAATGTTACATTAAATGTTCATCAAATATATATATAAATTTGTTAATGCTGATGGAGTAAATTATAGAAATGTATAATTTCTTAGATACTTATATGGTTAATACCTATCTTTCTACCTAACTGGTTACAGAAAGTAGATGTATAATTTCATAGAAACATATATGTAATTATTTTATTGTTATGGAAATATAATAAAAATATAAATAAAATGCGTATACAAATACATCAATATATAATCTATAATATAATTGTATAGTAATATAGGATTGACTACAAATATAATAAAATACATGGTTTTATGGTTTCCCATATACTAACTGTAATTAGTGGAGAAATATCATTATGAAATGATAATAATAGAGTGGGATCCCAATTTAATCATTGTTGTGTAATTGAAAATTTAAAATTAAATCACCAGAAAATTAATGAAGTTGATGATATAACTATTAGTTTCTATTTGTGTACATTTTAATAAATATTCTGTATCAACCTACATTTAGGATGGTTAGCATTGAATTTGTAAGTGAGTATACGAGTAGAGATAATAAAATCAAATATTATGAAGAGATATCTAGAATGAGTAGTGCATTCCTCACATAATCATTATGGAATAATCTGTCTCTATATATGAATGCACAATACATACATTGTATATAATCAAAGGAACTGATAGTGTATACCTTGTGAGGAGTAATCTGGAATTAAATGTGTATTCCTTACAAAATATTTATGGAATACATTGATTCTATATAAGGATACATAGTACATGCAAAGTGTAATCAAAGGAACTAACAATGTATACATTATGATGAGTGATCTAGAACCGACAATATGTTCCTCACATAATAATTATGGAATAATCTGATTTTATATATTAATACAAAGTACATAAATATTATATACTCAAAAGAATTGATGGTGTGTTCATATATAGAGTATATATAAGAACTGCGTATTCATTTAATGAGTTTTCACTCCAAGGGAGAGTACACTCAATACTTGTACTCATGTATATGGATACACATAATATTTAAGGATCATTTAGGTTGGTTGAAATTTAATTTCTAAGTTATTATATTAAAATACAATGCAGTTTCAGTTGATGATTGTGCTGGAAAATTATATCCAAATGTCCAACTTTGTAAACAATATATTTTTTGTCTATCATTATAAATAACTTATAGTGAATAACTAAATGAATCATGGTTCATGTGTAAATATATCTTATAAAAAATTATATATAGTGTTCAAGTAATGTTGAAAAAAAACCTTTTATAATATTTCTACTAAGATATTAACATATTTAGTACAATTTTAATTTTTTTTCAAAAATTTCACACATGAAATACATAATATACACACATCTGTTAGTAGAAATCATGTACATAGAGATACAATACAATGAAAAACTTATTTGAAATAATACATTGAAATCATTATTAACACTCTATATCCATGCGTAGATTTTATTATTTATAAATGTCGATGTAAATATCTAATTTTCATTTTAATTTGTGAAGAGAAAATAAATTATAGATATTTTATCTAATAATTTTTATGAATTTTTGAACCACATTCGAATGATGTGTACTTCAATTTTTAAATTTTCACCATATTCAGTAGGAATATTTCATAATTGAGTATTTAAATGGGAAATTTATATGAAACTACATTAATAATGAAAGATTTTTTTTGTAAAGATAACACTTTCATGAAATGAGTAACTATTGATGTTTTTGTATAATTAGTAAATTAAATAATTACATTACTCTTTTTGTAATGAAAATATTATATAACTAATTTCATTTGATAAATATTTAGTAGTGAAGTAAAGAATTACATTTATTGGTGTATTTGTATTAGCCATATAATTTACACTATCAAAATTGAGAAATATATATATATATATATATTTCAAAGAAAGTATAAAGTGAATTTCCATAAAATTTAAAGTAAATATTTATATATACTTTTATAATAAAATAGAAAGTAACATTAATAATTTTCGAAGAGTTGAGAATATTTACATATAAAAAACCTTAAAGTGAAATATATGAAATGAACCATGTTGTTTTAGAATAATAGCTAGTAAGACCAATAATATATCTAGAATGCATAGTTATGTATTTTTTGCTATTGGAGTTGTAGCTCTATGGTAGGATATCAAGTAATCCTGCATCTAGATTAGGGTTTAATTCCTTATGGCATTATAGTTGGAGGATTCTAGAAGGCCGTTTAAATTTCACTGGGAGCAGGATGATTCGTAAGGCAGTGTATATGTGTGAATTGGGGTAACATCCCTCATGGAGTCTATAACATATAGGGTCTTATCATGGGATACCCCAATGACTATGGGAAAGTTAGTGTTTCGATCAGTTTTGGGTAGGTGGACTGAGGGTGGGTTTGAGCAAGGATGACAACTATATTGACGGAAGTGATCAAGAACGTAGATAGTGTCGACATACGTTGTTCATGAGAAGTAGTGGGTTTGAGCATGACAATGATGGTTTTGGTGGACAAGGAGGAGAATACACTGTCAGAGGGAACATGAGTGATGAATCCATGACAATGTGGATGGTAAGTACAAATGATATGTGGGCAGTTGTGGATGATAATCATTAACCTACAGGGTACTAGATCTATGGGTTGTTTGTATTGGGATTTAATACCCACTTTACATAGAAATACCATGTGATTAGATCCATTTTCCTAGGATAACAAGAGGGTATTTTTTTTAATAAAAAATAGAGGGTTTCCTGCCTACCTTTTTTAAATACTTAGGTCTTGTTCTCCACATTTACCAGAATTAATGCATATATTATTATATGAATTTATATATATGGAAAAAATTTAATTCCAAAATTTTTTTCATGGAAATTGTTATTATTGTTTTCTAAATAATTAGCAGGAAGGACTCCCCTATTTTTTTAATAAAACAAACACATATCATTTTATAGCCAGAGGGATCCAATTACAAGACCTGTAGGCCTAGTGGGTATTAAACCCCTACCAAAATGAACAAAAATCCATAAACACCATAGGTTTACCTTTTACATAGGCCTAATCTATTCTCTGTCCACCCCACTTTTTAGGTCCACATCCACCATTAAAAATCTCACTCGATCCCCCTACACCTCTTCCAGCCCTGTCACCGCCCATCTTCAGCTGCAATACTGTCCAATGATGAAATCTATCATCACCCATGTTCACCTCACCTTGTGATATTTTTCTATCCCTAAAATAGATACAATGTAACCATATAATCCCCCATTGGGGAATATCCATATTCATCTTCATTATCATCAACACCACCATAACCACTGACCACTATTTCCCACATCTGCCTTCACCTACACCGTTGTCTGCATTGACTTACAACAACCCCATAAATCATGTACAAATAAACTCATCCCACAAATATTAGGGTAAATACATGATAGTGGTTAGAATCTAACCCTAAAATCCACACCCATTAGATGCATCAAACATGTGAAGGTAACTAACTTACCTTTAGCCCCGCTGGCTGGAAATTTCATTTCATACTTTGTTTGATAAAAAATTTAAAATTGATTGTGAAAATTTTCATTTGGTAGAATATAAACACTATCTCATAAAAATATCTTAATTAAAATAATTCTAAATTTTCAAGAAATATTTCTGAATTCATAATGTTCAAATTTTGAAAAGTCACTTGAACAGAGCATATGAGGATTTATTGAAGGTTACCATGGGAAAAATTTGAGAACTAAATAATTTAGAAAAATATATGAGTCATAATATATTATTTAAAGTATTATGGAGTATATAATAGAGTATTATAATGAAAAATAAAAATATTGTAGGGAAAAAGGGGTGGTTAGAATGAATATGTAGGTGTGGAAATTGGCATAAGATATCTTTCATACCTTGAAAATCATTTTATTTCATATGAATACTAGTATAGTTATAGAGTTTCTTAAGGGTGTTCTTAGTGTAAAATATAAGAAAATAGTAAATTAAGGTAAAAAAACAACAAATTGATCAATTCAGTTGAATAGTAACTTAATACATGACAAACATCTTTTGTGCATGCCAATAATGATGTGAATATAGAGGTTTTAATGTTTAAAAGATCAACATTTAATTTTTTTACATTATTATAATGAAATGTAGAAAACCTTGATTCATAGGAGGAAGATAAATAATAAATTAAAACTAATAATGAAAATGGAAAAGAAAATGAAAATTTCTCTCATTGTGGAGATTCTTCATACCATTTATTCATGAGTAGAAATGCATTATGTCTCATTCATGGGACAAAATCAAGGGCATAAATCAAGGGCCTCTACATTTTAAATAATTAATTGTGGTAGAAATGTATAAAACATAAACATCGGTCTTAATTATGGTCTATATTTTCCAATGTAAATATAATTCAATAGTTTATATGGTTTTTATATTATAATATTCAACTTCATAATTGTAATAACATATTTGAAAATAGGGAATACTTTGCGAATAAAATTAGATGAAATTAAAAGAAATAGAGGAATGATATTTAAATTGAATAAGTACAACTAATTGGATTTATAAAATAGTATAGTTTATCCATATTTATTTTTTTGTTCAAACTATAATTATGTAAATTGAAGTCCACTTATGAATTTTCTTAGATATTAAATCAAATGTAGTGAAATAAGAAGGGGGTAAAAGTTAATAAAATACATGATACTGCTTGTTATGAAATATTATCCTGAAATATAAAATAAATGGATATGTTGACTAAATTGAATTAAATAAAAATTTATTAAATAATATTATTAAATAAATTGAAGATAAATAAGGAAGAATAATTTGAAATTGAATATATAAAATTTAAGAAACTTTTTTTTATTAAATTAAAACATATCACTATAATGTCATATAATATATGAAGATATATACCTTTTCCTTCCACAAAATCGAAGACCATTTAGAAAATCCTTCAGTTCTAGAAGATCATCTACAATGTAAACCATTGGTGTTTGACATAGTCTCTCAGATCCATGGATATTGAAGATCAACTCTTGCAGGCATTCAATAACTTTAAAGAAACACATTGACATTTAAGAATAAAAAATATAAATGGAACCAAAGATTTTAAATTGTTATTGTTTAGAAAATAAAAAATAAAATTCAAAGTAAAATTAAAAACATCATGAATTTATACTTGGAAAAAAACATGAATTACAAAGAGACATCCTTAAATTATAAGTAATACCATGAAACACTGAATGAAATATTATGAGATGACACGAAATTTATGACTTCAAATAAGATCACCGAGAAAAATGAAAACCATAAAAATATATATATGTGGTCAAATTATAATAATAAGTATGTGAATAAAATCAATAAGTAAAATTATTTAGTTAAATTATAAGGATGATAAATGGTAAATCATAATTAGTACCTGAAATGTAGGGATGACTTAATCTAGAGGCACCAAGTTGTATTCTCCAAGTAATTCTTCGTAAAAATTATAATTTATATGAGAAAAATAAAAATTTGTGAAATAAAGATAAGAAATATTATATTTAACATAGATAATAACATATATAGATTGGTGTGGTCTAAAATATACAACAAATTTGGCATCCTATACATATCACTACATGTGTAGATTTTATTTGAATGAGATTTTTTTTTCAAAATTCGATGAGGTAACCAAGCCAGATAATTTTTACGAAGAAGGTTGGTGGATGTAATTTTAAAAAACAATTATATGAAATGAAATTCATATTAGTTCATGGATAAGATGGTCAATTTTTCCAATGGTCGGGTTCATGTATGTGATCAGGGCTGATCATGTAGAGAGATATGAAAACAAATAAGTCCAAAGAAGAAAAATAAGAAAACACATAATATAAGGGAACCCAAAATATGTAAAATGCATACCAAAAAAATAATAAAAAATAAATAATCAAGGATCAAACTAATAGAGGGATAAATAAATGGTGGATAATATTCATGAGAGAATAAACTATTACCTTGGATTTTACATAGATTATTGGATAAGATGCGAGTGATAATTTTACATGAGAAACCAAAATATTCTATTGATTTTCATTCTATAATCGTTCAACGATTCTATATAGTATCACATAGGAGAGGAGAACATGTGATTATAATCTAACTATGAAATAATATATTCTAACATCGATTACTCACTTGAGGAAGAAAATTCATGGTGTTTTCACGAGGCTCCCCAACACGGAGTGAAGCTATTAGAAATTCATTTTACCAATACCAAAACATTAGTTTATATATAATGTACATATATATAATATATATATATAATATAAATACAAAGACCATTTATATATATTTAATTGATATATATTAATCATATATAATTCAAAGGAAATATGAGGAAAACAACATATAACATTTATAGCGATTATGATAAAATTATTCTTAGGGTAATTTGTTTTTATTATATTTAAGGAATTTTCAAAAATACTTATAAAAATTAAATTCATATATGTTTGAGTTATAGGAATATTTAACTAAAAAAATATTGATTCTTATGCCATAGATGATTCTAAATCCTACAAAAAGTATAACAACATCAGTTAGAAAGTAGCTTGATTCAAAATCAGAACCATGTGGGATGAACAAGTAGAAAATAAAATGTTAAGTAAAGAACTGATTAAGTGAGATGATTTAATAACCATACTAAAATATTTATAGCGTTATTATGGATAAAAACAAAATACATAAATTCAAGTATATACCATTGAGAGGTTGTGAACCTACCATGGGAATAAAAAATTTATTACGAAGTGCTACATTTTCAAGGGAAAACTATTTTAATGAATTTATATTTATAAAAACATCAATAATTATATGAAATGATACAAATTAAATATAGTATAATAAAATATTGACAATATACTAAGATCATATAGATATAAAATGTCCTATTAAAGAATACAATATACTAATAGTGAATGAAAATAAAGGAATGTAATAAATTCTCAAAAAGAATATGAGAAAGGATAAAGAGGTAGAATAACATATAGATTTTTAGGTATCATGAATAACCCATGCTCGATGTTGTGGGAAGAACCAAAGAAAATAATGGGTAAGGGAGGAGTAAAACCTATACATCTAAGGAAGGTCATGTAATTGGAGAGCAGGTGATGGAAAAATTAGGAAATGTGCACAAATAAGGAAAAACAAAAGGGGGAAGAGATAGTTTAGTGATTCCTTACTTAATGGGGATGATATGGATCTGAATTTAGGTAATATTGTTATGGATTTACAATAAAAACCCCAAATTTATATAAAAGATCATATGATGATGTGAGGACATAATACAACGATTCAAGTTGTCATGAGTAGATTTAGTGACAATGAAAGGAAGGTATTCGAGGTAAATAAAACCCTATTTGGATTGGAAGAAATAGCCAGAGTCAAGGATATGAAAAATGAGTTTTGTAGGAGGAGGGTAGAAAGAGGTGGAAGTGGATAGTAAGTTTAAGGTGATGAGAGAGATGGAGGTGGATGTGGGGAGGTAGAGAAGAAGACGTATGTGGTAGAGGTGGATCTTTGATATCAAGGAGTGGAGATACATAAAGGTGAGGAGGAGGGAGTGGGGAGGTAGCTAAAAGCATGAATTATAGGAGGGTAGAAGAAACAGGGAGAGTATATTAGAGTGATAATAATGATAGATGAGTTAACACGTGTAATTGAATGATGGAAGCGTAGACACATAGAAGGAAAATTAAAAGTTTTAGTGTTGATAATTGACAGAGAGCATGTTTAAAATGTTAAAATTTTATGAAATCCCATATTTATTAAGTTCTAATCGTGCCTTATAATGTTATGTAATAAAATAAGTAATTTAAAATTATTTAAAAATAAATTCATGTAATCATCATAAAATATCAAACATTCAATATTTACAAAAACCCATTAAAACCACATAAAAATTTAATATTGAAGTAATCCTTTTCTATACATTTTTTAAAGGCTAAAACACTCTATTTAAAGGAGGAACTCTTTTAAATGATCTGAATGAGAAAATTGTTAATCATTTTGTGTGCATGGTATTTCAAAAATAGACATATAATTATAAGTAAAAGAGAACCCTTTTCACATCTCATTGAATTTAAAGAGAAACCAATTTATTTTTTTCCAAAATTACAATGTATATTTGATATAACTGATAAAACACTTAAAACATACATTAAAACAAAAAAACTATCATTTTTCTCGATTTAAATTCTAAAACATGGAGTAGAATAACTTTAATCTTGTTGATTTTATAAACCAAGGTGTAAATACACCATAATGTGCTTAAATATGATCTATAAATTCTATAATAACCCTTATAAACCCTAAAACAAATTAATTAATTAAACATCAAGAAAAGAGGTACCCCAGGTTACCATGACCTTGAAAAGGAATGAAAAGGTGAAAAAAGCAAAGAGGGGGAAGAAGGAACTGGGAGGGGCTTACTTTAAAAATATACCTCAAAACCCAAATAAATCCATGGAATCCCCAGGGTAAGGATAAAAAGGCCTAGGTGAGATATGAACAATCCATGGGTCTCAAATATGATAGGAGAGAAGAGATTTGGGGTTATAATTGGGTATGGGTGGGATGAAAATTAGAAAATTTCAATATTATAGGTAGAATTTAAAATTTGGAATCATGGTTTAACAAACTATGCACCTACCATGAACCGACCGTATGAATCTCATTGGATGAAAAGGGAGATTCCAAATGGTTTTTGTAGCACAGTTTACTAGGCCATGGGTGAACTATGTGAGTGAATTTGAAATGTGTTTCAGTTTTTTCATGTGCAAGATGCACCGTTAGAACTAACTGTGTGCCAACCGTGAACCTAGAACTACACTCTAAAACATTGTAAAATTTAAGGGAAGTCAACCCAAAAATCAGGGAAAATAATTAAAACATGAAAATAAGGAAATTCAATTTTCTTATGTGACAATTACCCTAGCCATAACACTTTATAATCCCATAATTTTATACAAAAATTAGTTGATCTCTGAAAAGAAATAATGTATAACTTCCCAAAAAGGCATGAATCAAGGGATTGAACATAAAAACCTATTGGGGTTACCACCAAAACCTAACACACCACTGTCAAGAAGAAATATGATTATATTACATGGATCAAATATTATGATATAGACTTCTCCATAGAAGTATAGAGTTAAATATATCCATGAATTTGAAGCTAAAAAAATGAAAACTTCTCAACGAATATGGGAAACACCTTTAAATACATTTTAAAAACAAGAAATAGCCCATCCAAAGCATGAAAATGAAAAAAGGAACCTTCTATTTCTCACTAAAAATACATATGAGCATCTACAACACAACATATGATCATAATACAGGGGAACTCTCTAGGTTGGGGTTGGGTGTGGGAACATAAAGGACTATCCTAACAACTAGGGACCCCAACCTATATAATAAAGAAAAGAGAAATAGTTAGTGTGATGTAAAATATGATCCCACTCAGAACAGAATAAATAACTATTAACAACACTAATAAGAGTCACATACTCATCATGAGAGTTCCATCCATTGTGGTCTTCCCACGCTATTAAGAACTAATACCAATCCTCATCCCACAAAACTAGAATCATTTTCAAAAGATTCAAATGAAATCTAAGAAATAATTTAAAAGAAACAAAATACCCAAAACCAATATATATATATATATATAATAACACATGACTAGAAAAGGAAATAAGGGAAGGTGGAATAAAATAAGGAAAACCTCATGCAATATCTTCACAAAAGCTAGGTTGTGTAGGATGAACAAACAGATCCTCCAAAGGGTATGAAATGGCCCAATCTATCTTATAAAAATATCCTTTCCAAATACTCTTTAGGTGTCTTAGATGAGCACAATTTCACTCGTTATTTGGAGTTCCCTGGAATAAAGGATTTTTGTAGCCAAACTTCCCACAATAATGGCACACTAAGGGATTGATTCCAGAAGAATCCAATATAGAAAATAAAGGTGGAACTCTAATACTTCCACCCACTTGATCTAACTTGAAGCACTTCCAAATTCCTCTACTACAGCTTCCTCCAACATCAATTATCTCCAGATTTCCAACAAAATTAGATTTTATTCTGAATGCCAGCCTCACCACATCTTCTTTAGTGTCAATTAAATGAAAATAAATTTATGATAAAAGATTATGTAGAACCACTCTTATATAGTACTAATATTTCAAAGAACCATGAAAATACAGGTTAGGAAGATATGACACTAGGTAAGAAAAATGAAAAGAATATGCCAACATTAATAAGATACCTTGTTAGAGGAAATACAATTCCATATAATTCATTATCTTCACGAATTCATGGAAGCAATTAAAGATGAGAAATGTCTTCAACCCTTCACAATATATTTTATTTTATTATTTCATCCATATAATGGACTTATTCAATTTCCAAATCAGATCCACATGTATAAAAGTTGTATATTTAAACGTATGAAACTTTAGAATCCCAAGTCATAAGTGAATTGCCACAATATTTTGAAACCATTATTTTTATCCCAAGGAGCTTGGTTTCTCATGGAAATGGGGAGGGCTCAGATTATGAAATTCTTGGATGAAATCCTCACACTAAGATTGAATATGTTGATTTCCAGGATTCATGATCAGAGTAGATAGAAGGATCAAATATCACAGAACATAATCAAACAGAGGGTCTACATGTTTTGAACCACTCATATAACTTTCTTGATAATACATCAAGACATGGTGGGGGCATATTCTAAAATAAAAAGAAACACGGGGCTCAATAAAAAAGATCCTAAGTATACAATCTCAAACAACCAAATATAAAATAGTAATCTAATCTTAATATTCCAAAATGGTGGTAAACAGTAAACCCGATAGGTTTTTATATGAAATGTTTTTGAAAATATTTATGATTATTTTAAGTCTCCCTTTTCGGAATAGTTTGTAATATATATAAGGAAAACCACTTTCACTATTCATTTTTTAAATCTCAGTTCTAATAAATTCAATATATAAATTATTTTAAAATACCTCGAATCAATTTCCATAAACTCATCATAAAGAACTAAAAACACCCAACCAAAGATTAATTTTTATACATGAACAAAATTTTACTAAACCAAAACATATTTTTAAATTCCAAATATTTAGAAATTTTTTTCAGTGTCTGAGGTTTTTCCATGTAAGAATTCCGAAAAATTTTAGGAATATTTTTGGAAATAGGTGCTAAGACGACATGAGATTTTGAGGTCCAGTGAGCTCTAAATTGATATCATAAAAATATTTAAACTATAAATTTCTTTCACATAAAAATTTCCAATAGAAGTTGAATAACTTCCTATTAGAGACTCATTTGAGAAATAGAAGACCACATTTGGGTCAGTAATGTGAGTTTATTCCATGGGTGTGACTTAAAGTTGGTTGGAAATGGATGTTCGATTAACATAGCCATTAGTGGGTATGTTTAATTAAAATTAATATATAAATAATTTATTTGTTTTAATAAATAAAATAATTAAAATTCTCTATAAATAACATATTATGAATATTTTCCATGTATTATCCACATAAACCTTTATATATCTGATAGGAGGAGGAGGGTGTTCATCATTAGAGAATCTCCATTGAACAATGAATGATGATATAATCAATTTAGATCAGTGGGAAACGAACACATCGAGTCTTCCATATCATTGGAGAATGCTTTCTTTACTGAAAATTGTTCCATAATCAAGGTAATAATCATCAATTGGAAAATTTCCCCATTTTAATAAAATATTAAGAATTTGTCTGTTATCTATATTTAATTTGTGATTTATTTATTTCTATGCATGATCTATGTTTCCTTGTCATGTAATTGATCTATAAAACTTCTTGTTTCCTATAACATCATCCCATTTTTATAATAATTATCCAAGAATTCTTGGAAAATAATGGTTCTCTTTGTTCTTATATTTCCAACCTATATTATCATTACATTATTCACTATTAGCCTATGGGGCCATGATTTAACATTATAGAGGCTAGTACATGTGAGATCAAACCCCTGGATATGATGGGGTAGAATGAATGATGTGTTAATCAATTTTTTTAGGATTTTTTGATGTCAAATGTGAAATATGGGTGATACTCCATGGATCTGGGTTCTAGAGGGGTAATAGGATCGAGCAGAATGTGTATATGGGTCATGTTTGGGGATGTTCCATTACTACGAATGTATGTGGATGGTTTTCTGACATAAAAATATTAGAATCCAATTCTTGGATGGGTTTTTATAGTGGTGTGTGCTATTATTATTTTTAATAGTAATATCATGTGGTATTTATTAATATTTTAAATAATAATAATATGTTATATTTATTATTATTTTTAATAATAATGATGATAAAATTGAATAGGAGGTGCTAGATTTAGGATGGATGGTCTCCTATGCGTGCAACTTGGGAAATGATCCAACTCAAGTATTATTATCCATCTTTCATATAAGTGTTTTATAATTTATAATTTATAATAATATAAATAATTAAATTATTATTATTAAGGAAGAAATGGGGTGTTGAGGTGCCCGAAATTCAAGGGAAAGTGGTGGAGGAGTACTCATGCACATGGAAAATGGGGATTTCATTATTATATATTATAATAATCATTTTAATAATGATAATTTTATTATTTCTATTAAATATGTTTTCTGATGTATCTTCTTCGATCAGTTTCATATCAACAAACTATCTACTACATCATGGACCATACATTGAAGTAGTCAATTAAAGACCTATGTTGTTTACCTTTTTCAGACCCATGGGTTGGGCCCATGAATCGACGTACATACATGTTAAGGAATTTTTTTACTAGGTGTATGATTTTGGAATGAAAATATAATATCCCAATATTTTTTTCATGAGGATTGGAATAGTGCCATATATCTATCCATTCAGGGACATTTATGATAACATTTTGGTGGATTGATGTTTTATGTTGACAAACTAACATTGAGCCTCATGATCTTATCATATTTTTTATAGACTTATATTTTGGACCATGAGTAGCTTATACTGAGTTTTTTTCTACGTAGAATCCTATGTTAACGTTCATAGTGGATTTTGAGATATGATTTGGAATGTTTTAAGCATGATTATTCTTTAGTAGATGCATGATTATTGTAGTGATCACATAGAGTTATAAAAGAGGGGCCAGGTTTGGAAACCCTTATATAGTATAGGGGTGTGTGTTCCCTATACTCCTTTTACTAGTTTGAGTAGAACCCCCTAATGAACTATGTTGTGGGTTATCAACATTCTGTGTGACACCCCCCAAGATGTATTGGGGAATGGTTTCTCTATATAGAGTTTGTGTGTCACCCCCAGATGCACTTCGGTGTGGATCCTTTATCTACCTTCTCAGTGGAACCCCCTAATGCACTACAACATGGGTCCTCTATATTCTAATTATCACACCCTGATTCATTAGCATATGGTCCCTCTATCAAAAATTTATGTGGAACCCCCTAATCGATAAGGGAATAGATCCATGACCTTCTAAGTAGAACCCCCTAAAGCACTAGGGCGTGGGTACTCTATCTATCAAATGGATGGAAACCCATTATCGTAATAAGACATGGGTCCCCTTATTAGAGATTGTTCCCCTCTATTATGTGACAAAATAGTGAGGTGTTGGTCCCCCATACGATTACTTATTGAGACACATAAGACGTTGGGAATCAGAGCCAGACTTCTTAGAGTTGTTGGAAGACTCATTGACCGGGGATGGGTTGTGAGATGGAGATTCCCTTTTCTCTCTCATATAGGATTATTTTATGAGAATATATATATTATTATGGTTTTGTATTCCCTCTTGATTCAGGTGGATCTGACTATTTCTATCATGCGTTCTATTCCCCCCTCTTCAATTTTAAGGGCGTCATATTGGGTATGTATATACTAACCCCTGTATGGTATTTTCTCACACGTGTTGTTTCTTATAAAGATGATGGAGAGAGAAGTAGCAGTTTTCAAGGATCATGGGGATACTCAAGTATATTGATCACATATATTGGTTAGGCATAGAGAATATGATTCTAGCTCGATGTTCTCTTTTCAATTCTTGTTTTTTTCTGGATGGATCATCTTTTTTGGGTGGGAATGTATTTTTTACTTTATATATTTTATTACGCTATCACACTCATTTTTATTACTTATAAGCTATTAGATACATATTGGTTTCTCAAATTTTACTTTATTTTATTCTAATATCTCTAAACTTATTTATAGAGATGGCTGGTTGTGTACATACATGCACTTTTGTCCAAGGCCACTAATTTATGTAATGTCTTCTCAGTGATTTTTTCTAGTTCTAGGCCTGTGGAAGTGGGATTGGTGTTATGAATTCATTATACATCACTATTCATGTGGGCCCTAGTGGGTTGGATTTTTATATAGTGGTATCAAACGCTTCTATTCCTTGGGTTGGTGTTTGATGTTTTCCCCTTACAAGGATTGGTTGAGATTTAGTGAAACCATGTCAAATTGTATCGTGTGTGGATTTTAGTCCAGGGAACCCAATATTGGTGTGGCAGATGATGTATCCAAACAACAAGACTCTAAATACCTAATTGATGACTTTTTATGCTGAGATAATTATTTTTGGGATCAACAGTATTGGAATAATATACAATTGAGTCAGTTGACATTCCTTCTCAAGTTAGTTCCACATATATTCTCATTTATCGAGGTACATCATGATAACATTCGAGATCTATCTAAAAAGAAAAAAACTAGGATTTAAAGATGCTTATATGATAATGAATGTATGAGTGATGATACCTCAGTTAAGGGACACACCCATGAGGGTTCTTCTCCATGCGAGCAATGATTAATTCTACCACCTATTGTGAAGCTTATATATCCTTTAGCAGATATAGAGGATGATCATCCCCATTTTGAAAAATCGATGAATCTGTCATGGAAAGATGATGGTAAGAAAAATAATCTCACATTACTTGAGTTCAAGTGTTGGATACAACTAAGGTTTCATTATGAGACATACCCTTAGGAAGTACCAGTCTAACTTGAGGTAGTAGTACAGATCTTATGGCATCTACAGACCATGACCAATCAGATGGTTGCATGGGAGACCAGTATTCTCCATGGAATAGCTTTGGGATTTGATGGTACTGAAAGATGATACACCTATATTTAGTGTGAATAATGTGGCTTAGATATAGAGATACCTTAGGTTTAATGGTGATACATGCTTCCCCATATCGTGTAGTAGAGGACTGGTGCGAGCCTGTGGTGTGAATTTCCTATTTGGATAGGACCCCCTGACGGTGGTCCTGGTGGTGATACATATTAAGGGTGATTTAGGGTATCATTAGAGACATTTTTTGGTGATGTTTTATGGGGATTTAGGCTTTTATGATACAGATACACTTCCCCCATAGAGGCACGTTCTTGGGATATTATTCAAAACTGTAATGGTGAGTCAAGGCCACCCAAAGTGGACAATGTGGAGGTGTACTAGAAGAGTTCCTTGAATTATATGTTTTATTTTGTTCTGTTCAGAAGGTTTAGAGAGAGCCATGGTTATGGATACTATTTTGGAATGGGGAATTATGGATTCATGTAGTGGAGGATTGTGACCTCGAAGATTCGAGTGTGTTTTAGGTGCCACCAACATCTTATATACTACCGGTTGTAGGTTTGGTGTGTGGTCTCAAGACACTTTTGATGGAATTATACCCTTTTTTGAGATCTAGAGATTCTGGTGGATACAATTTTTATCAACCCCTATATTAGAGGCTTCTGTATATAGTATTGATGATCACTCATTTATATCGACGAAGTAACTTGACTCTTCAAGGAGAGATATCATCACAAAAAATATTTTCATACTTGAAATGGGGCCCTATGATTTTTTACTTGACATGCGGTCATAATTCGCCATATTTAATTATATTATTTCTAAAAGTGAGTGTATCATTTATTCTATTTTTTTGGATGGAGTTTCCTCCTTTGATAAGGAGTGATCCCCAGGTAGGGCTGGATGAGCACATTCCCAAGATGATAGGAACACATTCTTTGATGATTGAATAGTATTTCACTTAGAGTATTGTATTACATGATATTTCATTTTCCTTTGATAGTGGTGGAGTATTAAGGTTTACATCCTAAGGACGTTCTGGGTTTACCCCACATCATATTGAGAGTTTATTTATACATGGATATTCACCATGGATGATTTGATATCTACACTAACATATTTAATGAACCAATGTATTTATGAGATATGGTGGTGTGGTTGGACGGGTTTGTAGAGTAGGGGATTTGTAAGACACAACATTTTTTCCAATGTATCCCTGTTTAATTCTCCTATGAGGCAGATGCGAGATTGAGGTGAGGTGTGTATTGGAATCACTTGATCAAGGTGACTATCTAGAAGAAGTATCCACCCATGAGAATCAATAACCTATTCACCCAATAAATAGAGTTGAAGTGGATCTTTGAGTTTGACCTCGTTATGGGTTATCACTAGCTTCAGGTTCGAGAGGTGGATGTATCAATCCTGGATTCCTAGAGTTTTTTGGTTTCTTTTTAGATCTTGGTGATACCCTTTGGCATGTTTAATTTTCTAATGAAGTTCATTAGACTTATGATATATATCCTTAACCCTTATTACCTTTATTTGCATAATTCTTCTATGATTTTACCCTCATGTACTTGGTTTGATAGTTATAGTACATGATACATAGGAGGATAATGCTAAACATGCACCCAGAGTGCTAGTCGTGTAGTAGTTTTCATAGATTCAATTCTAGAATTAGGGGTTCACTTATCAATATATGTCTTCTCATGAAGGAGAGTGAAATGGGAACTTGTAGAGGTTGAGGCAGGATGAGATTTAAGGCCACCCAATTTGTGGTTATGGTGGTAGATGCTCATAGGGGGGTTTTGTGTCTGTTATTATCGAGAGAGGTGACTTAGAAGTTTAATTATTTATAGTTGACCTTTGTGGGAAAGTATGGTGAAATGTACCTCTAGTTGATGGTTTCCACCCCTCCACTTCTTCAGAAAATTAAGTAGGCACAACTTGGTGAAATTTAATTATAGATCTTGTGTGACCAGGAATCTATTGGATATGTTCCTAATAGATTCCATAAAGGTAGGGAGCATGAAATCCTTGTTCATGGACCATTAATGGCTCCACTCATGTTATGATAAAATGGTTATGAGGTGTTTTTTCCATTATTATTACACCCCCAGAGTAGGTTGGTTATACCGAGCTTCTATACATTTGGATTTGGTTACCAAGGATGTTACCTTTTATCACCGAGTTTAACTTTTGATGCATCACATTACAATAGGTGGAAACCGAGGAGCTAAGTGGAAGTATAAATCAGATGGTTTTTTAGGGTTTCCATGATAAGGATTCCATGATTGATGAAAGGTCACAATGTTTCTTAAGTGGTCCTAAACTGACTCCCCTGGTAGACCCACATCCTACCCATGTGAGAGTAAATATTAGTGGAGAGTTTTGTACACATGTTGATGAAGGAGGTAGTCCAAATTCATGGAATTACCTCAATAATATTTTAGTCCTTGATGTTCAATTCATGTCATTATTATGGAGAGTATGTTGTTTGAATCTGGGACACAACTGCACTTGAGCTCATTATTTCTACATGAGAAAGATGGTCATAGAGAGTAGACCATTCAGGTCTTGTATTATATGATTTAGGACTTCATATTAGTTGTGTTCCATATATAAGAGGATATCCTACCATCAGAGGATTATATATCATAGAATTTATCACTCCACCATCAGAGTAACAACATTTGAGGCCATGTATGGGAGTCCCTGTATGTCACCATTATGATAGTCAAAGCTAGTGGAACCTAGTGCTTGTAGGTTTATGGTTGGTTCTCGTTAAGGTTGTGAAAGGGGTGTATTCATCAAGGGATGGATGAGGAATTCTTCGAAACCATTATGATTTATTTGTGTATTGATGATAGTTTCCTTTATAGTTTAAAAAGAAGATTATATATTCTGAGATATATCACCAATTTTAGGATCACTAGGATTTATCCAATACAATAGACTATAACAAAGGATTATATGATATTTTTTTATTTAATACGTTGGGTTAGAGAAATGGTGTATCGCTTGGCCCTATGATTGTAGTCATATTGGGTGTTTGCTGTTTTCTACTTGTCATAGTTGAGGAGATGTGTGCACATCATTACAAAATGTCGACCAGGATAAGATGGGTGTGGGGTGTGGAGATTATTTTCAAGGTACCTTGTGGTTTTTGTGAACTATATTTGGAATACCCATCATGGGTATGTGTTTCCCTGGGTTCATGTTAGTAGACAACATAATAGTTTGCTAGAGAGCTTCTAGAAATGGGAGATCAAGACATGGGCTTAAAATTCTCAGCTTCTTTTTCATCTTTTCCTTTTTAGAGGAGAAATTCATTGAGTGGGGGGGGGATAATTTAGTGAATCTTTTTTCTTCATATAAGACTTTGGAATAGTCCTAGGAATTTTTCTATAGGCAGGTGCTGAGGCGACATGAGATTCTGAGTCCTGGTGACCCCAAAATTGACATTATAAAAAATACAAAAAATTAAAATCATGCACAAGTAGTTTTCGTAAAAAATAGGATCTGCCCCTGAACCGAGCCTCGGATTATAAATACAAGACCACAGTTGATCATGTAATGTGAGGTTTACCCTAGCCATGAGCTAAAGTTGGTTGGATCCAAACGCCCGGTTAAAGAAACCATTGGAAGGTGCATTTAATTAAAATGAATAAATAATTTATATGTTTTTTTATTAAATGAACTAAATAAAATTCTATACAAATACCCTCTTATAAATATTTTCCATGGGTTATATACATAACCCTTTATTTTTCTTAGGGGTGGAGGAGAGATTTATTTATTGGTGGATCGACATCTAATGAAGAACAATGATCTGATCGGGGTAGATCAATGGGTAGAGAACACAAAAAATCTTCCATACAACTAGTGAATGAATTATTCACTAATGAAAAATCTATAATAATGGCATGTATTTTTAATTTTGTATTTATCCCATTTTATTAAAATACTGGGCATGGATCAATTATATATTTTCTATATCCAATTTATTTATTCCTATGAATGAGTCTCGTAGATCTATTGTGTATGTGGGATATTAAACAACAGTTTTCCATTGATATATCACCATTTATATAATCATTATTCATGTACAATGATGGTTTAATTTTTTCTTGTTTTTTAACCTCCCCATTTGTCTCATTCTTCACCGATAGACTACGCTGTCGCGATTCGACATTACCGGGGTGGGTTCAAGTGCGATTGAACCACAAATTTATTATGGTAGCACAAATGATATGAAAATAAATGATTTACTAATGGATTGATGAATGAAAAGGGTTACATGGGATACTACATGGATCCTGGATCTGAAGGTGGAACAAGATTGCATAGTAGGTGCACCGGAAGAGCATTTGGGGATGTGCGGTTTTAGCAGATGGATCTCGACAGTTTTTTATTGAAGAATGAATGAAATACAATTTTATGATGGTTGTGGAGGGTGGTGTGTGTTATTATTATTTTAATAAAAATAAAATTGGTATTTATTAATATTTTAATAATAATAACATATTATATTTATTATTATTTTTAATAATAATAATGATGAAATTGAATAGGAGGTGCAATCTCAAGGGAGGAGGGTATCTTATGCATGTGACCTGGGAAATGATCCATATTGAGAATTACTTTCCCCCTTCCCTATAAATGTTTTACTATTTATTATTTATAAATAAAATAATTAAATTAATATTATTGAGGAAGAAATGGGGTGTTGAGGCACTTGTAATTCAAGGGGATGAGGTGGAGGAGTACTCATGAGGAGGGAAAATGGAGATGTTATTATTATATATTATAATAATGATAATAATAATACAAATGTTATTGTTATTATTAAACATGTTTTTTGATGTGCATTCTTCATATGGTGTCATATTGAAGAATCATATAGGACATCATGATATTTAAATTGAGACATTCAACTCAATACCAATGTTCAGAACCTTTTTCAAACTCATGTTTCAAGCCCATGAAGTGATGTATGTATGTGTTATGGTGAAAAGAATTTTTTTACTAGGTGTATGATTTGAACTATTAAATATCATATCCTAAGTTTTTTAGGATCACAATAGTGTGATATGTTTTTTCAATAATGGTTATTTGTGATGACATATTGGTATATTGATGTTCTAGCATGATGGAATGACGATGAGTATCGTGTGATAATCAGGCTTTTGTCCAAACTTGGATTTTGGCCCATGAGTTGCCTATCCTGAGTTTTTTTCCTTATAGAAAGAACTGGTAGCCTTTATAGTGTTTTTTGATATATGACATTTGAATGTTCCAAGAATGACGCTTCTTTAGGTGACACTTGATGTTAGAAGTTATTAGCCAGGATCATCAGAGGGAGGCTGGGGTTGGAAACCCCGTATCATACCAAGTTGTGGTTCCCCCATACTCAATACATTGGTTTGAGTGACACCCCCCTAACAGACTAGAGAATGGGTCCTCTATCGAGTTTCTATGTGGAACCCCCTATGATGAACTAGGGAATGTGTCATCAATCTACCTCATGATTGGAACCCCATAGACACACTAGGCCATGCATCCTCTGTCATCTGAGTAGCACATCTTTAACACACTAGGGAATGCATTATATATCTATCATACGAGTTCCACCCCCTCGGGTACTAGGGTCTAGGACCTATACCTTCTGAGAGGCACCCCCGACACACTAGGGTGTGGGCACTCCATCTATCTAGCATGTGGTACCACTTAACATACTAAGGAATGGGTCTTTTACATAGAGAGTGCTCCCCTCAATAGTGTGTCATGGTGGTGAGATGTGGGTCCACCCCATGATTAATTCTTTAGAAACTTGATTTGATTTTCATCATAGATAGAAAACATGGAGCTATTAGATGATCCATCAACCTATGTGTAATTAAAAATCAGATTTTGTTTTTTTTTTTGTTTTTTGTGATGGGGCTACCACAATTAAAGGGATGTCAAAATACTAGTTTAGTGATCATAGAGCGAATCAAATGGTTAATCCACTTCCTACCCATCAGAGAGTAGAGTTTAGGGAAGACTTTGGGACACCTATGCCAGCAAGAGGTTGTCAAACTTCATTCAATTCCACAATAATCATTCAGACTTTGATTCCCACTTTACATTATGATTATGGAGATGATGTAGGTGGACCTTGGTAATTAGTATCACTTGAGCATAATATTTTTACCTTAGATAGATTTCAATGTAGATAAAATTGTTCAGGTTCTAAAAAACTTGCTTCAGGATTTCATGTTAGCTTTGGTCCACATCTAGAAGGATCTCCTACCACTAATGGAGTATATATTGGAACATTTATCACTCTACCATCAGTGTAACACCATATTTTTCCATGTTTGGGATACCATGAAGGTCACCAATAATTTAGTTGGAGCTAGTGGAAGTTAGTTCTTATTCTCTTTTGGTTGGTGCTAGTGATGGTTGTGAAAGGGGTGGAAGAGGACTGTCTGAAATTTTTCAGGTGTCCTTTGCGGACTTATGATAGTGCCTTTTATAGTTTGATTAGGAGATCATATATTCCTAGATATCTCACCATCATGAAGTCCATGAGGGTTCTACAAAATTCTAGGCTATTTCAAAGGATCATAGGCCCTTTTCCAATTACTATGTTTGGTTATAAAAGTCGTGTATATCTTGAACCTATGATTGAAAATAGTCTAGGTGCTTGGTGTTTTCCATTTTTTGTAGCTATGGAGACATTCTCACAAATCACTTCATCGTGTCAACCTGGTTGAGCTGATCATAGGGTGTGGAGCTTCCATTCAATGTACCTGATGGTGTTTGTTAACTGGATTAGGATGACCCATTGGAAGTATGTAGTTTCTATGGGTTCATGTTAGTATAAAGAAGGTGAGCATGAGAGAGAGCTCATCAGTATAGGAGAGCCAGATGCAGGGTTATTATCTCCACCTTTTTATTTAAAATTTTCTTTTTAGGGACGAAAATTGTTGAAGGGGGATAATTTAGTGACTCTAGTTTTTTCATGTAAGACTTTGGAATATTACTAGGAATAATTTCATAGATATGTGTTAAGAAGTTATGAAATTCAGAGGCCTAGTTAGCACACAATTGATATTATTAAATAATAAATATATTAATATAACGTTTAAGTACTTTTCCTGAAAAGTTGAATAAATAATGAATGGAGCCTCAGACCAGAAATTAGGGACCAATGTTGAGTCTCAAATGTTAGGTTTACCCTATGTATAACCAAAAAGTTGGTCGACGTGAGACATATGGTTAAGGCATATATTGGTGAAACTTTTAATTTTAATGATTTATTTATTTATTTATTTGTTTTATTAAATGAAATAATTAAATCCTCTATAAATACCCTCTTATGTTGATCTTCTGAGGGTTATCCACACAACCTTTATAAGATATAATAAAAAAAGTGTAGTGTTCTTCATTGGTAGATCAAAAATGAATGATGTTTTTTGATTAGATCAAGGTTGATCGAGATGTTTGGAATTAAGTATTGTGTATTGGATTGACGTAGATTTTACTATTAGCACATGTTTTTAAAGGCCACCAAACTGTTAAGAATTTATTATCTAGTCTATCTGAGCACACCGAACTTATGATTGACATATTTTTTACTTGAATATGTTAAAAAATCACAAAGTTGAGTCTCCAATGATTTCACATTATTATTAGGTCATGTTATTTAGTTTTGACAGTTACACTCACAGATCACTATTTTTAAAGGAAAGAAATCATGTTTTTGGTTATCCTAAGAAAACAAAACATTTGATTGAGGTGATGTCTACTCCAACATTTTTAAAATCACTCTACAATTGTTTTTATATGATTTTATGAAAATATGAGCTTGTGTTTTAGTTTTAACCCCCTGATTCCCATTTTTTTAGGCTATCAAAAAATTAAAAACTGCTTACTCGAACCGTCCTATTACACCATGCATCCGATTGGCATGATGTATTATCATAAACAAAAAAATTACAAATATGAATTTCATATGATTTTATGCCATTCAAAGTTAATTTTATTAGATCTTGACCATTACAAACACATTTTAGTGTTTAAAACACTAAAATAATATTTTACGACATCCTAAGAAAATGGAACATACGATTGATGTTATGTTTAATCTCACATATTAAAAATCAGTCTATTTTTATTTTTGAATGATTTCATGAAAATTGGAAGCCGTTTTCTTTGTATTGACCCCCTATTGAATGTTTTCTATGTTTATCCGACCATAAAAAACTGCTTATTCATCCTGATCAAGCACACTTCGCATTCGAATGATGTGATGCCTATGAGTACACATTAATAATAATAAAAAGATGATTCACCTTTGATTTCATGTCATTCAGATGTCAAATTTTTTGGTTTTGACAGTTTCGTGTATGTTTGAGGGTTTTTAATACACTGAAATTTTGTTATTGGTCACCCCGAGTAAACAAAACATATGATTAATGTTCACTTTTCTCCAATATTTAAAAATTCACTCTAAGGTTATTTTTTTAGGATTTAATTATAATCAAAAGTTTTTTTATTGGTTTTGACCCTATAAAGTATGTTTTTAAAGGCCAACAAACCATTGAAAACTACTTCATCTATTCATCCAAGCACACCACACATCTGGTTGATGTGTCATCCACTCATACACAATAAAAAAATTAGAAATAATTTTATTTTATGATTTCATGTAATTCATAGGTCATATAATAGAGTTTTTGTGTTCATATACTTATTTTAGTGTTTTAAAAACACTAAAAGTGTGTTTCTTGTAATTATGAGCAGAAACAACATTCTATTAAGGCTTCTTATTCTTAAATTTTTTAAAAATGACTACTATTTTTATCATATGATTTTTTTATAATCAGACATAGTTTTCTTGGGTTTGACCCCCAAACACTCTTTTTTAAAGGTCACCAAACTGTAAAAACTATTTATTTGGTCTTTGTGAGGATAACATACATCTAATTAACATTATGTCTTCTCATACATGTAAAAAAATTTAACAAGATTATTTTCCTATCAGTTAACATCATTAACAAGTGGATTAATTTGGTTAAGACTGTTACTTGTCTGTTTTAGTGTTTTAAGGCACTAAAAATGGGTTTGTGGTCATCCTAAGAAAATGAAACATCAGATTGACATTCCATCTACTCAAACATTTCAAAAATCACTCTATGTTTATTTTTATACGATCTCATGGTAATAAATGGTGATCAGATGGGTTTTAACCTAACGATGCACATTTTTAAAGGTCTTTAAACAATTAAAAACAACTTATTTGGTCTTTTCGAGAAAACTAATCAGTCAATTGATATTACATCCTATCTTACATGATAAAAATAATAAAAAGATGATTTTTTTTTATTATTTCACATCATTTGAAGTTTAATATATGGTATTTATCATTACATATAGATTTTAGTGTTTTTAAAACATAAAAAGTACATTTCTAGCAATCCTAAGAAAAATTTTCTGTTAATGTGTTGTCAAGTCCATCCATTAAAAAATTACTCTATTGATATTTATTTTGTTATTTCACAGAAAGAAGATATATTTTTCCAAGTTTTACCCCTAGATACATGTTTCTAAAGGATGTCAAACCATTAAAAACTACTTATTTGTTTCCATCTGAGCACATTGCATGTCCAAATGACTTGTAGTCTACCCAAACACATAAAAACCCAATTTCATATGATTTGACATTATTTAGATGTTTATTCTAGTTTTTTTAAACTAAATATATTTTTTAGTGTTTTTATAACACAAAAAAGTGAGTTTTTCATCATCCTGAAAAAACAACACATTTGATTGATCTTTCTTCTGCTCAGAAAATTTGAAAATAACAATATATTTTTTTTTGAAATTATTTCATGAATACTAGAGGTCATTTTAAAGGGTTTAACTCCCCAACATACATTTTTAAATTTTATCAAACTATTAAATACTTCTTATTCAGTCCATAAAATAACTCTACACATTTTATTGAGATTTTTTCTAATCGTACACATAAATAATAATACAAATGTAAAAATATAATGATTTCATGTCATTCAAAGGTCATTTTCTATAATTTTGATCATTACACATGTGTTTTAGTGTTTTAAAGCACTAATTGTGTATTTCTGATCATCCGAAACACTTGAACCTCTTGATTGATGTTTTTTATATTCAAACATTTCTAAAATAACTCTAAGGTTATTTTTTTATGATTTCAAAGAAATTAAGGGTCATTTTCTTGGGTTTCCCCCTAAATTCATGTTTTTAATGGATATCAAACAATTACAAACTGTTTATTCAGTCTTTTTAAGAACAAAACATGTTTAATTGATGTGGAATCTACTCTTACATGTCAAAAAAATTACATAATGATTTTATTATGATTTCACAACATTACAAGGTCATTGTTTGAGGTTTATGACAATAATATGTATGTTGTAATGTTTTTAAAACACTAAATTTTCATTTTTAATCATCATAAGGGAAAAATGTATAAATGAAATTTATTCTACTCCAAAAGTTCAAAAATATCTCTACAGTTATTTTTATTATGATTTCATGAAAATATTATGTGGTTTTTATGGTTTTAACACCTAATGCGCATTTTTATGGGCATCAAGCCATTAAAAACTGCTTATTTGGTCCATCTGATCACATCACATATGTGTTTGATATGATGTCAACTCATAATCATCACAAAAACTACCAATAGGAATTTCTAATGATTTCACATCATTTTAAGGTTATTTCTTATTGTTTTTATTGTTAGACGCATGTTTGAGTGATTTTAAAACACTTAAAGTGTTTTTTGGTCATTTTGAGAAAATGACCATTCTAATCGATGTGTCGTATACTAAAAAAATTAAAAAATAAATGTATAATTGTTTTTTTATTATTTAATAGAAATAAGAGGTCATTTTATTGGTTTTGACCCCATAACACATGTTTATAATGGACTTTAAACTGTTAAAAACTACTTATTCAGTCTGTCTGAGCACACAAAATTTCTAATAGGCACATCACCTACTCATAAACATAAAAAATAAAAAATAATATTTTACTATGAATTAATGTCATTCAGAACATTTTTTCTATGTTTTTATCCATTACATGCATATCTTATAGTTTTTATACACTAAAAGTTTGTTTTTCTTCACCATGAGAAAAAAAAGTCTAATTAATGTGCTATCTTCTCCAAAATTTTAAAAATCACAATACAATAGTTTTTTGTATGATTTAATATATATTGGAGATCATTTTGTTTAGTTTTGTCCCCCTATGAATATTTGTAAAATCCAGCAAACAATTTAAAATATTTTAATATGTCTTTTAGAGCACACAATACATCTGATTGATGTGTCGTCTACTCATACACATCATAATTTAATAACCCAAAATTTTTAAATGAAATTATATTTTTAATAAATTAATTCCTTACTATGTAATATAGTTATAGAAATCACTTAATCTATATTTAATTTTTTATTTTAAACCATTATAAAATGTAGACATAATTTTCCCGTCGGACTCAAAATATAGTTAAGAATCATAACCATTTTAATATAAGAATTTTATACTAACTCATAAGATTAGTATATATTAACAGTTATCATAAATTCTAATCCACATGGAATGATGGAGTGATAGAAATGAATAAATATAATCATACCATATAAATTTCATTTTTTGGAACTTCTGAGGGAGATAAAATCACTAAGATTTTTCCTTGACAAATCCAAATCTAAGATTCCAAAACTAAAACACAAGTGTGACCTTTTATCATTTATGTTCAATATTAAAGATATCACCACCCAAAAAAAGTTCCCCGAAACACCCCAATAAAGTAATATTGTCGCATGTTGGAGTTTTATCCTTAGAACGAACTAATTTTTACTAGAATTACATATATATTCAAACAACTAAATGTTAATACAAATATAAAAACATATATTGATTATTATTTGATATAGCACTGATTTGAAAATGTCAAATAGTATTCATCGCATTGATAATGTTATAGTAGTTCCCCGCTATGATGATAACCTTAAAATGAAATGATGATATTATTTAAAATAGATATATTGTGGGATAATGTACTATGATAGGAAATTTAGTATATATACTATCATGTAATAGCTTAGTATTTTATGATTTTTTTCGAATTAATTTAATCATTATGATATTTTTAATTTCAAAAAATACTGGATAAAGATTTTGTGATAAGAAAAAACAATAAGATTTCCTTACGTTGTACACAACACGAAGTTAAGATTAAGCTATATGAAATACTTATATTGTCTTGTAGTACACAAAACACAAGGTTTTTATTTTGTTACATGAAATACTGATTCCTTTTTATATCTTTCATACACGCAACACTGAGTTTTACCAAACTAAAATATACTATTAGTATTATTATTAATATATTATTATAGATACCACTTAGCCATTGTAATGGAAGTTAAAAATAAGATTTTTTGAATTGTGAAAATATTATTCACAAATTTATATAAAATGAATCCATTGGTTATCAATTTGTATAGGTGAAAGTAAGAACAATTTGAAAACAAAGAAATTACTTTTCTAAAGAAACTATTTTTCTATTTTAAAAAATATTTAATCTAAATAAATTAAACAAATAACTTTTGATTAATTTTTTTAAATATATATATATATATTATATTAAATAAATATTTTTGATACCCATCCAATATATTTGATATGTATAATATAATAATATATCCAATTTTATGAATAAAAGGATGTATTTTTCTAAATGGTAATTTAACTGACTTATAAAGGAGACAAAATTTTAAATGTTATTTTTTATGGTTAATAATTTTTATTTTAAAAAATAAACATTAATTTGGAAATATTATTCTCAAAAGTTACATTGGGTAAAATTTTGTTATTTTTTAGAGAAGTTTCATTTTTCGAAGAATATTGAAGGACAATAAATTTTAATTCAAAACTATTTTTTCATATAATTATTTATATAGTGAAATTACGTTTAAAATTAGTTTTAAATTATAATTATATCAATTATAAAAAAAATTAATCTAATTTAGGTCATTTTAACCAATTTCACTATGAAATTGGACATAAAAACATAGAAAACATTTGACCTTTTTAATTTTAACACATGTGATGTTATTCAATAAACAGGTTTATATTTAAATTAATTACAAACAATTATATGATAAAAAATTGGAATATGAATTCAATATTTAGAATCATAATAATTTATAATTTATAAAAAAAACTTAGTTTTTTAGAAAACACATTAGTTAAAGTGATTAAGAGAAAAATTAGCTTAACAATGGACTAAACCTTAAGATTATGGCTCAAAATGACGTAGAAAATTTTCTAAAAGGAATTTTATATTAATATTTAGACCCTATAATCATGTTTATATACATTTTTCATTTATTGGATCTACTTGAAAATGGAAAAATGTGTGTGAAATTCTCTTTTAAAAAATTTAAAAGAATGCCACTCCTCAACCACTGTAAGAGGGTACCCACCCCTCCCATTTATTCACACACATAAATACATTTTTATCATACAAACTCAAGTTAATTAAATTCCAAAAATCTCTCTCTTATTTTTGTAATCCTACCATTGGGATGAAATCAATCTATGGAATCCCTTTGGTGCAAACCAAAGGAGTTACCCAAAGATGATGTAACAACCTCCTTCCAGATTCCTTGTTTTAATTTCATTATCCACCCCCAAAACTTATTATTACATTATAAAATTATATAACCGGAATTATAAATATATTGATATGTTTTAATTCTTAATTTTTGACCTAAAAATATTCATAAATCAACATAATGGGAAATGATCATATCGTTCTTGTGTACAACGAACTACCGCCTGACAAAACGATATGGTTTGTTTTTTTCATTTACCACATATTATTAGTGAGTATTATGATGAAAACTATGTTTTTATGTGATATATATGATATATATGATATTTTTTTATTATATAAATCATACCTTTATAATTTCCAATTTTTATAAATAAAATAACTTTGTTTTTGGACATGTGGACAACCGCCTCTCCCAAGTGATGTGATACCTTCACACAATACATACAATTTATTAAGGATGGATTTAATGAAAAATATTTAACATAAAATAAATATTTATTATATAAATGAAATATTTACCTATATGAAAATATAATATATCATTTTTTATTACCCTTTACACACACTAAAAAAAGTGATAACATCATTCGTGGATGTGTGGACAACCACCACCTCGATGTGATGTAATTCCTTTTATATCACAAGAATTATTTATATAAATAAATATAATTAAGGAAAATGGTATTTATGATATTCTTATCAATATGATAATATAAAATTTTACTTAGCATCTTTCCATAACTATCATTGAAAAATGGGAACGCTACTCAGGCGTACGTACTACCTATCGTCTCCATGATTGTAACATTGGATAATTTATCATAACCATCATTCATGATTAGTTTTAAAAGAATAATTGATATGTAAATATGATAATTATGTCATGATTTTTATTCTATATATGCCTATATAATGACCCCTTTGACCATAATCGACCTACCAAATTTGTTTTAAACACATGAACCAAATTAAGTAAAAACACCAGACATAACTTAATTATTTAAGTAGCTATATAAAAAACTATAATACATGAATTAAAAGTAACAATAAACCTAAAAATGGTTATTAATAATTTAAATAATTAATATAATTTTATTATTCTGGAATATAAGGACATACATTATATATCAGACTCAAGGTAAGAGAATTTCATCACCCTTTTTATTTCTATGAGATACATGCCATATTCACCACTCCCTTTTATTATGTGGTGTATATACTACCCTATGTCATGTTATATCATTAATTTCCATTATTTAATGATATTAATATATTTTATTTATGTTATTAGTTCATGGTGATCATAATTCTAATATTATTCATGTTGTATGGGGTTTTTTGCCTCACTTTTATTTTTGTGAGACTTACGACTTATTCACCAGTCATTTATTTTGTATGGTTTATATAATGCACATGAATGTTTTATATTATTATTATAAATAATTTTTGGGGTATTTAAAAATCCATTTTATGATATTTCTTTCTGGGGGTTTACGGTTCAAAAGTTACCAAATTGGTAAAGTAATTTTTTTTTCTCAATTTTCATTCTCTGAGTTACATGCCATTTCATAGACCTATATTTTTATATGCAATGCACATAATTCCATTTTACTTGTTATTTCAATATTCATGTAATTTTATTCTTTCATGAGTATTATGGTTTAAATTTCCCAATGTGTTAAATGTTTATTGCTACAATCACATCATTTATCATGATTTTTTTTATTATGCTTCCATTGATGACATATAATAATAAAAATATTCATGAATATCATGTATTTTTTACACTTAGGTTATTAATTTTATATACAATTAATTATACCATTTTACACTCTTATATTTATGATAATTATGAATTTTTTTATGAAAATACTACAACATTTCTCCTTTCAGTTAGTAATCTGTGTTCATTTAAAACAGTGTTTTCTAAAAATGTTTTGAAAAATATTAAACTATTATCCTATGAATTTAAATGAAAATTTTAACCATTTCGTCCCCTTTAAAAAAAATTCTAAAGGAATGGTCTATTAATTTCTAAATCAATGCACTTTTATAAGGAGAAAAAAGGGAATTTTCGGCTTGTATGGACTTAATGGCCATCATAACCATCCTTCCTTTGAATATTCCTGTATATGTTAACTAGATTATTTTAAAATATTTTTTTTTCATAATATTATAATTTTTTTATTTTAATGTTGTTTCCAAAGAGTTTTTTTAAAAAAATGTTTTATGAGACTTTAAAATCATTCTTTTTATGTATTCTAAAAGGTAATTTTCAAAGAACTTGATTTCAATAATTTCAAGCTTTCATTATAATTTTTCAAAACCATTTTCTAGAAAATTGGTTTTCATAGTGGTTTTAATTTTTATTTTATGTTTTCAATTTATTTTAAATGAAAATGTTTTCAAATTTTTTTCTAGAATTATATATAAGTTATCAATGCTAATTTAAAGGAAAAAGGTTTTTAAAATAACTTATTTTTTAAAAAGAATTTTTCATATAGGAAAAGATATTTTCCTTAAGAAATGTTTTAAATAAAATTGTTAAGAATTATTTATAAGAAAAGGAATTTTAATCGATTTGATTGAAATTAATTTCAAATGAAGGATATTTTCATTTTGAAATGTTTCTTATGAACATTCAATTTCCTTACCTAACTAAGATGACATAATTTATTAAAATTAATTATTTATAGGGGATATAATCCAAGAAAAGAAATCATATTTTTTCTTGATTGGTTTATGAATTGGTTGAATGATGATTATGACTCCCATTTTTCTTCCACAATATTTATGATTATAAAACCCAATTCTTTTCATGGGTTATTTTCTAATGAAATGATTATGAAAAAAATATATTTTCCCCATTAAATGATATGATTACATGTTTATGATACCCATTTCATTTCATTGGTTATGATATGATTGTTTATGATCTTATGGAACATGTATTTATGATTTGATTATGAAATGGTTGAGACCTATATCACACTCTAATTCATTGGGTAAATATTTATATCTCATTAGAATATGATGGGATTCAATTTGAAGGGCCTGATCCAATGTGGAAGATGGGGATCCTCCATGGGAATATGAGAAAAATCGATCCACAATGGTAATATAGGGAAACTTGATCCACTATTGGAAGACGGGGAAACATGATCCACTATGGGATGATGGGGAAACCAATTACCTTACTAGGAAAGGACTACGACTAGGGATGGTGGTGTGTCCCACCTAGTAGGTGTAGTCTCCATGAAGTTCCCTATTATATTTTGGAAATGAACAATAATATATAGGGAATGATAATACATGTTTATGTGCTTGCCACAATTCTATGTCTTATTCTTATGTTATACATTCATGGATTATTCAATTGATTCACTTATGATTCATGTCTTATGAACTGCCAATATTTATTCCATAACTCATGTATATTGTCTTTGATAGGTAGGTTATTCTTGTCTAATGTTGTTATCATGTTATAAAACCTTTATATTCATGATTATGTTGACTTATCTCCCTTATTTACCCTTATAGAGCATATTATCTCACCCTTTATTGTGTTTCCCTTCCCCATGTTATCAAGTTAAGTATTATGTATGATGTGTCTAAGAAGGGTGACAGTCATGAAGAACCAAGTGGGATATTTTATTTCTCTCTTATTTATTAGTGTTTATGTTTCAATGTTTGTAAAGGCACTAAAAAAATATGATTTTTGTTAATCTATTTCTATAATTTATTATGTATTCTACAAAAAATAATGTAATTTTAACATATGAAAAGAGAGGGTCACTAAATTTGGTATCAGAGAAAAGGTTTAGTCAACCTTTGGAATATAGGATGAGAAACAATTAGTTATATCCCTAGGGATATTTCTGTTGATATGTTTAGTGATGTATCTAAGGAGAAGTATAATAATGGTTTAGATTTTAGGAAATTGTCTTGGAATTTTGATAAAGGATAGAGTGAGTGGTTTTCTAGAAATAGATCCGTCTTTGGATACACAAAATAGATACAGATTTGGAACAGATGTACATGGGGGTAAACTAAAAACACTAAATTGAACTAGACTTGATCAGAAACTTGTACATGACAAAGGGCCTTCCTTTACACCTACATTGATGATACAATGGGATTTTCTTTAGGAATTTTTAAACTCATTATGAACCATCCTGAAGGATGAAATTGAATAACATATGATAATCCTATGGTTTTATTGATTATTTAATTATGGGACATTATTCAGATATTTTATAAGTGTTTTTTCATGATTATGTGGTTGTCTATTATGATAAATTATTCTTACACTATGCTTCATGGTTTAAGTCAATTTCAGGAACTAGAAGGATCTTGGTTAATAGTGAATTTTTCAGATGTGAAAAGTATTGGAATTATAAAATTAAATATCTTATGTGGAAATATCATGAAGTGAATCAGGACTATGGTATGAGTATTTGTTATATTATTTATGATAAAGAGTCTAAAAATAGCTTATGAAAGGTATGTGATATTCTAGTAGTATTTTTTTACATTAAACATAAGAAGAATGATTATATGGAGGTTGATGAAACTTAATAAATGATTCATATTTCAAATTATGTTAAATGAGAATTAAGGAATAATATAATGATCCAAGAGTAATGGTTTTAGAATAAATTTGGATAAATGCAGTATTTATGTTTTGGAATTCAAAAATTATATTATATGAAAAATGAAATATATAACTATTTCCAGTATATTTTTTCCATTATGTATTGATAATGATATGTCAAATTATGATTTAAAATAAAGGTGATATTTTGATCAAGGGAATGTAACCCTTATTGTCCACCTATGTATAAGAAAATGATACTGAGTATGGAAAAAGATAAAGTAAATTTGATTTTATTGTATCTATGACCACAAAGCTAATAAATGATTGGTTGAAAAGTGGAATATTCTTTCAGAGAGGAATTTGACAATTTTTTAAATTGAAGGAATATGTACATAAGAAATCATTCATGGTTTCAATAAGGATTTTTGGTAATTCAGGTTATTACCATGTTTCAAAAGAATACATGATGATGGTAGTCACATGTTCTAAACGTGACAAAAAAGATGCACCTTATGCTATATGGGGGATAAATGTTATGTTGATTTAGTGTACTTATTTTTAAAATCATGTATCTTTAATAAGGATTATAAGGTTATCCAATGATAGAATGTTGTGTTAAAATTAAGATGATGTTTGTGAAACTAAAGTATCATCTCACCAAAAGAGAATGTATGCATATTGGATAACCTGTTCTATCCACTTTTTTATGTCGATAACTAAAGATACATGAGATAACTTATTATGTATCCCATGATCCATTAGTGATATAGGGTTAAAAAATTCACCTTTATTTCAAGGAATAAGAGATGAAGTGTAAATTGATCAAGGCCTAACAAAGGGTGAGATTGTGCTAAAATCAAGTAAGTATATATTTTTATGTAAATTCTTCAAATTCTAGAAAATGTTATTGAAATACAGTTTTGTCATGTTTTCATCATTTTTTATGAAATCAATGACCTTTTTCAATCCTCTATGGGTTATTGATGTGTAATTGTTAACTTCCTCCAAACCAAGTTCTAAATCACTCTCCATCAGAACTTTGTGGTTATATTTTTCATACATGTCCATTTTTTAACTTTCCACCTATGTTATCCTAAACAGAAACCTAGTTATGAGTTACATGGGGTAACCATTATGTTTGCATATTTTTTCTAAAAAACATTTTAGTATTCATTTTTATGATGTGGGTTTCTCTGAAAAGAACTTTCAACGATCAAACCGTTGATAACCCAGATGAATTTAAAGGGGTAAATTCATTTTAACGGGGTAGAATATAGAACCTTAATATTTTGTGATTTTTTTCAAATTAATTTAATGTTTTTAATATTTTTTATCTCACACAATACTAAATATAGTTTTTTTATAATAAAAACACTATGTTTTCATTTTTTTTTGTATGCAAAAAAAAAGATAATATTGCGCTACACACAAAAATTAGATTAACATGTGGTACATGAAACACTATATTTGTATTTTTTTACACACAAGACTAATTCCCTACAATATGTTTTTTCACATACATAATGATATTGTACCAAACTACAATATACTATTAATAATATTATTAAAATATTACTATAGCTACAACCTAGATGTTGGAATAAAAGTTTCGAATAAGATTAACTAAATTTTGAAAATACTATTTACACATTTATATCAAATTAATCCTTTTACTATCAATTTTAAGAGGTGAATTTAAATAAGTATTTCAAAATAAAGAAATTAATTTTCTTGGAAAACTATTTTTCTATGTAAAAATAAAATTTTACCTCTATAAATTAAACAAAGAAAATTTGATTAATTTTTTTTATAAAATTTATATACTATATACTATATATTATATATATATATTTGATACTCAAACCATTGATTTTATAGGTATAGGGTAATAATAAATCCAATTTTATAAATAAAATGATGTATTTTTCTAAAAGGTAATTTTACTGAATTTTAAGAGAGACCTAATTTTAAATATGAATTTGAAACTTTTATAAATTTTATTTTAAAAATAATCATCATTTTGGAAAATGGAACATCAAAATTTAATTTGGGTAAATTTTTTATATTTTTATGAGAAGTTTTATTTTTCGACAAATAGTGAAAAATAGAGATTTCTAATTCAAAACATAATTTTCATGTAATTTATTTATAGGGTTAAATTATTTTTTAAATTGGTTTTAAAGTCAAATTTTATCTATTATACATCAATTAATATAGCTTATGTAATTAGAATCAATTTACCATTAAAATTTGATATAGAAACTTAGTAATATTTTGAACTTTTTTGCTTTAACAACCAGCATTATCACCCTTTTGAGGGATTAATTTTAAATTAATTTCTAAAAATTAAGTGATAGAAATTTAGAAAAATTTATTCCATATTTTTAATAATAATTATTTATAATTTTAAAAAATTTCAACTTAGTTTTGTCCAAAAATATTAGTGAAATTGTTGAAAAATAATTACATCGATTGAGTGAAAAATTTGCTTCACAAAGGAATAAACCTTAAACTTAAGACCCAAAATGTCTAAGAAACTAGTAAAAAATAAATTTGACATTCATAATTATAAATTATACTACATTTTATTACCTTTTTTTCAATAATGGATCCACTTGACCTGAGAAAAATCGGGGTTGAATTATCTTTCCACAAAATTACAAGAATGCCACCCCACCACCATTATAAAATAGAACTCATAACTCTAATTTATTTACACCACTAAAGCCCTTTATATTAAAAAAATATGGTTATATAAACTCATAACTTTCCTAAATTAATTCTAAAAGCCTTTATTTTGGAATAAATCTATCCATGGAATCCCTTTGGTGAAAAGCGAAAGGTGTTTCCCAAAGAAGAGGTAACCACCTTTGTCAAGCTCCTTCGTTTTATTTTTCTTATACACCCCTCAAATATTATTATTATATGATTATATAATAACATCATTATCCTAAATAATCTGAATTTTTTTATTAAAAGGTTTATACCTACACTTTCACACACTTCCATCTAATGGATAATGAACATATTATTCTCATTTATGTCAAACTACCGCCTCACGAAATTTTATGGTTCCTTTTATCCTTTACCACATATCTTGAGTAGGATATATGATGTAAAATATGATTTTATATAATATAAATTATATTTATGATTTATTTATTCTTCTATTGTTAATATATAAAATATACCTTTATACTTTCCATTTTTTATAAATAAGATAACTTCTTTTGTGGAAGTATGGACTAGTGGCTCCTCAAAGCATTGTGATACATTCACGCAATACATGGAATGTATTAAGGATGATTTTAATTCAAAATATGTGATATTAAATACATATATAGGATATTAATGACATAATTACTCTTTTAAAGATATAAAATATCATTTTATTTATTATCTTCTTTACACATTACAAAAGTGATTACATCATTCGTAGAAGTGTGGACTACGGCTTCCTCGATGCGATGTGATCCCATTTACATCATAAGAATTATATATATAAGTTTATATGATTAAATAAGATGGTATTAATTATATAATGGTCATTATTTAAAGATAAGATGTTACTTACCATCTTTCTTTAAAGAAAAATTGAAAAATGGGAGTGTTACTTATGTGGACATACGACCTTCAGTCTCCATGATTGTAACGATAGATCATTTTTCATAACCATCGATCATAATTGGTTTTAAAAGAATAATTCATTTATGGATATTTAAATTATTTCTTGATTTTTATTCTATATATGTTTATATAATGACACTATTGACTATAGTTGACCTACCAAATTTGTTTTTTTAACACATGACCAAAATTTGGTCAAAACACCAAACATAAACATAATTGTATAGTAGTTGTATAAAAAATTGTAATAATTAAAGTAAAATTAATAATAAACTTTAACATGTTTATTAATAATTTAAATTATTAACATATGTTTATTATTGAGGAATATAAATAAACATGTGACAAGTCAGACATAAGGTAAGGAAATTTCATATCACTTTTTATTTCCATGAGATACAATCCATATTGACCACTGAATTTTATTGTGTGGTGTATATATTTTCATATGAAATTTTATATAAATTATTTTCTATATTTAATAATATTAAAATATTTAATTGATGTTATTATTTCATGGGGATATTGAATATATGTTTATTCAATTAGCAAGTGTTTTCTTATGTCACTTTAATTTCTCTGAGACTTATGCCTTATTCAACACTCATTTATTTTTTCTGGTGTATATAATAGACATGAATGTATTATATTAATTTTCAAATTATATTTATTGGTATTAAAATATTCATTTTAGGATCTTTCTATCATGGAGTTTATGGTTAAAATTTTACCAAATCGTTAAATTAATTTTGTCTTAATTGGCCTTCTGTGAGATAAATGCCATGTTATGAACCTATATTTTTCAATCATTTGTAGTTAATTCCCTTTTACATTTTATTTCATGAATATAATTAATTTAATAATTTTTTTATATTTGTTTAATTTTATTCTTTCATTGGTATTAGGATTTGAAGTTACCATAGTGGTTATAGTTTATTGCTACAATCACATAGTTTAATGGGATTGTATACTATTATTCCTCCATTGAAGAAATATATTTATCCATATATTAGGAACTATCATTAATTTTGTTATCCAAGGTTATTCATGTTATATCAAAATAATGATAAAATTTCCCACACTTTTATACTCAATATAATTAATAAAATGTTTTTCTAAAATACAACTTCATTTCCCCCTTTGGACAAAAATCAGTATTCTTTCAAAACCAAGTTTTCTAAAAATGTATTAATAATGTTTTACTATTATCCAATGTTGTTAAAGGAAATTATTACCCATGTTTTAACTTTTTAAAAAACTATTTTAAAATGAACATTCTTGTCATTTTACGATCAATTGAGTTTTCTAAGGTGCAAAAGGAGTGTTCAACTTGTATAAACTTATTTGTCAACTTCTATGTAATTTCCTTGAAGAATCCTTTGTATGTTTTCAAATTTATTTTTAAATAATGTTTTTCCTAATATTCCATAATTTTTTTGATTTTAAATTAGTTATCAAATTAATATGGTTTTAAAAATGTTTTATGTAATTTTAATTCTTCTTTATATGTTTTCAAAATGTAATTTTACAAGAAAAGGATTTAAATGCTTTCAAGATTTCATTATAAGTTTTTAAATACATTTTATAGAAAAGGGTTTTAAAAATGACTTCAATCCTTCTTTTATTTTTTAAAATAATTGTTGATGAAAAATGTTTTCAAAATGTTTTCAAAATGTTTTCAAGATTTATTACAATTTTCCAAATCTATTTTTAATTAATGTGGGTTTCAAGGTAATTTATGTTTTAAAATGATTTTTTCATAGAGAAAAAGATAAATTCCTCAAGAAATATTATAAATAAATTTTTAATATTTTTTATAAGAAAAGGATCTTGAAATGATTTTAGAAAAATCATTTTCAAGGAAAGGGTATTTTCTTTAAGAAATATTTCTTGTGAAGTTTAAAAGGCTTTATCCATATAAGATTTAATACTTTTTTATAGTTTATTAATTAATGGGGATATGATCCAAAGTTTTTCAAGGATTGATATTTGTGATACCCATTTCTCTTCCATGTGTTATATGACTATGAATCATTCTTCTCTTCATAGTTTATGCTTCGATTAATTAATTATGAAACCTGTCTCTTTTCAGTAAATTATTATGTGATTACATGTTTAGAATAACCATTTAATTTCATAGGTTATGAAATGATTTTTTATGATCTTATGCAACATGTATGTATGATTTCATTATGAGATGGGTGTGACTTATATCTACTTTAAATTCATTGGATAATGATTTATATCTCTTGGGACGATGATTAGATTCAAGTATATGGGATTCATTCACTATCGAAAAATGGGGATAACCAATTAACTATAGGAAGATGGGGAAATCTGATCCACTATAGGAAGATGGGGAAACCTAACCCACTATGAGAAGATAGGGAAACCTAATACACTATGGGAAAATGGGGAAACCCGATCCCTTATAAATTGTGGACCACGACTAGGGATGGGGGTGTGTCCTTTCTAATAGTTGTAGTCACCATGAAGTTCCCTATTAGGTTTTGGAAATGTTACTTGACATATATGGAATGATATTAAATGTCTATGTGTTTTCCACAATTTCATGTATTTTTCATATGTTATGAATTTAGGGATTATTCTCTTGATTCCATTTTTTACTCATGTTTTATGGACTACCAATATTCATTCCATGGACCGTTTATATGATATTTTATATGAAGGTAATGATCTTATAATGTTATTATCATATTCTTATATCCTTATGTTTATGATTTTGCTTATGTATCTCCCTTTTTTAAACTTATTGAGAATCTAAGATCACCCTTTCTTATGTTTCCCTTCCCTAGGTTATAAGGTTATTTATTATGTATTATCTTTTTAGGATGGGTTCTAGTCAATAAGAACCTAGTGGGAGATAATGTAGCTAACTTATTTACAATTTTTATATTCCCATGTTTCCAAAGACTCTAAACTAAAACAATATTTGGGTGACTGTCTGTTTAATGTATTATGTATTAAGTAAAAAATAATATAATGTTAACATATTAAAATTGAGGACATCTATATGTTAGGTGGGAGTACTCGTAAGCTAATGAGTCTTCTTCTTACAACATTTGTACATGGTGATATCCAAGATGGAGATTATGAGAACAGGACCACTAATAGAAATTTCACATATTTTAGTGTGATTAGATTTTCCAATCTAAGAGTAAGTGTAATGGTCTATATACTATAAGATTATCATTAATGAATGTCACGAATAACATAATTTGATTAACTAACCAAAACCATTATTCCATTTATTCATGGGAAGTATAGTATGTTGGGTATCTCAAAAATTCCATAATATTAATGGATTAGTTGGGGAAGGATTTGAATATTACATCTTCATAGAAGTTTATATATCAGCCATTTCATTGGAATAGAAATGTCACCATAAATTCTATGGCCATGGTGTAACAACATGTTTTTTCCGATAGTCAAAGAGAGACATATATAATATATATGATGATGAAACAAATGGGAAACCTATTTGATGAGATTTTGAGATAAAGTTATTATATTGTACAATGATCATTCATATGTTGTTGTCATCCTTTGAAAATTGAGTTTTTCTCTTAAGTGACTTGACCTATTATAATATAGTAATATTAAAATTTTTCAAGATCACTTAATTCCAAAGAAAGAGAATCCTAGAGGGCCACAGAAAAAGTTTTTATGGTAATCTTATTTTAAATTTATTACAATCTAATTATTCCAACAAACATTTTACTCAAGATTACAAAATAATTTTTCTTAATTTTTATTGATCACTAATATTCATTGGGTAATAAATAATTATTTATTCATTAAAAATAAATTCATTTTATTACAGGAATATATAATAATAATTTATTCATTCAATTGTGGATAAAATATTCATTTTATTTATTGAATATTTAAGAAATATTCATTCACTGGATTGTGAATAAAATATTTATTTAACAATAAGGTATTTATTTAAATATCAATTTGGGTATCCAATAAATGTCGGGGAGTTCGAGTGGACCAAGATAATGTATGGTTGGAAATATTAATTTATAAACTTTAAAATAATATTCATTATTACATGAGTTGGCACACACCATAAAATAATAATTATAATGTTATTATTATACTGAATGGGGTTTATTAAGGATTTTAATATTATTTATTGTTTGGTACAAAATTGAATAATATTTTAATATAATCTATCGATCTATAAATAGATGGTTATTTATATTGTGTAGGATTAATTGAGAAGTAATAATTTTTTTACACAATAGAATACTCTCTAAAATTCTTCTTCTCATCTTATCAGGAAATTGATGAATATCATTAAGACTTAAAGATCATTAATTGATAAATATGAAAAATTCTATATGATTGATTCATCCTGATAACACTAAAAAAATCAATAGGTACAATTCTTAGGTCAAAGGAGAATGTGTGGTTCACCGCTAGATGGGTTTTACACTTATATTCATAAATTGAAAATAAGGTAATATAGAAAAGTGGTTTTCTAAAATCAACAGTATCAATGAATAATGTTACATTTTGAGGTAACGTTTTCTTATTGTTATATATTAATTAATTAAAAATTTAATGAGAAAAGATTCTCCCTCCAGGTTTCAGGTTCTCTCATGTCAATATTCGATGGAAAAAAATTCATTGATTATGATGTTTTCATATGGTGAAATATTGTGAATGATCCATCGAATCAAAAAAAATTAATGATTTTCAGGCACCATGGTGGTTCTGCTATGCCAAAAACATTAAAGTGGTATTTGGTAAATCACATTTTAATTTTATAGTTATATATTTTATTATTGATCTATATGAAAAATAGTGGTGAAATGTTTCATTTCAAGAATATTAATTACTTATTATAATTTTTAATTGACATGATTTCATTATTTTATATTATATGTTCATGATTCATTTATTATTAAAGGTTTAATAACATATGAATATTGATCGGAGATTCTATCATGAAGTGCCAATGATTTTTGGATGGAAAGACTAGGTTAAATGGTGTATATCCGAAGTACACATTTTGTACCTAATTTCACATCACCTAGCCATGTTACGGGATACAAAACATGTGATGTAGAAACTACACATGGTGAATTTATTATACACCACATATAGACCAGGCCAACTAGGAACATGACATGTCAGATTACATGGAGTGTAGCTTGTGTACTAGTCATTTGGTTTAGATGGTTTTGTGGAGAAATTCATGAAAAACATGTGGTCAAATACACCATCAAAATGTTGTGAGACTAATATCCTAGAGAAATAATGACATTCATGACATGTAGACTATGTACACAATGAATAGTTCATTATTTCAAAAATCTAAATTACATGTTGTGCCATTCAAAAAGTCAAGTGGAAACAGAGATAGAGGAACACATTGTGTGTAACTGAAGCACACATTGTGTAGTCCCATGTCCAAAATACAAGGAGAGTCCTTGGGCGAGTTAAGTGAACACACAACTAGAAGAACACATGATGTGTTTTTGGAGTATATGTTTCTTAGTCACACATCCAAAGAACATGTTGAGTCCTTCAGTAGGTTGTACAGAAAAACAACAAGAGATATACATGGCATGTTACTGATAAGTTCATGTTATTTAGTCTAGATGAGGTACACTCTGAAGCCCCATGTTCTTATCCCAAGTAAAATACAACTAAGTTACACAACATATATCTCGGAAGTATGCACCATTTAGTATCATAATAAAGGACATTGATAAATTATATTAAATATCTAACTATACTATTAAAACTATATTATATTGATTGGAACTAAGATGTTGGAAAATTTAATAATGTTGTTAAATAATTTTTGAATGTTGTTTTAATTTTTTTGAACTATCCATGATTATCGATTCTACCATTTATTTACTATGATTTCACATATGATATGTATCTCTAATAGAATTATGATTTTCATTAAGATAAAAGGGAATTTACTAATTATTTAATTAATGCAAGTTCTTTTTCTTAATAGTGAAGAAAGTATAAAAATAAATGTTAACTAGTGTACTTTTGTTTATTAATTGCATGTGTATGGTTGTTCATGATCTTTATCAAGACCTTTTTATACATTGGATTTATTGAATTTAATTTATTACATGGTTTTTCAATTATTAATTATTAAAATAAATATTTATGGCATGGGAGTCATCTATTCCTCTGTTATTATGTAGGACTTATGTATACAAGCTTATTTATATAATTCCACTTAACCAATCCTTTAGTTCCCATCATATACATGTGAGTTATAAATATATATAAAATGAAGCGTCCCAAGGCACATGGAGGAAATTCATGGAATAACTGAGATGATCCAAACCATGATAATACACAGATGGATAGGTAGAATGTTTTAACTCATGACAAGATCGGTATATGGAGTTTTCCCTCAGTTTATATGTTGTTTTAGTATCCAATCAATAAAATAACCATTTTATAAGCTCATGATTGGGACATTTATATTTGTATTTATTTCTATATTTTAAATTAGTTTATTTTATAGATACAATACAAAAATCAAAAAAATGAATGAATTAATAGATAAATATGGAATTTAAATAAATGGATTATGCGGAAATGTTTTATTAAACTATTGTTAGTCACATTAAAAAACCCATTTAATATTAACAATCCATGTAAAAGATAAAACAAGAAAAAGTTATTCATAACAAAATAAAATTCTCCAACATAATATCAAGTTATAATTTTTAGGCCACTACGGGAATAATAATGAAATTCACAGAACTAAGTGTTTTCCAACCCTCATTGGGACACATAGTTTGGTAATGGAGTTATTATAAATTTTTTGGGTCCACTTAAAAATATTTCAACAAGAGAAATATCTATCACAAAACATAGTGTAACGTTCCAGAAAGTGTTGAGGAAGTCCAAGTTAGGATTTTAGGTTTCAGTTGTCCACTATATAGATCAAGGAGATGCAATACCATATTTGTAAAATACATCCCTACCTAAATACATTTAAACAACTTGAACAACCATCATCAAGGTTATGTAAAGGGGTTTATGGATCCTTGTCACTATAAAGTCCCAAAAACTATACATTCTAAGTCCAATGGTGAGGGATTCTGGGAAATGATAAAATAGTGGGAGGCTAATAAAAAAATAAATTAATTGTATCTCACATAAATTGAAATGAAGTGAAGTAATAATCATGAATTTTAATTAATATATAAAATCGAGAGAGAAAATGATAAAAAAATGTAAGATAATTCCTCATCTCAGGGTATGTACTTACAAATAAATGTTTTTAGATACGGTACAATAATTTATGTGATGAATTATTATAAATAAAATTGGATTATGTGTTTGTATTCTGTATTATATTTTTCCACCCCAATAAGTGAGTGAAGGTGACAAAGATTCCTACCAGAGATATTTAGAGTATTATTACCATTTACTTTATATTTTATTTTTAACTATGATCAAATATTTGATGATACAATATAAGTAAATGTATTCTTACACCATAATATCATATATATATATACTCTTGATAAATATAAGGTATTTCTTGAAATAAATAAGCTTGAAAGTGAACTATATTTGGTTAAACTGAAGAAGGTAATCTAGCTACTGATCAAGATTTTAAAATACTAGGGAATATTGATTGGTAGTAAAAATGTGTGTTATATATACATAAGAAATTTTCCATTAATAATATTTTATTATCATAACCACCAATATTATATTTATTTTTACAAGCCTGGATAAATAAAATAGATAAGTTTCCTAGGAAACGTTTTCCATACACCACAAAGTGAATATGGATTGGTTGAAAACTATTTATGCGGCCATTTCGGTTAAATGTTTAAAATAAAAGGATGAAGATATCATGGATAATATAAAACTAAAAGATCATTTATATCATACTTAAAATAGACAAAAAATTCAGAGGTAGAATAATGAACATGTGGTTATTTTCTTCTTATATAGAAGGAATCAACACTTAAAAATAAATTGTAATGGATTGAATAATCAAGAAGATACATACATTTCTGGTTTATTTGTCATGTTTATATTCACCACTTGTGTATTAAATAGAATATTCATACAAAATATATGTATTTAAATATTGAAAATGAAAATGAATAGAATAGTTATAGAGTGAAATAAAATGGAGATGTTAATGGGAGATTTCTATATTGGCTAATGGGAGCTCACTACTTCACATTACTAGATTGGGTTGATTCTGGTTTATAATAAGTTTAACTAAATTTTTTTCTTAGTGTCCATCTAAAAACAAGGATACATTTTTTAATTTTTGGAAAAAAATTCTATGGTATGTTAATACTAAAATAATTATTCAATAAATCTTGGATCATAAATATGCATTAAATGAATATAGAATATAAAATATAATACACATACGTAAATGTACAAAGGAAATTAATTTTCAAATTAAACTGAATGTATTTGGCATATTTATATAGATAAATGTGTTTTGTCTCAATTGAGATAAGATAATGGATATACTGAAAAACTATTTATCAGGTTTTAGATAAATAATAATTTTTAAATAACTTGCTAAATGAAAATATTGTCCTCTAGGATGGAACAACCATAAATTGGTTGTATACATGAGGTATTTAAAAATTATTTTGATTGTAAGTTAATGAGATTTTTTAGGATTTTATTGAAAACGGGAAAAAATACTTACATTAAATATAACATATGTCCGGAGAGTAGTTAAATATACAAAAATTGAACTCGTACATTTATAATTGTTTTTTTCACTAATTTCATAATATCATCAAGATCTAGATTATAAGTTTTAATCATGGGAGTATCTCAATTTTTTGTTCTATCCTTACCAAAATGTTTTAAGTGGTATTTAGTTAACTTACTTTGATTTAATATAATTACATATTTATTTTGAAAAATTAAAAAATCAGGAAATAATTTTAACTCACCCATTAACTCATTTCTGATTCACTTTTCATCATTTTAGAAAAATTATTATATAAATGATTTCTTAAAGCTCCAAAATTATATCCCCGACATAAATTTCTACCACTGGAACAAATTTTTAAATAATGTTAATAAATAAAGTAGGTTCATGTATTAATTTTGAAAAATCATTCAAAATAAAAAATAGCTGAGCCTATCATACAATGATATAGGAGGTGGTTTTAAACCATATAAATATGTTTTTATTTTAAAACATGATTTGAAAAATGATGTTTTTGAAATCCTGGTGGTGGTTTAATAAAAACATACTCACCTATATAACCATTTAAAAATTAACTCTTAACATACATATCATATAGTTTGAAATTCAATTGTGTTTTATAGATAATAATCATTGTAACGGATTCAAGTATAGATACGAGTGGAAAAGTTTCTTCATAGTCAATACATTCTTCTTGATTGTATCTATGTGCAACCAATCTGGATTTATTTTTAACTATAGTTCCTAACTCATCAACCTTATTTCTAAACACACCTTTAATTCTATTGGTCATAATGTCTTTAGGTCCTTCCACGAGATCCATAACATTATTTCCTTAAAATTGATTGAGTTCTTTTTAAATTTATATTTCCTAGAATACATCATTAATTAAATCATTGATGTTTTTTAGGTTCACATTTTGAAAATAAATTGTCATGTTCATTCTGATTTATAAGATTAAACATAATTTGGGTTCATATATATATATATATATATATATGTCTAACTATAGTTTCTAAGGGATGTTATCTGTTAGTCCTAATAGTAATAGGAAAGGAAGGGATAGATATCTCATTATCCTCTATAGGTTTGGGTTTAGGTAGTTCCTCTGAACTGGAATATTTTTTACCTATTTCACAGAAATGTTAGAATGTTTGGATTTTATATTCAGATTTGATAGATCATCTTTAAGGTTTTCTGAATGGGTCTTAGGCTCATACAGATATGTTTCATCAAATTTGACATTTAAAGATTCCTCCATACTCTTGGTTCTTTTATTAAACACTCTATATGAATTATTAAATGTTAAATATCTAGGAAAAATTCTTTCATCACTCTGGGATGGAGTTTTTTCAAGATTATCTTTTGTATTGAGAATAAACACCCCACAAAAAAACTCTAAAGAAATTAACCTTTGGTTTACTTACATTATATAATTCATAAGGGATTCTTTTTAACATTAGTCTAATTAAAAATATATTAATTATATAACAATATTTGTTCATAGCCTCTTCCCAAAACTGAATAGGTACATAAAACTCATTTATTATGGGTTAGGAAATTTCATGAATCGTTTTGTATCTTCATTCTACTAAAACATTCTACTTTGTTGTTCTATGAGTAGAAAAGTTATGAATATATCCATTTTATTGAGAAAAAATATTCAAATTATTGATTTTAAAACTCACAAACTTGATCACTTGTAAAAGTCTTAGTTTTATATCCATTAATATTTTCTAAATATTTATCATACTTAGTGAAATAGGAAAAGAGATTTACTTTTTTGAGCTTGATAACATACCCATGTATATCTAAAAATTTCATGTACTAGAACATAAAAAAAGTGCATCCCATTTTTTATAATAACTCCAGAAGGTCCAAACATATCCTTGTAAACCGAATGTAATGGTTGATAAGATGAAACTTATTTATTTTATTTAAAATATATTTTGTGATTATTTCTTTTTTGACATGAGTTAAATACTTATTAATTTTGTAATTCTAGGTTAGGTGTGTCATTTTATAACCCTTTCAGAATTTTCATTCTATGTGAGTGATTATTATAAAGGCCTAGAATCCTTTAAAAAATCCAAGACTCTTTATGCAATAAACATAAATAGTAATTGTTTTTAGAAAACAAGGAATCTAAATTAACAACATATACATTATAACATCTTAATGTTGTGAGAACTAATTTATTTTTAGAATAAAAAACATTTCATGAATTATTCTCAAATATAAAATGAAAACATCATTAAATTGTTGTGATAATCTAAGAATATTATACTTTAATCCATTAACAAACAAAAATTTATAATTTAAAACAGTATTAGAGTTACTGATTTAACCCAATATAATTATTTTTTATTTGGCATTGTCATCGAAAGTGACATGTACAACATCAACCATGATTAGGTTCTTAAAACTTGAATAATCCCCATTCATGTGTCTAGGGTAGTGATTTTCCCGATACCATAAGTTCTTACTTGATAATTTCAAGCATAATTCCTTCAAAATTGACTCTAAACCAAAAATAACACTACTACCCAAAGTTTCTTGGGCCTGGATGTGTCAGTAAAAGTTTTTTTTGGAATCTATAGTTTTCTAATAAGTTTTTTATATATAGATCTGGGACTTTTAGAAATAGGGACTTCATTAGGTCTATGAGAATAAAATCATTAACTCAATTATTATAATTGGATCTAGGAATAAATTTAATTTTAATAATCCTTCTTTTTCTGAGATGATATCATATTCCCACAATAAATTTATGTCCAATTTTTTTACAAGAATTTGGATTAAAAAATTAGTATATTTTTAAATATTTCCAAATACATTTTAATTTCCCACTAGATAATTTAAATTCATTGTTTTCTTTTAGAAATTGATCAGTTTTAGCCTTTTTTATACTATGATCAGTGTTAAAGTTAACAGACAAAAAATGTTTCTCATTTAATAATTTACTTGTATCTTTATGTTCATTAAATGTATCCTCCATTTTTATAAAATATTCAAAAAATTTCTCCTTTGACATGTTTTCTCCATTGTTTTCATCTCTTGAATGATTAGAATTATAAACATGAGATGGTTGAAAATAGCAGACACCTCATATGTGTTTATCATAAACAACATATTAACTTTTCATGTTATCTTATTTGTTTGATTTTGAGTCACTTTAACTCTCTTATGAAGAAATCCATGTTTAATTTAAGGATTTTTTCAATATTTTATCCATGTCATCATAATTTTTCTTTAATTTTAACTTAGTGTAGTCTACATGGGCATGACCTTCTCTCTTTAATTCATAGTAGATTATTTCATTTTGATTATCATCCTTTTTCCAATATTTTCAGTGGTTGCCTCTATTTTCATACATGCCTTTATAAATGTGTTTTTTGAAGTACTTAATCTTTTTGAAACACTTTTTGAATCTTATAGCTAAGAGAAACATTTATTAATCACTTTTAGAAGTTGACTCTCCATCACATGAGTTTTATTCATTAATATTTTTTTATTTTTTCGTTAAGATATTATTTTTGAAGGCTACTAACACCCTATTTGGTTCATCCTCATATTCTCTTTTTATATTGAGTTCCTCTTCATACATAATGTGATTTAATATCACTTTAATAGGAAACATAATTATATCACATGACTCTCTAATGGGAACTGATGTTCCTCTCCATCTATCTGGTAAACAACTCATTAGTTACATCACTTAGTCTTTTTTCAAAAATTGGTTTTTTGAGTTAATGAATCATGTTCAAAATATCATTTTACCTAAGATACATATCATAATTTGAATCATTATTTTTCATTATAAATTTATCATAATTAATATTATATTTATTTGAATTAATTTCATTTACATTTTAAGTTCATTCATGAGAAACATCCAATGTATCCCAAATTGCAAATGAAGTGGTACATAAAAAAATTCTATTAAATTCTTAATATCCAAAATCAAATTATAAATAATTCATGGATTTGAAATTATTATTACAAGATAATTTAGTAGAATAAATCCATTTTTTTGTCTACCAGTTTTGGGAAATTCAAATTTATCTTCAATGAAAGTCCATATCTCAAAACCCATGCTTTCAATATGGGGTTTCATCTTAAAATTTCATTGAGAATAATTGGTTACATTAAAATAACGAGTCCTATTAGTAGAGGTTCCTTATTCTCTATTATTAACCACATAGAATTTAATTTATAAATAAAAAAATTTAATAACTTTAAAATAAAAAAATAGTAGCTATTTGTTTCTTAAAAACCTCTGATACAAAATGTTGGTCAGTGTGAAAATATCAAGAGGTGTTAATTTAGTTCACAATTAAAATTTATCTTTACAAAAATTAAAACTTAAATCACCAAAATTAATAAAACCACTTAGTTAATCAAAAAAGTTTAAATTTATTAGTGTGATCCCTCATATAATTTCTCAAAGAGGTAATAATTCTCAGTTAAAATATTCTTTGAAACCACTTTAACCTTTGAAACTAAATTACCTAATAAAACACATTATGTAATAAAAAATTAAGACTTAATATCAATGTAATTTTTTGTTTCATATTGTATTAATAGATATAGTGTTACCTTTGAAATATAAAAAAACAAGACTAAAGAAACACATAGATGAATTAAAAAAGGGGTTCTATCTAAAATTGTGACTTAATCCCCTCCACATGGAAATCACCTACTTATAAGTAGTTTATTATACAACAAATTTGATTGAAAACCTTTATTAGGTTTTAAAATAAAAAACATATTGGTTTATTCTTTCACAATGGATCTTACATAATTATATTTCAGATAAAATAGGTACCATTCACAAACAACCTCTTCTACAGTTACCATGGGTTTACAAATGAGAACAATTAGAAAGTGTGTGTCAAGAACAATCTAGTTTGATATATGAGATTGTGTTTAAAGATAAATATAGAAATTAAAAATAGATCTTTAAAGATAATGTATAAAAAGAAAGATAAAATGGGTAGGGATTGGAAAGAGTTATGTTTCTCAATATGAATATCTTTAGATGCTTATAGGTTATTGAATTTTTCTTGGAAGGAAGTAAGAAAAGCTATCTTAGAATGTGAAGTAAAACATAATATCATTTATATCTGAAAATTCCTTCTATTTTCACTCTATATAAATCCAAAATCCGCCAACATATATGTCTCTTGATTAGAATATAAAATTCTATGTTCACTATGAATATATCACTAGTATTGGCTATCTTTTTTTTCACACACTTTTATGCATGAGAAATATCTTATTAATATATAACTCTCTTGGTCTAATCATCTTTGGAAATGTAATAACAAAAAAATCATATATCCTCATACTGGACACTAAGACAGGAAGGCCTGAATTTATCTTTAATGCATTCAAAGAGTGGTTTAAGAATAATGATTCTTGAATGAAAATACTTCTTGAAAGAATGAAATTCCATAAAGTATCCATTGGATTATTTTTATATTAATTAACACAACTAGTGAAATATACTATTTCCACACATCTATTGCCAAAGTATATTAAAAACATGACAATAGTTTATTTGAGGCAACAATTTTGTTAATACCATGGCAATATCTCTCAACCCTCCTCCCCTTTTCATGTGGTTTTTCTCTTCACACAGTTCTCTTATCCTCTTCAATTCAATTATCCTCTTTATATGGTTCCCCTCTTCGAGATCAAGCCCCAAATTCTGGTTATATTCCTCCAGTCATCTTTCTCCTCTGATAAACCCATCCCACCTTCTACTTTTGTAAATATTCCACCTCTATTGCGATTGTGACACAAACTACCCACCACCTACCTCTGGTGATATTCCCCTTCTGACAAGGATCTCACATAACCATCCCACCTCCCCACCGAAGAAGATCCGACGTGGCCTCCCCACCTCCCTAATGATGAGGTTTCGACATGAACTCACCACCTTACACATGTCATTCCACACATGTAAACCTTATTAGCTTAATCTAGAACACAACTGAAATCCTCTCCTACTCCTCTGATGGATATCTAATTTTATTTCATCGTGCCAAGAAATGTTCCTCCAATTACATTAAATGATTTCGAGCCATGTCACCCTAAATTTTATACTTTCTCTGTCCGATCTATAGTGTTAGTAACATTTACTAATAATATAATCACAACATTACTCCTTAGGGTTAATTATTCACCATATGCACTCTATCAATCTGATTTCTTGAAACCCTAATTTAAAAAACCTATTACCCAGAAAATTATTCATATTAAACAATCTGAATTTCTATGGTTCAGAACATTTTTTAGTCCATGATATAGGCCTTCATCACTATTAAACAAAAACCTTCATCTTTTCCATCCTCATAACCTACTCTGAAATAGAAATGACGTTTTTGTCTAACTATATATGTTTTCACTCTCATAATTGTTTTATTTCAATGATTCAATATACAAATGTTTTAAATATATACAACATAATTTCTCTTTATTAAGGTGTATATATAATGTACTAATACCTCTTTCTATGTGGGTTTTCTGACCCCCTTTCACTATGTGTATTCAGTATTCAGATTATGTATAATGTATTCAATATACTGGAATTATTTTTATATATATATATATATATATAATGCATTCAATATTTTTATATCATAATTAATTTTTTTTCAAACAAATATTTCTTTATTTCCATGATGGTTTTATTTATTTATTAAACTTAATTGTTGATCTATTACATCATGTTCTAATTTTCATCACTTTTTTTGTATATATTAAACTCTTAGTTTCAAATTGTACAGAATATTCAAACTTATCTATAATATACAATTTAAAATTTGTTACTTCTCTAAAATATAGATTCGATATGAATTAAATTTGTCTTTATTTTACTATGAAATTTTAATAATCTTATTTATTATGTTTATTTGGAAATTTTAAAATGGAACTTATATTTTACAAGAATTCAATTCGACTTCAATTTTATTTTTTATTAATCACTACTATTAAATTTCTGAAATACAGTTTCATAAAAATTCTTTACACTTTTTTTTTAAAATTTATCACTAACATAACATAAAAAATGTATGATATACTACACATGTATAACATATTATGGACTAACAGAAGTTCATTATTATGTTATACTCTAATGTGACTTCAAGATTTATTATAATAAATCATAAAAATTTATTAGAGGTTCATACCTTAATTTTTTTATTCATTATTTTTTAAGTAAGGAGGTTTTTTTAACTCTATATTTTCTTTTTATAATCATATTTTAATATCCATATTTCAGTGCAAAAACCAATTCATGGAAGCATAATGCTTAATTTTTTTTGCTTCCAACAATTTGTGGGGTAGTTGAATGTGTGAATGAATGGGTTACTATGACCAATTATTAAGATCTGGGTAGTTTCCATTATTTAATCAATATACTTTCCTTTCAATTTTTTTTCATTTTCACTATCCAATTTTTATATAATTTATTTTTATTTCAATAAAATTAGTTCTAGGTGTAAACTTGAAAAAAGGGATACCATATTAGGGCTTGTCATCAAGGTAAAGTAGCATGACTAAATTGAATAGACAATGACATAGATGTTTTTGATAAATTTATATTTTTTTATTTTTGAATCATTAAAAATTAATCCTTTAATATTTTAATATTCTCTAACCTACTTGATTATTTTGAGTGATAATATCCTCACTGTTAATTATCATGAAATAATTGATAGTTTTAATCTATAAGTTAATCCAAAACAATTAATAGAGGGGGTCATTTTTTCTATGATTTATTTTTAGTGACATCCATTTATAAAATACCAGATTTATGTTTCTTTTGATCATACTACCACTTTTTTAGTTTTCATTTTTGGTTTTATTTCATATATTTTTTTAATCAATAAAAGAAAGAATTAAACAAAACATTTAAGAAAAGTTTCTATTGGTATTTTTTCAACATAATAAGGATAATTTTATCTCATCATCTTACAGATCAATTTTTTTTTGTTTTTTGTTCTAAAATATTAACATCAATTAATAAAAAACATTTATTTCACATTTTCATTTTACTTAGACTTAGATATTGGAGATCCAATCAAAATTTTCATGTATTTTGGTTCTAAATTTTGATTTTATTAATGAATTAAATAATATAGTTATATAATCTCCATATATATATATTTTTTCTTTCTTTTAGGGCTGAAAATGATCATTTTTGGATTTGTATTTAAATTCCATTATGAATTAATTACAATAAATTTTCACATTTTTTCATTTATGTAACCTACATATTGACAATATGTGTTGTATAATACAATAATTATAATGCATATTTATTAATTAACATAACTTTGTTTATGAATGTTTATCCAATTTTCCATATTCAATTTTTTATTTTCTATATGTTTGTTACTTTTAGCACTTTTCATCAAATGTAAATCTGAAATGTTTTGTGTTATTAATTCACTCCAAACATTAATTTCATTTTTTATCATATTTTTATTTGTTGTTGAAATTCATATAAATAAATTTAAATTTACTGTTATGTTATTTTATGAAACTATTCGCTAAATACCATGTGAATGAAATGGTGTGTTGATATTATCATGGTTCCTGATGATATAATATGTTCAATTTGTTTTGGGAAGTAGGAATCATCCCTTTATAGGTCATTCACTATAACATCCAAATATAGGGTTTCATGTTTATCAATCCCCATTGGATTAAATTTTTTTCATGGTTTAGCCCTAGGTGGCATGGAGGAGAATGTCTCTCCTCAATTTTATTCTTCTCTAGGATCTATATATCCTTTTTACAAATCTATAATAAAATATACTAAAACATTAACCAGTGGGTTCATGGTTGGTTCATTCTCATCATCATTAATATTTTAATACAAATTATCAACATGATTGTTTTCTTATAACTTTGTTTTTAATCAGGTCTCAGTAATTATATAATGAAAAGAGATGCATGCATATACACTCAGAATTGTATGCTTATGTATAATGGAATATTTGAATATTTAATATATAGAGAACTAACTAATTTCATGAAATACAAACCCATATTCTTCTTCTTATCCAAAAAAATATATGTTGTTAGGATTCTCAATCCTATAAGAAATTTGAAGAAAAGGTATGGTGAAAAGTTTAGAAATCAAAATTTTAGTAAATGAGAGTTCAAAACTCCATTAGATTTATTTCGTGAATGTATCTGGAATGGTCACCCAACTTCTCATTGTTTTTGGAATTCCATTAGAAAATGATTAAAATATAACCATTCTTAGAATGATGTTGGATGAATCTACAAAGGATCTGCTTCAGAATCCTTCTTATTCAAGTTATAACAATGATTACCCATGGTTTCAACACCCCGTTAGAGTTGATCTAAATTCCAATTTGATTCCTATCCACATCATACTCATGAGGTAAAACCAATAAGTAACCAATAAATTATTATATATTATAGTGTTTAATGATAACCAACAATTTAAATCGGAATATTGTGTTTTGGAAAAGATACAACATCACCTATTCAAATAGAGAGTGGTCTTATTGTGATAAATAAATTTACAATTTAAAATCACCTTCCAGTTTTGATATTTTCAAACCTTGAATTTTAGAACATGTTAATTATACTAGGACATCTAGAACCACCTTGGTCATGTAGTATTTTACCTTTACTGACAATTCCACCACATCTATTCAAATAAATGTTCCCAAAAATTTCTATAATGATCATGGAATTCAACATACATTAGAGCCCTAATAATGACACGGTCTTGAATATACTTCCAAAATTGAATTGTAGACTATACGTTATTAATGAGATAGAATCCCTCAATTTGTTGCAACTTTACCAAACTATTGTATTTTATTAATCCCCATGTATGTTTTACAATAATCCTACAGATATATAAGGGAATTCTAAATCATAATATCTCAAATGTTAAAATGTTTTAGCCACTACCATTTTAAGATTTTATACCTCTGTCATTTGTTGAATTTCTTTGATATTCTAGTGGATTCTATTCTACATGAAGTTTAACATACTATTTTATTGATTGAGATTCAATTGATGGAGATAAAGGAGCTTATATTTCTAGATATTTTAATTTTTTTTGATTCACGTAATCATCACCTCTCTAGTCTCTTAGGGGACTTAAAGACTCTCTACCCTGGAAGGCTATGCAACCTTATGAAAATGTGTATTCCTCTATCCTGGTAATAAATCCTCTAATATGGAATTTTAATATATGTTTATCGACACCATTTTATATTAATAAAATATCTCAATCATATAATTTTACAACTAAATAAATTGATTTATTACCACAAATCTATTTCTAAGGTCTATTAAAATAGTTGAAATAGGTCATCTAATGCTATAGTGTATTTGAAACTATCAAAATACATCATGATATATCAAACTCTCTGACCCAATCTATTTGTGATCAAGATACCTCCATAAATTCTTCTGGTTTCCAATAATTTTGTTTCCATAAAAATTTATGTTATTATAAATTCTAAAAATTAGTTGAAATGAGATATGTTGAAACAAATTTTACAATTATCACGTTAGTAATTTTCTATTAACAATATTGTTCTCTAATTATTACAATTTTACTTAAATGGTTCTTTTTTATATTCCCTTAATTGTTATAGTTGGATCCCATTTCATGTAATAGATTATTTCATATGGTTGAATAAATTAAAACCTTTGTACCTTTTATGCTTTTCTTTTATATTAATTTTCTTGAATTCTATTAATTTATCTATATGTAACATTGTTAAGATTGTAAATGGTGTTTCTATGACAAATTTTTTTGTTAAGGTGGGATCCCACTGGTAGTATAATGAATGGCCATTAAACCATCATTGATAAGAAAAGTAGTATACTATGTTTCTATAAATACTCAATGAACATTAAAATCAACAAACATTCATTTTATATATATTTATAGTTCAATAAAATAAGGATCAGAAATCTCATATTTTGATTGACACCACATCAGTTATTTTTTATAAACAAAAACATTTTATAAGCATAATCAAATAAATTATGATATTTATAAAAAATATATTCAGATATATATACATAATGAAAGCAATTATAAAGTGTACATCTATGTAAAGACTTCACTTATACTATTAATACAATATATTGAATGCATATGATTTATTTTTTAATAAATCATATAAATATTTATTTTTTAATTTTTTAAATTTAATTATGCTAGGAAAGATTACAAGTAATTATATCTGTTATTTTTTATAATTTAATTAATACTTTTTAGATTTTAATGTATTATATTTCTGGTTCAAATAAAGTTACACAAGAGAGTATAATCCCAACATCTAATGTGGTAACATGTGTAATATATTATTATCAAGGTAGCAATTTTACATTATGAACTCAAATATTAATTTCATGTACTACAATATTAGTTTCATAACATATTGATATCTACAATTTTCCATTATTTAGTACATTTTAACTAGTCATATCTTATTACGATCAAGACACGCGGTGTAGATGATTTTGTTTTAGATTACACCAGGCATCGAGTAAAGAATGAAAAGAATGACATTGGTAATCATGAAAATGTATATATACAATAGTGTTTCACCATAATAGTGTAGAAAAATCTTATATTTATTCATTTATCAGCCTCATAATAATTTTTTCATACACTATATTTTGTATATTGTTTTTCTATTAGAATATCTATTTTATTTTTATTTTATTACACTTGCCTTAGTATATTCATCTTCCTGATAAACTTTCCTTTTCAATTCTTACATCTATATAAAATCTCTGTAAATTATAACTTTTCATATTTTAAAAATTAGTTTAAACCTATAATTTTTTATGATGGTTTTGACAATTATTTTTGAACTACCAGTTCTTATCTATTTAGAAATATTGTATAGATTCTTATTTTTATATTGATTTTCTATTCTAACAAATTATATTATAAAACATGTGATGAAGTAAATCATAATATATGTTTCTACAATTCATAACCATAAAATTTCTATGGTGAATACTATATTATGTTTTATAGTCAGAATATTTTTATGGTGCATACTATATTTATCATTATTTATTGTTATCACATATTACATTAAATATAGATAATACATTAAAAAAATCTTAAAATGTTCTTCCATTTTTTAGTTGATATAATATCATGATAGTGTGTGAAATTGTGAATTTGAAAACAGGAGTGTATGATTGAAAATTATAACATGCAGTTCTGTATATTCATCCAATAATATAATCTAAAAGTACTGTAAAAATTACAATAATATATAAAGCATAAAAAATTCATTTTATTTGTCGTATTATTATAAAAAAATTATTATTTTCATACAGATAATTATGTTTATGGTAATTTTAATTTTTTTTAATATTTCGTTCAAGTCCAATGAATCCTCAATGACTTACAAAGTTAAATGTGTCCCCTCAATAGTATAGTTAGGTCATAGGATCAAATAGATTACATTCATGGATAATAACCCTTCAAATACAATAATCTTTGCGAAAACAAGTGATATTTTCAAATAACACATTTATATTATAAGGGTACCTCACCAAAGATCTAATAGTTGTGATAATCAAGGCATAAGTAGCGATGGAGTCTGGTATAGTCATGTTTAACATAACTAGGTGGATTTTTTATTCTATTTTGGAACCTATAACCTTCCCAGATTTTTTAATCTTACTAAAAGCTTAATTAATCCAAGATATTCCTACAATGACATGTCTTATCATTTTAACATACAACCTTTTTCTATTCAGTTTCACTCTACTGTAATAATTGAATCCATTTTTTCAAACACATAAATCCTTCAGTCTATGAACTTCACATTCTCATTGACTGTAGATATACCAACAATCAATTTCTCCATGAGACTAAATCTATATTCAATGGAACTTACTTTTTCATATGCACTATCTATGAAATGATTTTTTCATCAAATTCTATATATTTGTCTATGGAATCTTTCCCAATAGCTGGACCCTTATCCAAAACACTAGTATCCACTTCCTATGCTTTGGTAACAGAAGCTCCACTATTGATTGGAGAGCTAGTCTTAGCCTCTTAATGTTTTCAAGAATCATTATCAACTGATGAATAATGTGAACCATATTTTTTATTCCCCGCAATCTCATTCCCAATTTCCTGGCATAGTTTTCAATTGGAACTACTATCACCACCTAGTCTACTATGGTTCCACCTGAAAATAAAAGATTTATTTAAAGTTCTTCTGGATCTCTAAATTTCACACATATGAGTTTTGATTATGAAGAATCATGGAGAATATATATACTCCTGATATAACTAGAAAAAGATTAGAACTCATGAATCTCTATCTCTTCTAATAGACCCGACACGTTTCCAATCAGAACTATTTGGGTTTGCTTTGGCATTCCCGAAAACCAACACCTCCTGAAATCTTTCCCTCTCATTCTCCCACTTATGTTAATGTTTATTATTACACTAATGCATATACCAAAACATAAATAATACAAATTTTCATGTTTTTAGGGCATATTATTTATTATTATTAAAAATATACTTCAATATATAGAAATTTTCAAGTGTATAGTTCTTATGATTATTCTTATGTTTCTATAAATAATAAAATAAATACACATTCTCATATATAGTGATATTTTTTTGAAGTTTTTCATATGTGTTTTATTATATTATATTTTCTTAAAATCCAATTCAATATATAATATACCATGATTATTAACCTAAAAAAGATAGATATTTTTGTATCAAATAATCACCATGATATTTATATATGAATATTATTTTCAGTTGAGTCATGTTTCGTCTATTAATGATATTATTATTTTCTTGTATAGAGATTTGTCCCTAGGCATAAATGATAAATATTAAATACAAGTTAATCATTAGAGTAATTTATTTTTAATATTTTAACCATGCTGTTTATATACTATTAATTATGTTTACATGCATGGAATTATATATTTACCACAAATATAATTCCTTATTGAAATTTTATCCTTTATAATTTATGGAATACAATTTCATCTACATCTGATTTATTCTAATTATTTTATTTCTATTTGTTTTTTATTCGCATTTATATTTTTTCCTCCTGTATATCCACTTAATGTATGTATATTTTTTCTTCGATCTATCCACATTATATTTGGACATTTTCCTTATACAACTATTTTTCAAATAATTATAAACGAGATGTTTTTGTTTTTTTCATTCATTTAATGTATAAAATAGTGTTATGGGAAACTTGGGTTCTTTACCTATTTATAAGAATGAGTATCCTAATTATATTCTTCATGTTGGGGTTTTATTTATGAATTATTCACAATAACTTTGGATACTTTTTAGTTATAAAAATTATTATAAATTCAGTACACGATACTTGATAAAAATTTTATCTCTATTAAACAATATGAATAAGGGTCCAAAATATTCCATCTCATTCATAATATTTCTACCTCAATCCAATCTCGTCTTCATTTATTAGATTTTAACCCTTCATCAAATTCTATTTTAGATTACTGTTTTATTAATATAATTTCAACCCATATTTCTTTGTTTTATTCTCCCTGTCTAGTTAGTCCCAAATTTGGAAATTTAATGTTCATTTCCCCATTTTTCTCTTCAATGAAATATTTCCCAAAATCTATAATTTCTATATGTTTTCCTACATAAAATAGATTATCATGTGGTTCTTATGGCATGGATTTCCTAAATCATTTTCCATGTGTAGATGAATTTATTCATGATGTTTTAGATATATATTCTTCTACAAAAGATCATATGCACCATCTAGTGGTTTTCAAATTTCAGTATCCATTCCACTAATTTTTTTATTTCTATGACACACACAATAAGATGGGTTTCATTTTGGATTGAAATAAATTCATTCTCCCATTCAAAATATTGTTTCACATGTGTCTCCAATTGAAATTCAAAACTATTTATACAAGATTGGGTGTTATTAGGGAGATTTTTAATACTTGTTTCCATATTTGAGAAGTTCTATTTTTACCATTAATGTGGTCCATGGGGATTTGAATATTTTTTCTAATCTTCATTCATTCTTTAAGATCATGTATTGAATTCCATGAGGATTTTTCACACTCATCGTAGTAGTATAGTTCTTCTCAATTGAAATTTGTAATTTTTTTCTCACTTTTCATTTAAAAGTTTAGCCATAAGTAACTATTTAATTTATAATATTTATTTTTTATAAGGCACTATTTATCCATTATAGGAAGGTAATATTGATTCTTCTAAAATGGGTATATTACTTTAGAAAACAATAAACATCCAATGTTCCAAAATCAAGAAAATGCTAAATCCCCCAGGAATATTTAGAATTATAAATTTTTGTTTTTCATGGATGATATGGAAATTAGTGTTTAAGAGGGATAATCATGTCAATCCTACATTAGTGAATTTACCTCAATATTGAAATATTTATATCCATTCCTATTATATCATCAGTGGATTTTGAAAAGATATTAATTTTTATTTTAAGTGTTGAATAAACTAAAAGAGAGAATATGGAGTGTTTGGAGTGTTAGAAAAATTATTGAGCTTACCAAAGTGTAAGAGTTGTATTCTTTAGGATAAATATTTAAGACAAATATGGTATTGATTTTCATGGGAAATCATATCCAATGCATGTTAAAACAGAATGCGTAATGATGTTCCTTAACCTTTTTTTATTTTGTGAGGTATATGCTAAATTTATATGTAATAAATATAGAAATTAGTCCTTTAATGGTTACATAGGGAGAATAATTGGGTAATGGTTGGGTAATAACCTTGACCTGAAATATGGGATATTGGGACCTTACTTGAGTTTTTTTTGTATTGTGTTGTAGAAATTTTGATATTTCATATAGAAAATGGATTTTTATTTCCATGTATATTTCAGATGATATATATGGGGGGATGGATAAATTGACCATATGAGTTTTTATAGATAATTAATGATGGGGCATGTTATGTTTTTAGTGATATATGAGTTTTTTTATCTCTAAACATGTTGTTTTTATGATTTAGATATGGTAATGGTCACTTAAATTTTTCTTATGGTGGGTTAATTTATGAAGTTTCATGGTATGACATAATTTTACATGAAGGTAATTGTCCCTTAAAGGCATTACACTATTATTTATATATTCACATACTAACACCTTGAGTTAAGAGATGTTTTGTCGTTTTTAATAAGGATTATGTTCTCACTCACTATACATAACACATTTTGTGCATGTAAATTGACTACATGATGTTTTAGGTAAGGGAAAGTGGAATTTTCTGCTAAGTATAGATTTCCATCAATAGTTTGAATCTTAGTATACAATATCATAGATTATTAAGGGGTGAATTTTCTATAATTTCTAACATTGTCTCTTTTTGTATCATTACTTCTATATTGGTATGTATGACTTATCTTTGAGTTTAGTTTTACTATTTTAAATTTTTAGGTGTGTTAATATATTATGTAATAACTATAACATAAATAATGATACAAGTGCATAATGAATTTTGGAATTACTTGGAACACTAGATATTGTGTAGAATCATTTCATTTCATCCATTTCATGTTATCATAAAATTGTTAAACATTATTTTAATGATTGATTAAAGGTATTTATAATTTCTATGAAAATAATATAAATGCTAAAAGATTTTTATGATGGAATATTGATGATGTGAGTGGTGTTGTGTGCTATTAAAACATACAATTGCAGATATTTTCATCTTGATCTTCCAATATTTTTATTGAACAAACCCAAAGGTGGGTTATTTCTATTTTAATTTCATAGATCAAAGTAATTAAATCTATGAAATTATTACTACTAGATTAAGGTATTGATCCTTTTCATAAACACCCTCATAATGTGATGACAACATTTATAAAAATTTATCATAAGTTATAAGTGTTATTATTACTTCTATTAAATTCTGGAAAATGGAAGGTTAACATGATGTAATATTTTTAATGGATAATAATCTACACAACTATATTTGAGTCTTGAAAAACATGTTTACTTTAACATTTTATAATTCATATTTTGTTTCATGGGATAGTTCGATGGTCCATAATTAACCATTATATGACGTTTTAACTTTTATCATTGTTCTATTATTTTTAAATTTTTCTCTTGAATTGATGATAATTTAGCAAGTTGCCAGAATGTTTGGTAAATTTTCATGATTCTCATTTTTCAATTTCACTTTTTTTTTCAACTATGATTTTTAATATATTTGGAAAATGCATTGATTGTTAATTATGGAATGAGATATCGGAATATGGTTAATGATAAAATCTACTTAATTTCTTTCCCATTTTTTATTCTCTTAGATAGTCCTTTATTTAATTTTTTTGATTTTAACGGACCAATAATAAAAAATTTATTTCTAAGAAAAAAATATTGATTTTTGAAATTTTTTTATTTCATTCACACCCCAAAAATAGATAATGTTTAGAATTTTTAGTGACTATTTAGAAGATAAAAATAAAAAAGATATTTTAGATGAATTATTTTAATTTTTTAATGTACCATTATCTACATGATTCATTACAGGATTTTGTATGATTCAATTCTTTACGTGATGTGGAAAACACACATTTGATTAAATGGCTTGAATTATCTCTTCTCTATAAAATTAGAAGTGAGATTTATATGAAGCCTAAGGTATAAAATGATGTTGATGGGGAGGCCAGGAACTTGAATCTGGATATATGTTCCAAATTTCCCTGGAAATTAATTTTTTGGTGTCTTGATTAGTTCAGAATTATAGGTTAGAAATACTCTCATAAAATTTATTCTTAATCTTCCTTACACAATTCTTCATTTTTTTTACTCCATAGTATGGGCTACAAAGAGGGTGACTGGGAATTAGTGAAGCTTTGGTTTTCTAAGTTCAAATTTTCTATAACAATCATCATGAAATCTGAATTTCAACATGGTTTTATTCTTGAAACCTCAAGAAAAATTAAAAGAATCCACTCTTTTTTGGAATGGATTATCTTTTTTTGGAATTAAATAGTTTCTAATAAAATAGTGTTTCTAGAATGTTGGTCAAATAATTTTGTTTCTTTTACAATCGGGGAAAAACAACATGCTTCTACTGACATGGGAGGTGCTGCAGGATCTTTCTGTGAAGCTCTTGGGAGTGCTTTCATGTGTGTTTAGGCCATGACACTCTAGAAAACTAGGAAATTAGTTTTTTATCTTTGAAAATTATGATCATGCTACTAGGATGGGTGGTTGAGACTTATTAATGTAGCTCCTTCACTTCACATTATAGTCACATTTCAAGTTAAATCAATTTTTATAGTGATCCCATTGGGAAAATAAAAAAAACTTTGGTGTCATGATTAAATGAGTGTAATATAGTAACCTACATCAACTTAATTTTTTATTTCATATAGAGGATATATCCATGGTTAAAACTATGTAAGTACACTTCTATTTCCATGATCAAACTGTGGTTATAACTTGAAATTTCCAAGGTTCATACTGTGGTTTAGAGTAGCTGCTGCCTCATATTTAGCTGTGTTCATAGGGTAAAATCTCTTGCGAAAAAATGTCTATAGAATGAAATTTCCATAATAAAAATAGTGAAAGTATATATTAAAAACCATAGTTTAAACCGTGGTAGTATTATTTAATAGACATGTTTAAACCATGGATATTACAAGATATTTCCATAGTTTAAACCATGGAAATATATTTTCTACTCCCATGATTTAAACTATAGGAGTAGGCTTAAATATATAGGGATAAATTGTGATGATATCTAGATATGGTCATGGTTTAAAATATAGGCACAACTGGATCCAATTGAAATAAAAATATATCCCATGATTTTTTCTAAACCATGCAGGTAAGGTAAAACTAAGGTTTAGGTCCTATTTCCACGGTTCCAAACCATAGAAATAGTCTAATTTTTTAGATTTTTTAGAATATGAACAAAAATGGTAGTACTCTGGTAGTAAATCCTCACTGGTGGTAGATCTATCCTAATAATAGATCTGGCAGGCAATAGATCCACTCTAATAGTATATGAGCTCTAGAGGTAGATCAACTCCGGTGGTAGCATGGTCTAGTGGTATATTATCTCTGATGGTATATCATTAAGAAGTATATATAGTTCACTGGTAGATTATGTTGAACTAATGGTAGATGTTATAAATGGTAGATCCATCAGTGGTATTATTTGATGATAAATGTCGCTTGATAGTAGACCTCATTGATCTAGAAGTAGAACTTCATATCCAATGATTGATCTTTTTGAACAAGTGATAGATCAACACATAACCATGTTTTTTTCACAAAGTTACCTAGAAAATTATTTACTATCATAAAACATTACTCTTGTAAGAAAAATAACTATCACGATTTGTGGTCATTAAAACAAAGAGTTTTCAACATAGTTTTTTTACTATACTATGTGATCGTGCGCAATAAAAACACATTCAAAAAATAATAAACCATGAACATGATAAAATAAATTAAAAAAAATTATGTGATCATGATCCATTAACTATTGGTTAGTCCATCGAGAAAATAATGGATTGATTGAGACCCTAAGGGAGTTCCTTAAGTCAATATCTGAAATTAATTCTACTGCCCACAAATCCCATAAACATTAATTATCTGGTTGAGATCACCTCTAAACTAATACATGACTGGGATAAACTCTTTTGATCATTAGAATGCATACTCACATGCAGGTGTGGGGAACTCATGGTGAGAAAAAAAAATTAACACTTCAATGTGAACGCACCTTTTATTATAAAAATAAAATATCAAAGGATTATGAACATATTATCAGAATAAAATAATAATTACATTTTAAAAACATAAAATCAATAATTTAATTAAATAAAAAATAAAACGAACATGAATAGGTTGGTCACAACTCACAATTTTTCAACATGAAATTATTTTGAATAAAAAAATTTAGATTTTCTAAAAATTAGGTTAAGGAAAATTTTAATTTTTTAACTTGGTTAAAAATAATTTTATTTAATTATCAACATGTCCCATGGAACCCAAAATAATTATACTAAATTATAGATAAATAAATTTAACTTATGAAACATTTTCTTAATTGTTCGGGTCCATTTGGACCTAAAAAAGATCCCCAAGTATTGATTTTGAGCTTGTGGAAATGTTGAAAAGTCGATCTGTTCGGACCCAGACTATACTAGTTCACCCCGAATCAATTTTGGAACATACACACATGCACAATATATATATATACACACATAAAAATATAAAATATAAAATGTAAAATATAAAATTTATTATAATACAATATATATATATATATATATATATATATTTATATGTAAACACAAGAAAAACTAGTCACCCTCTCAGAAAAGGGGAGGGTCACATTTTCAGGCCCAAGAAAATTGGATGGGATGTTTTGTTTTTTATAATATTCCAATGGGAGATTTGTGTTCCATTTTTAATTTATGAAAAATAACTAAGCTTCCACATCAAAAATATATTTCCAAAGGACTACCCCAACTAAATTATGTTATATCTAGATAACACACAATGTACATTCATTATGATCTGGCTAAAAATCCATCACACCAGTATCAATCTAGGTAATGAAAAAAATTAAATAGTAATTTACTTCCCAATTGTAACATAAAATCGGTCGATATTTGATTAGTCATACCATAGATATATGAACATGGATCAACACATTTTTAGTTGAATTGAGACCATAGTGAAACCCTATTTTCAAATCATAGAAATTTAATTGTAATTTCTATGTTTTAAATATATATAATTTCATGTTTTCAATAATATTGACTGAAAGAACATAGGGTGCATCGTAAGTTTGAAACATGCCAAATTTAAATTTTTGGGCCCGGCTTCATGTTTAAAAAACTAAATCTAGAAAACCCATTTCTCATATGTCATTAATGTTTTCATGAAATTCAACATTACAATGAAAAAAATCAAACTAAATCATAAACGGTGCCTTATTTGTTTGGAAATGCTAGTTGGATTCACACAAGTGTAGCATGTTATGGCACAAAAGTGCTAAACTAGGAATCATATAAATATTCTACAAATTCACCACATCTAATGGACCATTGATTCATGATTCTTGGTTGGTATCCTAGGAAATTTAATACGTTAACAATAAGCCTTCGATCTTGTGATTAATATGGACTCGATCGAGAAGATGAGGTCAATCAGACATTGTTCTTGTTTCAGAATCACTATCTAAGAGCTTGAGAGTGTAAAATAGGAGAGATTATATCTCTAAATTTAACTAAATTGTATATAACACTATTAAATGTGATGAAATATGTTTTTATACATAGGTTATACTTTCCAAAATTTTACTATGGTCCTTGGAAAGTAATGACCTTCATTTTAGACATTTATGCACACTCATGACTTATAAAATTTTCATAAACATCATAAATTTTTTATCAATCACTTGTGACACATTAATATGTTACCAAATTAAATAAGAACCATTATAATGGACCATAAAATCCGTTAAATATTTATAGAACCTTGAACTTGTTATGTTCGTTTGAGAAATTTCATTTTCTCATATTCAATTTTATGATCAGTCAACTTGTGAATTCCATTAGAAATAAATTAAATCATTATTATTATTGACTTTAATAGTATTATTGAATTATTTTTACCTAGGATCCGTTATAATTTGTAATCCACTGGACCCTGTATATGGGTCCCACATCATCTTCAACACATATTCATTCGAATAGATGGGACTTGTAGATAAAATTAGTATGTAACCCTCTATGTTCTTTTATAGATAGTAGTGAGTCCAACCCATAGAGAAAGAGCGGTGTCTAGAAATGTATTAGGGACTCTAAAGAGATTATGAATCCTATAGCCATGACTAACACCTATGAACATGATCTATGTAATATAATCATTTTTTCACGATATATCTCATAAAGAAGGACACACACATGTGTAATCATACTTTTAATTATTTATATATTTTATGAGCTTACGGGATGGATATAACTTCTTGTACCATGGAAAATGATTTAATGATAGTTCTACCCTCCTAGTCAACTTTGGAACCCAATATATCTCTACCTCAACTCAAAAGAAAAATATTCTATCTTGATCTTGAAACCAACTTCATACCACTAATGACACACCCCACACAAGCTACCTCACCATGACCTCAATGTCATGGTTTTTCCTTATGTCATTGTACATGACCAAATGGTACACATTGCTAATGATATCACATTAGGATACCAATACATGTGTTTATAGATAGGAACAATCAATGAAACTTGAAACATGTTGCGTTTTCATTGGCGGTCTAGTCCTCATGATATCATATTCTCAAGATCACAAAGTGAAAACATCAAGAGAATAAGCCTTAGTTCTTATGAGCCCCCAAGACCTGATAGTCAGACATT